>NBAY01000037.1:0-457094 GCA_002794775.1 Porodaedalea pini | reverse complement strand
GAGCCTGATCGACCAATCGTACTCGTTTCTCTAAACTTGCTATCATGAAATCGGCTTATAAACTTGCTCTGCGCCCGTCCGTCCTCCATCATGATCATTGTGAATCGTACGCATCGATCTTCTCGAGTCCATCAAGCCGCCCTAGTCCTTACTTCAAATCTCCGTTATTTGAGTGGGGGATAGGTCGACGAAACGAGCTGTGCGCTCTGTGTCCGAACTGAGTTCAGATACGTACATTCAGGGCTCGTTGGAAGCTTTCGACGTTCGAAACTCGTCAGACCTATGGCGGTAGACGAGTCCGCGCTTCATATCTCTGTATTTAGAGCCAGCCAGGCGATGCATACATGTTTTTAATTTGGTATCTATGTATATTCCAACGTCCACGAGTAACCTCTCATCCGCGGAGTGCTTTGGTTAACGCGCCAGATGCTGCTCCTTTAAGGCATGAATACAGCGAAACAGACAGGTACTTTAAGCATCAGTGGAGAACGTTCCTAACCCAGCCGTTTCCTCGGAAATGGTGTATTCGTGCTCCGTAGGCCGTACATACCGCATATCGCTCCCTGTCGTGGAGAATGGTTTGTCCACCACTTGCATTCGGATGTTCACGAGTAGTTTCTGGCTCATGATGCTGCCTACAGCCAACGCGAGGCCCACGGGGAGCTCAACATAGTTTTGCTATACAAACAGTGATGTTAGCTCCACTTGCCATTCATATCATTCACACGTAGCAGGCGAATAAGGGAAAGAGGATACGTACGCCGGCGTATGACCATACGAGCTGGCTCATCAGACAGAACGCGAATACGCTGAGCATTGTCAATTCGTAGTGAGTCAGCATGAAAGCCCCCTCCCACCAGAATACGACAACTTACACGAAGAAATAAAGGGCTGAGTCCTTGACCAGAAGGACCGTGAGGCGGCTTGCCGCTCCCGAGCCTCGATACTCCCTCAAGCTCGCAAAGCCCTTGCGTAGCGCGAGCATGAACAACAGCGCCTCGTTCACAAGCTTCGCGACCCAAATCTTGTCGTACACGGGTGGAAGAGTAGATCCTTCACAGATATACAGGTCCGATCCGGGTCCTAAGTTTGTCATTTTTTCTGAGCGCAGCAGATTATTAGAAAAGTGAACAACCGAAGAAAATAATACGTATTACCGTGCTCGTGACTCAGTATGATCACCAGAAAAGTAGCAAAGGAGGTGACCATCGCCAAGGATGATATCATGAGCAAGCATAGGATTTTGCGGCTCCCCTGGTATAGAGCATATACTCTTAGTTGAAGGGCGACTGAGAGCACTGTAAGCTTTGTTTTCGGTGCTAGTGAGATCGAAACTTACAGTCTGTAGCGAGAGCAATCACGACTGCAGAGACCCAATAGAAGATATTCCTCGCGGTGCCTATATAGTATTAGTGTTTTCATGAGACCTGGAATACAAAGGGAAAACTTGCATCTATGAATTTGCTTTAGGTATCCATGCCACGCCAAGTAGTTACTGAATAAAAGTTGATCACTTACAGCTAGACATTATTTAGGTGTGGTCAGTAAATAATCAACAACACAGTTTAAATTTTCTTACTTCTGCGGAGAATCCGGGCATATACAGCCCTGGAATAGTTCGAGTGCATCGTCAATCAATCTCCCCATCAGAGATGACTCGATGCGTACCGATGTTTATGAACCTAGCCGAATCTTTAGTATTGGCACAAGGAGTGTAGCGAGCCTACTCACAGCGTGCTGAACAACGTGCAATATCGAAGCTTTTTCAAACAAAAACAGCAGACTGAACGAGTGACACGGGCGAATCATATTTCGCGACGGCTTACAATGAAGTATATGGCCTTCCCGAACCCTAAGCTGGCTTTCTGCGTGCACATCCCAGGCGATCAGACGTTGCGTTCGATGGCAGTTTAGTGAAGTGGATTTTCCATGCTCACCCACATGATGGAGACTTCTCTGTCAAGGGTAAGGACTGGCAGATCCGCTATCAAACTATAGTCCGCCAGTAGTATGAAATTAGACTCACCATAGTTGTAGATATATAAAGCCATCGAAGATACTACGTGTCAATTGAATAAGCGTTTGGATTGTCCTCCGCCATGAACGAGAAAACTCACAGCTGAAAAGCTTAACCAAATGTACGATGCGGACGAATTCCTGAAGTTCCTCGACATATTGGCCAATCGTTGGTAAGGATGCACTGCTCGCCATCGTTGATAAACGTTAGTGACTAGAGTATAGGGGCCGTTCGTCTGTTGGTCTGTTGGAAGGGGCGGTAAGAGGTCCGAGCTTATAAACGTGTTCACAGAGTGTCGAGCCCTACCTTAGAATAGGTGTCTGCAGCATCAAGATGTTCAGGTATCCAGGCACCGAATGGCATGTCTGGAACTGATCTACAAAGCCTGATGGAGAAGGGAGATGTGGACTTACCTTCACACAGCAACACCGGAAACCTGCGTATTCAAAAATACAATCATTAGGAACTCTTCATGCCAAGTTCTATTGAGTTTCCACTAGTTTTGCACAAGTATATGATAACCAACGCGCTAGAGGGATCTGAGGACATGCGCATGCTCAAACGCTGATCGAGTTTGGTTGCTGCCATGGCGCTGCTGGCTGTACGCACAGAAAGCATGATGCGCGGGAGTAGTGAGGTCCAGATCAGTAGGAGCTGATCACGTTCGAATGAGAACAAGGTTGCATGGCTCACTGAGTTGCGACCGAACCTGCCGTCTCCCTGGGATGCTTGGAGATCAGGAGGGGACACCAGATCAGTCGTGTACGGAGAACCTGCCAGTACTTGGGACGAGATTGCATTCGTGATCAAAACGGATACTCAAAAGCATCCCAAAGCGCCTTCTTCAAGCGCGGCTTAGTATCAGGCGAAAGCCACTTAGATCTCAGCTTGAGCTCCCGGAAAGACCAGTCAGATTCGCCGAACAATGGTGACTTGACGAGACTCCGTATCGTGTAATTGTACTCCCTCAGAATACGTTCCATCATGATTCCTCACGATGAAGATACATGTAGGCTGGTGCACTTGGGCTTGAACCTTTTATTTCCTGGAGAATAGGGTGGCATGCCAAAATTGAAAATGATACTTTTCTTAGACTCTGAGCATGAAAGGAGTGGTGACGGTCAAAGATGGCTGCTAGTTAGTAGTTGAAGTCCGCGCCGAATCTCACGTGATCTGCGTCTTGACTTTAGCCGACACCCTTCCTGAGAGGTGTCACTTCTGGCTCAGACTCTGACAACACTTCAGAACGGCGAGCGACGAGCACTGACCCTTTACAGCCGGTGATTGTATTAGAGTGACTCGTGTGCGTGTGGATTCCGTAACCCGATGTCGCTGTTTGATGATCTTCAACTTGAAGCAAGTTCGGAGCGCTCTTCTGCCGGTGCTTAGTAGCTGGAGACATCTTCGAGTTCATCCTGGTTCTCATCAGGGGCGGCTTGAACTCGCTCTGGTCTGATGTCAAAGAATACAATGCTGGGCTGGTACGCTTCTTACCTCTTAGAGTCACGATCTCGACTAAGGTGATGAAGGGCATTTTTATCGTCAGAGATCTGAACTCGTATTCTACGGTTCTGATGAAGCGCATATCGACCATCGAAGAACTGGACTATCCAACTCTTGACCGGGCTCAGTCGTGTATATGCATCACATCAGATAATGTCGGATTCCTCACTCAAAATCTGTTGTTCATCATAAAACTGGGCGGTCTATTATCTGCTGTGTTTGATCAGACCATCCATATGTTCTCTCACATGCATGAGCTTCGCAAAGATCGAAAGCGAACATTTATAGTGAACGACGATCGCCACAGCTCTTGCATTACCTGGCTTCTCGTGACTCAAAGGAACAATGTTCAATTGAGGTCGATACGGCACTAACATGGCCTACTTGCGGCCTTCTACATATCGTCAAGGTCCTTCTCAATGGCCGTCAGCTATTCTGCTATACATTCAGATCTGCGATCCCTGTTGTCCATTGCGCAAACGTTTTAGCTTGGCATAGCACTCCTCGACTGCGCTCTAAACCTTGTTCTTATCCTTTTCACCGCATGGCTTTCATCTTCTCATGATGCGACTGCATATGAATCGCCACTTCATTGGATGGTGCATGAAAATCTTGATGCAATTCTCCGGCCAAAGGTGTTTGCGCTTGGCGGTGCAGATGTTCTAAGTTCTTCGCGTACTGCGCGCTGAGGACGTAGGCTACAGGTCAGCATCACTAAGGATAGGGAAGGTGAGCTACTTGCGATCCTCCCAGTATAAAGTGCTCAGCAGCACTTTCTTACAGCATTGCGCCTCAACTCTGCTTGCTATGTGCATCTGTCTGCACTTGTGTAGACTCTCACCATCAGCCTCTACGTTTGGGATATAGGTGAATATCATACTGCATGACACCGTCTAGCCGATCAAGAAAAGGTCAAGAAATTTGTGGACTCAGGTTTGGCTTGTTCGAAGCCCTTAGGAAGAAAGTTATACGCCACAGAGACAGGATGCAATAGCAAATTGCCGGACTGGATGACAAGGGGGTTTCCTGGAGAAGGGCCGAAGGGAAACCAACGGTACTCTAAATTCTAGGAGACTTGCTGGCATTCCAAGAAAAGTCGTCGAAGGAGCAGGGATTGCCTATCAATGCAATGGTGCTGAATATTACCTGACATCCATACTGTGCATGAAATTCTCTCTTGTCCAAATGCCGAATTATGATTGCCAGTATGGACTGCATACACGCCGCATCTTGTAAGAAGCACCCTCTATTACAGAGCTGTTCACTTCTCTTGCCCTCGGGTAGAAGGTCTGACTGCTTAATCCATGATGCCTAACATTCGATAGTACTACAGTAGTCCCGACCTTTCATGTGTACATGTCTACTTGCTTTGCATCACAAAATTTTGCAAAAGATTATATTTGATTATACTTCGAAGAAAATTTGATCACCGATTGTTTATGCAAATATAAGCTTCATAAATTCTGAGTATACAATATCATACAGGCTCGACCGGTCATAATATTAATCGCTACAAGCAAATGTAATTCTTTGCAAATTTTTGTGATGCTTACTGACAGTATAATCTCATGCACTGGGCTGATTTTTCACGTGCAAGTCACTTCGTGCTATAACTTATAAGCGTCCGGTGTGTATGATCGCCCCCAAGCTTTCGTTGTCGTCATTACCGTCGAGCTCAATGTCTTTGTCTTTCAAAGGACACACTGTTGTCGTCACCGGCGCTGGCGGGGGGCTCGGTAAAGCGTCAGTCCTTGTATTTTTTTGTTAGAGGGTGAGCTTGTTCTGAATGTCCCGAAGGTACTCCTTGCTTTTTGCGGCGCGCGGCGCGAATGTCGTCGTAAACGACGTGAGCAAAGATGCTGCACAAAAGGTCGTCGATGAGATCACAAAAGGTGCATGTCCAAAAGCAAAAGTGAGGGCCGAGGCTAACAGTGAACGCAGCTGGTGGAAGGGCCGTGGTCAACACGTCGTCCGTCGCCGACGGCGCTGCCGTCATAAAGACTGCTCTCGATGCTTTTGGTGGTATCACTGTCTTAATCAACAATGCCGGAGTTCTTCGTGACAAGGCCTTCAAGAACATGTCCGACGCCGACTGGGACCTCGTCTCGCTCGTGCACCTGAAGGGCGCGTTCTCATGCACCAAGGCAGCGTGGCCGATCTTCCGCCAGCAGAAATTCGGCCGTATCATCAACACCGCGAGTGCTGCAGGGCTCTACGGAAACGTTGGCCAGGCAAATTACAGTGCCGCGAAGATGGGGCTCGTCACGTTCTCGCGGACGCTTGCACTCGAGGGTGCAAAGTATAACATTAGGGCGAGCACAATCGCGCCTATGGCGGCGAGCGCGATGACGGAGACCATCATGCCACCGGACATGCTCGCGGGCCTGAAGCCGGAGTTTGTCGCACCCTTCGTCGCCGCTCTCGTGCACCCCGACTCGCCCGACGCTTCGGGCCGCGTGTTCGAGGTGGGCGCGGGCTTTATAGCGGAGATCCGCTGGGAGCGTAGCAAGGGTGCAGTATTCCGTGCGGATGCATCATATACTCCTTCGGCGGTGAAGCAACGCTGGGAGGAGATTACCGACTTTACGGACGCGGATCACCCAGCTGGCTTGAGGGACTTTGACCCTATCGTAAGTGTTGCGTTTCCGTGTGTCCATTCTTCGCTTATATTCTCTCTCAGTCAAAGCTCAAGCAAGCAACGTCCGTGACTGTATCGAACCCACAATATTCCCCGGAAGTCCGCTTCGACGGAAAGACGGTCATTGTCACTGGCTCAGGTGCGGGTCTTGGGCGCGCGTACGCACTCATGTACGCAAAGCTCGGCGCGAACGTCGTCATCAATGATGTTAGCGAGAAGAATACCAATGCTGTCGTCGATGAAATTCGCAAAGGTGTGGTGCTTTTCTTACTCGCTGTATTATATTCCCATTGAAGGCTGCTTGTTTTTCCAGCCGGAGGCAAGGCTACAGCAGCCATTTGCTCTGCCGAAGATGGCGACGCAATCGTGAAGGCCGCGCTGGACGCGTTTGGCGCGGTTCACGTTCTCGTTGCAAACGCAGGCATCCTGCGTGACAAGTCTTTCACTGCGATGTCCGAGCCGGAATGGGACGCAGTAATTGCTGTACATCTCAGGCACGCGTTAGATACTGGTTTCCTAGGGCATCCGTCTCCTAACTATGCGATATTATATGCAGGGGGACGTTCAAGTGCGCAAAGGCAGTCTGGCCTGTCTTCCAGAAGCAGAAGTATGGTCGAATCGTGACGACCTGCTCTCAAGTCGGCATTTGTAAGTCTATCACTTCTCAGTCGTGACATGTCTAACTATGTAATAGATGGAAACTTCGGACAGGCAAACGTATGTATTTCAGACTAGTATATTCGGGTAGTTCAGACATCACTGATCTCGGCACTGTAGTACTCAACAGCAAAGGCTGCCATTCTTGGCCTCACGCGGACGCTTGCATTAGAGGGGAGCCGGTACAATATTCTAGCAAATTGTCTCGCACCGCAGGCCGGCACTGCTATGACTAGCACAATTTGGTATGCCACATTTTCTTGCCCGCATAATCACTAGTACTCCGCTGAGCATGTCTCGATGACAGGCCGCAAGACATGGTTGACGCGTTCAAGGTAAAACAGGAATGTTATTTTTGCGTCTAGCTCATCTCACTAGCGACACAGCCTGACTATGTTGCACCGATGGTTGGATTCCTAACAAGTGAAGGTTAGTGGACAGCTCGTCTGCTCTCATCAAAGCGAAGAACTCACGATTAATTTGCCTGTAGCGAATGAGGAAACAACGGGAAGTTTGTTTGAGGTGTCAGGCGGCTGGGCTGCGCAGACTCGCTGGCAGCGTGCCGGTGGTCATGGATTCCCGGTGAACAAGCCCTTGACGCCTGAGGCAATTATCGAGAAGTGGAGTGTTTTCACCAACTTTGGTATGTGGGGATTCCGATTTGTGCGCAGACCCTGCAATGCTAATGGTCGATATAGATGATGGACGCGCGACGCATCCGACAACCACGCAGGAAGCGATCCAGCAGGTGGGAATGAACTTTGTCTTTGATTATCTCTTGCTGATTGTACTTCAGATCATCGAGAACTTCTCCAATGATGGCTCAGACGCCGATGGTAGCCCATATGCTGATCCAGAGGACTCCGAGCTCGTTGCAACAGCTAAGAAGGAGGCGCCTGAACCGACGGAGTTCGAGTACACCGAGCGCGACGTTATCCTATACAACCTCGGTGTCGGCGCGGAGGCGACGGAGCTGCAATGGACATACGAGAACCACGATGCGTTCACGGCGCTGCCGACGTTTGGCGTCGTCCCGCAGTTCCAGGCGAGCTCGGGGATGCCACTCGACTGGCTGCCGAACTTTAATCCTGTACGTGAATTGTTTTGCTCTTCGAGACGGTGGTGCATGCAAAGAACTGACTCCTTGGCTGTGTAGGCAAAACTTCTGCATGGCGAGCAGTATCTGGCAATCAAAGCCCCGATACCGACAAGCGGAAGAACGGTCAATAAGCCAAGGTCGGAAAGATAATGACTTGATGACGAGCGTTTGAAGCTGATGACTTGTGATGTGACTCAGATTACTCGAAGTACTCGACAAAGGCAAGGCAGCAGCCGTCACATCGATAGTCGAGACGATCGACCAGGACACTGGGAAGGTTATCTTCGAGAACCAGTCTACAGTGTTCATCAGGGGAAGTGGAGGGTTCGGAGGGAAGAGAGCTGGTTCAGGTAAGGTGGCGCGCTTGATTCATATCGATAAGTCTGCTGACGGCGGACTTTCCATAAATGCAAAGATCGAGGTCCTGCTACGGCAGCGAATACACCGCCGAAGCGCAAACCCGACTCAGTGGTAGAGGAGAAGACGAGTCCTTCGCAGGCGGCACTCTACCGGTACGCTAGCTCCCAGCTTCGTCTTCCCATTCCTATTACTTCACTAAGCTAGATGTACTTGTATTGCAGACTAAGCGGGGACTTGAACCCTCTACATGTATGTTACTAAAGGATGCACCATATTGCCTCTTCTAATGCATTGCTCTTATGCTAGATCCTTCCGGAGTTTGCTGCGGTTGGTGGATTCGACAGGCCCATTCTGCATGGTGCGCAGCCACCTAATACTCATTTATCAATATGTACTAATTATACCTGTAATCCATTTTACAGGCCTATGCTTCATGGGTATCTCTGCAAAGCACGTACTCAAGACCTTCGGCGCTTATGATGACATCAAAGTTCGGTACGTATCTCTCCCCTTTCAATTGCATCTGTTTCCTCGATAACTTTACATGAATGTTTGTTCTAATATCATCTCTAGCTTTGCGGGGGTCGTCTACCCCGGCGAGACACTCGTTACTGAGATGTGGAAAGAAGGAAATAAAGTTATCTTCAGTACGTTCCATCCCTTTGCCACTTACCATGCATCAATCACTGATCGCGTTTCCTCTCCCCCTCCTTTGCACAGCTACCAAAGTCAAGGAACGCGGGACAATGGTCCTGGCCGCTGCAGGTGCAACGCTCTCAGCGTCCGCAGGGTCGGCTAAAGCGAAGCTATGATAAAGCTCTGATAAAATTTCACCGCTCGTGTTTCTGCTCAAGCCCATTTCATTCGATCATACATCAAACGTATGTTGTATCGTAATCCTATAAGATTGAACTGGTTTATGTTTTTTATATATAAATATTCTGTTGCCACTGCAGGCCTAAGGACATCACATTTGATAATACTACAGTTGGGCGCGGCACAAAGCATCAACTCCGTCCGGCCCGGAATTTTGAATTTAGAGTCTGAGATTTTTTTTCTGTAATACAAGTAAGGAAAAGACTCATGAATCCGTGGTTTTGATCTTCCATCAATTTGTTTCAATTTTTTTGGAAAAAAAAAACCTAAAAATTCAAATAAAAATAGGGGTTAAGCTGTCAAGCTCACCTTAATCCTCCCCACCTTCTTAGAATGCAGTATCTGTGTGAAACTGTCCCAGAGAAACACAAAATCACAACTTGCTATATTAATTTTAAACTAGGAAAGGACTTGATTCCTTCAGGTTGCCACTGCTGTGAAGAAATACAAGTCCCATCATTGTATTTCTGACAGTAAAGAGGGCTCTCCGGCAGTTAGTAAAATAATGATCGGCGTTTGTCTTATGTAAAATTTCTTTTATTGGAAATATTAAGTAATAAACAAAAATGATTTTAAATTATTTAAATATTTGTTTCAATTCTTGGTCAAGATTTTTTCAAAGCTCAAAATAAAAAATGTCTGAGCAGCAAGTTCTATAGACATGCATTGTAGCTATCTATCTATATAGTTTAAAGTACTAAATGAGGTGTTTTGACGGAGGAGATACGGTCGGGAGCTGACGCGTCTTCAGTTGTCGGCTTTCGCCGCGCCCAACTGTAGTACTCCCAACACGGCCAAAATCAAGTCTATATGATGTTGTAGTACTTGTACTACTACTCTGAACCCCACAAAACTCTAAAGGCAGAATGAGAAGTGAGAAATAGACAATAAACAAAGGAAAGAAGACAAAGGACGCATAGGGAGAGCTATCGGGTATGATTAATGACTATGCGTGCGCTGCAGATTCGAGATATTTGGCACGAGTATGGAGTATCGATACAGTGAACAGACGGATGGACAGGAAGAGGGGAAGAAAAGCGACCAAAATATCGGAAGAAGGGACTACAAGAACCGGAATAAAATCGTGTATCTGTGATAAAGTGCGAGTGTTTATATGATATGATATGGGGGTATCTGTGATAGAAACGGCGAGGAATAAATGAGCGGATGGGCTTTGTGTTTGGCAGTGAGAGCGAGCGAAGAATGTCCTCGCGATTAAAAAAAAATAGCACCGGGGAAACGAAAAAACAGGGATAGAAAGGAAGGGATCACGAGATGGACAGGGAGATGCATATGGAAATGTGCCATCCAAATATATGACCCTACAATAACGGCACCTACAATAACGGCATAACGGCATACAGATAGGATAGAAAGCGCGGACTCCGTTTTGATTTCGGGGATGAAAATGACCCAGGGACGCGGGAATGAGACGACTGATGCCATCGCGCCGCGCGTTGGACACATGCCCTTCATGTGCATGTCGCCAGGACCTCCGCGATATCACTGCGAAATGAAAGACACGGGTCAACAAGTGTGGAGTCCAAATGCACGGTACAGCGCAGGCGATGACAGCCACAAGGTACGACACTCACCTTCCTGGATAGAACCAGAACGACACAGCAATAATCACGTAGAGGCCTGCCAGGTGCAATAGTGTTCGTGAGTACGTGATACACACAACACGAGGGCGGGCGTTAGACGTACACATCAAAATCATGCCCTCTAACCAGTTGGACTACAAAGTCGAGTAATTAGACCAACAGTGGACAACGATGTATACAGCAGGAATCATACCTTCCCGTCTTGGACACAGTAGTTCACCGTTAACACCGCGAGGAAAAGTGTCTGCGGTAGCAACACATGATCAGTGCTCTGCGTCATAGGCAGACTATGGTAATGCAGAGCACGAACCACAGACTCAAAGGGATCGAAGAGAAGCAGAAGAGGTTTGCCCAAACACCATGCGATGACGATCATGAGCCTGCATAAATACACATTCAGCCTGTTATTCTCCACTGCCACATTGAAAGGACTAACGGAATGACGAAGAGCGCAATTTGCTGAGCAAAGTAGACAAGTAGATCAGCAACCTCCCAGCTCCAAAAGCTGAGTTAGACTCACAATACTCGAGCCGACAGCAACTCCAATACTGAGAGTAAGCTTATCCTTCACGGAAACAGTGACTGCGGTGACGTGCTCCGCCGCATTGCCCACAATCGGTAGCAGGATGAGGCCAACCCATTCCTTGCTAAGCCCGCTACTTTCTGTGACTCCGTTGATGCTGTCCACAAGAAACTCCGCAGTGACCGCAACAAACTGCTCAAAATGTAAGGCCCACGGAACGAGAAGAGTCAATGATACGGACAGACATACCACAGTGTCCACAACCAGCAGACCAATGCATATCGGGAGACTCATACTCGGCGTCTCCACATCCTCCTCTTCCTTCTGTGGCTGGGCCTCCGCGACGTTGGCATCCGGTGCATGCGACATTTCGTGGTCGACTGCGCTTCCGTTGACTACGTTTCCATTGGTTGCATTCCCATTGTTCACCGCACCATTAGCAATCTCACCCACTTCGACTTTCTCGCTGTCGCCCTCGGCCTGATGACGACCGCGCAGCCGTCGCTTCATCTTATCCATGACAGCGCTCGCTGAGACGCCCTCAGCGTGTTGAGTCGATTTGAAATTACCCTCCATGGTATCCTAAACCACAACCTTGCGTAAGCCAGTCGTCAACTAGAAAAACACATGATTCAACATACCTCATACAGTGATGCATGCGACCACAATTGGAAGACGAGATACGACGCGTAAACTAACATAAGAATGTTAGGTCGAAAAGAAAAGTTATAGATGGGATTGGAGCACGCACTGAAAAGTAAAATGATCGCAACACCATGGCTAAGCTTCTCGATATCCGACGCCTCTTGCGGGTTCGTCAGAGGATCTTGGTTGTTGTTGGCCGGGTCAGGCTGTACAGACAAATGGAACGCGGCTATCCACAGGCATCAAAGGAAGAGAGTACAGCAATCAGAACGCAGCTCAGGAGACTCCATACGAAAAGTGAGCAGATACGCACCAGGCATAAGCACAGCGATAACGCTGAGCGTCAGCAGCGACGCGTTGATTTGACTCGCGCCTGCAGAATCAACCAGTGCGATGCAAAGAAGCAGGTGGGCGGTACAGCAAACAAAGTTCGATTACGGAGGATCGACGTGGGCGTCAAGAAAAGCAGTTTCAGGAACAGGCGCCAGTTCGAGTTTGGGCGTCAATTGCGATTGAGGTTATGAGAACGCATCAATCAGTAAGCGCCCAATAATCAAAAGCAGAGAAACCCGAATATAGGATATGAACGCACTTGCACCGAATCCTTGTTCTTGGAAGCGCATACCGCCAGCGAAGAAACACATTCCGAGTACCAACACTAATCGGGTAGTCGACGATTGGAAATAGGATGGTCGAGATGACTCAGGTGAGCTGAATCAAGACATCAGATGCAGAGATGAGCGTACATAGGTTGCTCAGGATCGAGCCAACAACTGAAAGGAGACTGGTCAGCGTCCAATAGCACTTTGAGGCTGAGCACGTTCGATGACAGCAGCGAAACTCACGCGAAGACTGAACGACTTGGAGCTCGCATTTGATGATTGCAATGATCTACGTCATGCCAAGCAAACAAAATCAGTCAAAAGTCCACAATTGGGTTCAATACCAATTGGGAGGTGGTCACAGGGGATTTAAAATGTGCGGAAGGGATCAATCTACTTACAGCGACGATGAGCTCGACACTAAGCATCCGTGAGAGACGGGAAACCGGGCGGCGTTCCGTCAGTGACCGCATACACAGACCTAAATCCAGCACTTACGCGTTACCCTACGAGCAGGGAATGGAAGGAAAGACTGAGTCAACCGAAGAGCGGCTAGCGAAAGAGGTGAAACACACCAAGGTGGCGTTTAGGAGCCCAGCCAGAGTTTGCCCAACTCGCATCGACAACTCGTCTGTCGCCAGAGCCAATAGCTGCATCGCAGATCAGACACTTTCGTGGAGTAGTAACATTAGTGAAAACGTGCCTGCGCGAGGGGTATAATCGCCAAGAAGGAAGCTGGGAATAGTGTTAAGTGGCGTCATAGAGAGTGGAGGTTAGCCAAGTACTCACTGACGAAAATAAGAACGTCATTATCCGGTAGGCCGAAATGAGCTCCCCACTAAGGTATATTCCTTCAGATCCTAAGTTGTCTCGCCACTGCACTAAAAAACATACCGATATTGGGATGCAAAGTAGTAGAATATTTAACCCTATCAAGAGCAGCTCATTTCAGTATACCACCCAGCCGCAGCCATGAAAAATAGAGAACTCACAGGAGCCAAAAGCAATTTTTCTCAATGCTTTCCCAACCCCTGGAGCTTTTCCCACTGGTTTTGGTGGCACAAAATTCGACATGAGCGACTTCCTCTTCGACGGCTTGCGCTCGCGATTTCCGGGAAACTTAAAGAACGGTTTCTTGGATATGTTTGTTGGGGTGCGTGTCTGCAGCACGTTCACCGACTCCAAGGATTGCGACTGGTGAGGTCGCGGTGAAAACATGCCATTAGGTTCGCTATATATAGGTTCTGTGCAACATCAAGGGCGTCGAACAGAATGTCAATACTTCCGGCGATACACTCGAACTTGAAGGGAAATGCATACCGGGTGAATCTGCTAAGGTCGTCATCTGCAGAGGGCGCTTGATCACGAAGGGCGGACTGCGCTGAGAGAGCAAGGAAGAGAGATGGGGATGTGCTGTGCAGGAACGTTGACGCCGGCGACAATATGGTTGTATTTAAGTGAACGCGACCACGAACTGTGGTCGCCAATTAGACGGTGCAGCGCAACCTAAACCGGCCTGGCTGTGCATTAATTGCTTGTTCTAGTAAATCACTTACACTGTACACATATCACAGACCTTATAAAAACAAAAACAGGGCATATTTATTATGCTTGAGGACCAGCTTCTACAAAAGCAGGACAGTCCCTCATGCTTTTATTTCAAGAAATGCTTGTCTAGACAGAACATTGTTCAGTTTCTCACGCATATGAACTCCTACTCCACCACCGATGTGCTCCTACCAGTGTATGGTGATCTCAAATTTACTATGACGCTTTGTCAAGCTGTGTCCGAAGAACGTGGAAAGCCGCAAGGCTGAAAATGAATAGCACCCAGTCATCCCGCTTTACCTTCGGTTCAGCTTCCAGATCACGATCGTAATATTAATGCGGCTACACACCATAAAAGCGCGCAGTTTTTTTTTTTTCCTTCCGACCTTCGCCATATATAGGTTTCTGACTAGCTTCACAGGATTTACCCTCAATACGATTGTGGCTATGCGGGGGACAGGAATATCTAACGTAAATTTTGAAGTGCTCTAGTACGTACCCCTTATTACTCGGACGCACCGCAGTCAACATGTAGTTCTAGCTCGATCCCCCGTCTTGCAGTCCACCGCAGCTTTGCGCTTGCCGAACGTGCATATCAGACGTGGCCGCCGCAACCACACGGCAGCCTGCATCGGTGCAATCGGTATGTATTCAAGCAGAATCGGCTTCACCGCCATCGCTCTGCTCCGGCCTCGCACCCGAGGCCGCTGCCCACTTTCAGACCTACAAAAGTGCACCGCTTACAGCTGGCCGCGGTCTGTAGTGGTTATTCTTTACCTGGAGAAATCCCCGCTAGGTCTGCGAATCCTGCATGTCCATTTCCCATGGTCTGCACCGGTACCAAATTTTATATGCCGATGTCCTCGGCGCACTTTTTGCGATACAGCACGAGAAGATGTATCTCGAGGGAACCTCGCATATATGACGCGTATCAAGCTGATCCCTGTCTGTAACCTTCATTCCAGTTTCCCAGCTATTACTGTACCAGTTCTGAGACGCGTCTGATGCGCCTGCTATGCAACCGCTTGTGATGCGTACTCGTACTCGTACAACACATACCACCGCCTTCGGACATCTCTCCGCACGTCATGCCGAACAACCTGTTTCTTACAACGCCTAGCTGGGCCCTACGTCGGTCTGTGATCTCTTCTCAGGCTTTCCTGTGCGTGGCCTCGAATCTCTGGATTGTACAAGGGACCAAGGCTATCCTTCATCGCGCTGGCATCGGACATTCTTGCGACATTTTTCAATATTTGCTCTCAGCAAAGGGCAAACGGACGCGGTAGTGCGCATTGCTCATCTCTTTTCAGAGGCATTTCTTCTTAGTGGAATGTCCTGCAATTAGGACGAGCGATTCTCTCTCCTCCACTTTCCCCCAGTATCTTCAACTCCCTCTTCATCGATCGGATATCCTACGAGGCTTACTGCCACCGTCCCCCTCCCCCTCTCTCCAAACTCCTGACTACTTGGCGTTCGGTGTGGCAATGCTCTATAATTAGTTGCGTTCTTTTCCATTTTCTTCAACTGCACATACTCTTGAATGCTGCCTGCAGGCAGAGAACTGTAAATCCCTCCGCCTGGTGATAGCGGGCACCATGAGTCTAGGAAGCCTTTCCGCAAAGTTCAAGATCTCTCGCAGTTGCAAGACCAGCAGGCCGGACGCCGTAGGCCGTCGTGAGGCCCGGAAGCATTTCCCAATCGGATGCATTCATTGTATGCTGCCTACACGCCTCCACCTTTTAAAAGGATGGTCAAATTCCGAATGTGGTGTGTGTTTGTATTTATGACTATGATGTTTGATGCGCGCCCCGGATGTCTTGTAGCGCGCTACACACATTATCTTCACTCCTTTCATTCCGGGAGCGCGTCCATACGCTTTACTCAAAGAAAACGAGAAGAAGAGGAATAGAGGCGGAGAGAGAGGGGGGGCGCTAGGATACAAGGAATCAAGTGACCGAAATCAATGAAAGAGCATGCACATTGTTTATGTTATTTAAGGGGCACCGATGACCCGTTCATTCGGACAAAGTGGACAAGGCGCACGCAGCTTCGTATACCACTTTTTATAAGTGGAACATTGTCGGTTACTTAATATTGTGTATTAAAGCGGAGCTAAGGCATACAGAGGTCTCTAGAATGCTTCTTAGCAATGGAAACCGCAACACGAGGAAAGCGGGCGCTCGAGAAGATGGAGAAAGTGCGATACAGAGAGTAGTTCTCAAGCGTTTGTTGGCTGTCCTATAGAAATTTAGGCCATCTTCTGGTTCTCAGAGAATGTCATCAGTACTATTCCTGGAACCTGAGTCCACGATGCGCAGCCCGGAGAACTTTTCTTCGTCTGCACTGCCAAACGCAGCGAAGGATCTACATGGTCCTGTACAATCTCACAGCCCGATTATCCAGAAGAGGACCACTTGGCACCGGATAGGGGACAGTAACAGGGGCTAAACCAGTGTCTCAGAGGTATGCGGTGGCGAGGTAGAGCCTATATGCACCCTCGACAGTGCCGCACAGGCCTAGGAGGCATAGATATGTACAAACCGTGATCACAGATTCCAACCAAGTTTGCAGCAACACAGATGCCATTCCAGACTGATGGGCTCAAATGCCATCGATAAATCTCTAAATTGAGAGTAAGCCTCTCAATACTTTAGATAGACGGATGCTGTGGATCTGACGGTCGAATAATGTTTCTGTATGACTGAGAAAAACTCTGAGAATTTCGAAGTGCACAGGTATAACGGGATAAGTTTAGCGGACCGCTGACTATATCAAACCCGACGGATGGTAATGGTTTCAGACAGTCATTTTCTGGGCATTTGAATAAGCGGTATTTATAATTATTCATAGTATATGTAGTATCAAACACTAGTAACAGGCAGGTAGGAAGGTATGTTTCAGTGATTTATGTGGCTGTCCCTGCTTCTCTGTAAAGTTGCATTGAAGTGCAATTGAGTCTTCTAGAATTTCGAATGTCGTTCTAAGCTTTCTTTCTGTTCTTGGACCATTTCTTAATGCTGCTCATCTGTCATTTATTCTTGAAGCTCGTATCTTTGTGACTGGTCGGACGAACTCTAAATCCTCCAACTGCTTTTCAAGCCGATCCCCCACTATCCGGTGGAAGGTTTCCTTTACCGATAAGGTTTCAAGTGCCATGTTGAACTCCCTAGAGATGTACTAATACTGAGTGTTCTAGAGGATCTCTCTAAACTCGTCCGTTGGGCGCCTGACTCCTCGGAACGTTTGATTTGTCCTCTATGAGCGCAATGTTCTTTGCCACTATCCATAAATAGCTGATTTATCCACGGCTCGCAGAGCATTTCTCATGCAGCTTTGTAAACATCCCACGAGCTGGAGTCCAAATGGCTGTACTGTATAGTTGCCGCGGTCCGGTCCAGGTCCGGTCCAGGCAAAATGTCGGTGGACCGTAACCCGGACCGTTTTGGATTTTCCTGCTCAGCTCGGACCTGGACCGGACCCCAACTGGACCGCTTTTGGACCAGACCTCGGGTCCAGTCCAGGTCCGGACCTGGACCGCTGGTAAATTGAGAAGAAAAAGTTGAATTAATTCTATTTATGCTTGAGACAAAGACATGCATTTGAAAAGGCCTTTGTAGTACATCTATAGTATCTCTGTACTCAAAAGTTTCAGAAAGAAGGTGGATATGGCACTTGGTATCCACCAGACCTGCTCCTGAGTCCTGAGAAAACCTGTTCACATGGTATGAAAGACCCCCTGGGTAGGCAAGTAGTCATGTCACAGTGCTATGCAAAGCTCAAGCACATCTTCCAGTCTCACTAGAGCTGTTCTACATCTTTGTCAACCAACTTGAGGCCAGTAATGATGTCAAACTAACTCCTACAAATATTTCTTCCGGTCCAGGTCCGGTCCAGGGTCCAGCTCGGTCCAGAAAAATGGCAGGAGAGCTGGACCCTGGACCGGACAACGGCAACTATAGCTGTACTAGTAGGACCTGGCTCAGTTACTTCTGGGTTAATTGTTTCTGACTGATGTGCCATTGCTGGAGAGGCTCCTGTATTGATGCCTAAACGAAGCTGGACCTTTATACAGATTGTGTGAGCGAAGTTGCACAATGGTCTTCAGTTAGATGATTACAGATCCTCTGCAAACCAAGATAGTTTGATAATGCCAATATAGTATATATTCCATCTACTTTGCAGGTTGCTCTGTGCAATACAGCTCAGGGTTGCTTCCCGCTTTTTGCAACTCGGTGCATTCCAGAGTGCAGAATCAGCGTGCCAACCAAGCTAGTAAGTTAGTCTATCCGAGGATGAGACAGACTCCTAGAATATTCGACGATGATCGAGTTTATTTCATTTGCTTTGCGGGTTGCATGTAATAGAGCAGGGCATTGATTAGCATGAGTCTGCCCATATCACTCAGGGCCGCCCAAACGAGAATTAGCAGCAAGAGACTGGAAGACTACAGACAGCTGCATATAGCAAGTAAAACCAAGGCACAGTGCTGAACAGTGAAGATCTGCCGAGCACGTTATAATGCTGCGGAGATCGAGGTATACCTCATATTTCCCTCCCATGCTTATTAATGCTTTCTGAACCTTTGATCCTCGACGTATATCCACAGTAATCGTCTGATATGTGCAATGCCAAATACACAGGCTGCGCTTAGTGCTTTCCCCGGAGAATCGTGACTAGACGATCTTTACGCGTAATCCGATAGAGACCGTTTCATATGCAGTCACATAGTGTAGAAGATGAGAGCGATGCGTTGCAGAGGGCAAGAACGGATATCGAGGCGTAGTAGAGGAGTGCTGTGCGAAATTAGGACGTTGCATAATGGATGTAATGCATCAGAGATTTATCAGAGTATCAAACAGCAGAAGGACAGGGGATGGCCTCTAGCAAGCGTAATTCAAACCCGCGATTACGGCTTTTAGTGAGACTTGATGGAAAGATCCGTCGAGATGCTGATATTGAACTCACGCAAGGTTCCGTGGAGGCGGGGCTGAAGTCCAGAGTCTAGATAAAGGATATATGAAGCAATAGCGTCTGATAATCATAAGAAAGCAAGTTCGACGATCCAGAAAATAGGTTTCGAAGTTGAAATATACACTTCTTTGTCCACTGTGGCGTTTGACGATGATACAAGACCGTCGAATGATGATTCGCTATTTTCTGTAGCCATATTAGACTACACATGAGCAAGAAAAGACACGTGAAGCATACCGAGGTTCCACTGCAGTCCTCGAGTAGTGAGAATAGTCGAATCGATGCCGACGGGTAAAAGGCCGCATGTAGGACCTATCAAGGCCGGATCGACCTCTATCAAGTGTTCTCCCTTCGAATCATGAGAAGCCATGTTATACACGAGCTGTGGAGGAAACATACCTTATCCAAGCACCACCCAACATTGTCGTCAGTCACTACGAATATTTGGCTTCGAGCTTTGCGAAGCTTATGCAAGTAAGAGACCGTATGGATGGTCTGATCAAATCGTCCAGATAGACCGCCAAGTATTATGATGCTGAACTGTATACTTCCCAATGAGCAATGAGGAATAAGCTGACGTGATGCACATATGCACCTGAGCCTGATCAGGAGTTGAAGACTCAATATCTTCGATGGTTGATATGCACTTCATCAGATCTGTGGAATACAGGTCCGGATCTTTGACGATTGAAACGCCCTACTCCGCCTTAGTTGAGACCATAGCGTTGGGAAGTACGAAGCTTACCAGCCTCGCATAGTATTCTTTGACATCAGACCGAATCGAGTCCAAGTCGCCCTTGATGAGGTCCGGGGTGAAGCTGTCTCCAGCTGAGCGTCAGCTCCGGCCATTGAGTTCGAGCATGTTAAGACGCGCTCACGCCTCAGATTCAAGCTCGGAATTTGCTTGTAGGACGTCAAATAGCCTGTTCGCACCGCCATCGGCGCATGCGTGCCATTGACATGCGTTCCACACGCGCACGAGCAAATCCGATGAGAAAGGCTGATTGAGGACGATAAGTGCACGTCGTTCTGCTGTCGCAGACGTGTTTTGGGTCACGACTTGTAGAAACGGTGTGGACCAGCGACGAACCTTCATCGTGGTCAGAATCGTAGGCGAGAGAGGATTCTCAGTATTTCCAACTTTGGGAGTTGTAATCGTGAGAATCTATGACTCATGTGTTGATCAAGAGCCGCAAACCGCGCAAAGGACGCTCAGCACGCTCTTGACTCCGACGTCCATCGTCGTCGTCGCCGCAGTGTCAACCTCAACCTCTGCTTCGTCAACAACAGTCGCATCTACTCTTTCGACGCTTTAGAACGGCGCGTCTGACTTCGAAGTGTACCATGATGGCTGCCTCTTCTCACCAACCTCGCGGTCTTGCGAGCAAGGCCCTCAAGGGTGCAGGCCTTATCAGGGACGAGGACGCGAGCATGCGCGACCTCACCAAGGGTGGACGCAAGAAGACAACGAGGAAGGCAGCTCACGGGCACCGCCAGCGTGCCGTCGATATCTACAAGGCTTCTGGTGCCGCAGACCTCTCGCACAAAATGGTAAATAATTCCGACCCATTCCGATCGGAGCATGCACGCTTGCTTTCCGGTCGTAGTGTTCTTCTCTCTTATCCTAGTTACATGCGCTTACGATGTATCTGTCCTTCCCCTTCCTTCCCGTCACCTCTGGTTTGGTATGCTCTTGTGCTGTGATTGTGTTGGCTATGTTGTTGTGGACGGGCCTCTAATTGCTTGCTTGCTGGATTTGTGGATGGAATCAGCTTGCCTCGAGGATATCAGCAAACCTTTCGAATCCGCTTGCTGTCCGTGGCGCGGCCTTGAAACCAGCCAATTTACGCATTGGGAGAGGGCCGGCACGGTCGCAGGTCAAGCCGCTGGAGGTGTGGCGGGAAGTAGTGCAGAAACGGTATAATCCTGAGGCTAGATTTCTTGACCTTGAAGTGCGTCGCATTTTTTGGTGTATCACGTTTGTGCTAATTTATACCGCAGCGGCTGGCCGACGACGAAGTACTCAGGAAGAACAACATCGTGGCTCCTGGTCAACCCGGTTCGAGCAACAAGGAGTACCCTGTCCTTTTCAAGCTCGCATCTCAGCTCAAGCCACCTGTTGAGACGATCTCACTCGCGAACAACAATATCCAGACTGGTAGTCAGATTACCAGCCTGGCACATTATATCCCCAATCTCCGGAATTTGTCTCTGCAAGGCAATAAACTCAGGTCATGGAGGGATCTAGACCAGCTCTCTGGAAAAAACCGGAAATTGGCGCAGCTCAGAGAGATGATCTTCAGTGGCAATCCTCTGCGAGAGTCAGAATTGAGTGCAGGGCGAGCAGAGCAGTACAAGAGGTCAGTAGAGTACAAGATTCAATCAACTCGAAAAGTTTATCAATCGACCGATTCAGTGGAATGATGAGAAGATTTGCATTGCTGGAGGTGTTAGACCAAGAAGCAATAACGAAGATATCTTTTGTTGACGGACCCATCGCCTCCTCTTCAAGCTCTGACCCGTATGAACAAATGGGTCCCGACTCCTTCCTTTTCAACATGGCTCCCTCATTCATCACTGGAGTAGACGGATCCGTCATCAGTAGCTTCCTTTCTCGGTATAAAAATCCACTTTGCCGACATTCGACTTCTGTATCTGACCTGTGTCATGTAGATTCTTTCCTCTTTTCGACTCCCAACGCTCTGCCCTCGCAGACGTCTACGACCCAAATGCCACCTTCTCGTACTCCGCTTACACTCAGATCCCGCCGCGTGCCCGCCTTCAGGGATGGCACACCTCGCCGGCGATGCCCAATCAGCGCAAACTCGAGTGGGGACCCTGGCTACACAACGCGTCAGGCGGCTCACGCAATCTAAGCTTTCTTTCCGGCGGTGCGAGCGGTGGGCTGGAGCGCGAGTTGCGCAGCCTTCACACCGGCCCGGATGATATTGTCAAGGCGATGTCGCACCTCCCTGGCACGCGTCATGAGGTGTCTGGCGCAGCCGAAAAGTTCTGCATTGATGCATGGCCCGTTGGCCAAGGAGCGGCGACTATGTTGTTCTTATGTATACATGGCGAGTTCGCGGAAGGTAACGTTCCTCTCTTTGTGTATCCGCGAGGAAATAGCGCTCATTATCGCTTGAAGAGCCATCACAGGGCATCCGTTCGTTTGATCGATCGTTTATTCTCGCGCCAGCACCACCGGGGTCCAGGTATGTAACTAGCGTTATGTCGTTAGGAGGACTTATTAAGCTGTGATTATCAGGGCCGCAATTAACAACTGGGCTGTCACCATCCTCTCCGACCAACTGACTGTTCGTCCATTCTCGAGTCCGGACGCATGGAAGCCAGGCCCGATCAAGGTGCAGGGCGATGGGAATGTGGGGAAACCGCATCACACAGCTCCGCAGACGCCGCAGAGACGGCAACAGCAGCTGCAGCCTGATGCGCAGCAGCGGCTTTTAGTACCCGATGTCCAGGCCATGCTCGGCACTATCGTAAGTCCCTTATATCTCACATAAATCCTTTGCTGTATTAGTAACGATCCTTATATCAACAGCCTGATCCTCAGCGCAGTCTTGTCATGCAGACTTGTCAGCGTACAGGCCTTAACGTCAAGTTCGCATTGGACTGTTTGGAGAACAACGGCTGGGATATCGAGCGGGCGGTGGCGAATTTCGAGCAAGTCAAGGTATGATGATTGTTCTCTAGAGTAGTTTGTTATCTGACCTAAGTTATCATATCCCTTAGGCAACACTTGGCCGAGAGGCATACCTCTGAGAGCTAGTTCACTATGCATATCATCAACTGGCTCGCCTTTTTTTTTTTGAATCCTTTGTCTCTTTTTGTTTATCTCAATATCCATCATCACAAATGACACGAACCAATGCATCTTATTCTACTTATATGTATCCGCTCTAGCATTGTCATTGTACCGGCCATGACTCGAGATCATCCTACCTATCCTTTTCATTTTGTGACCTTTCTCGCCATCCAGGTATAAATATATTGCAAAATCATCATATCCACAGATACGTACCTTCATGTATCATGTTTGGACTGGGGTTTGCAGGTTCATGAATGCGTCAGTTCTTTGGGTCGTTGAGCCTGCTATTTACGTTGTGGTGCATAATTTGATCATATTGCTTACGCATCTATTTGATTACATGATTTGAGTGAGGAGGTGCATATCGCATGAAGGATGTGTTTACCGGCGGCGTGCTCAACGGAGCGGGGCATGACGGCGGCGTCTAGCTATTATTTGGAATTCCTCCTCGGGAATCTCGAAATCTTCCATGGCGCCCAAGAAGTATATGTTGAAGTACCTATTGTCGAGCCCCATCTTGGGCGACCCGTTGGTGTTGCGCCAGACTCGGAAGCGTTTTGCATCAGCGCGGTTAAGGCACCTTCCGCTTTGGAAGTGTCGATCTAGCGAATCTTCTCGACAATAGCTCTCACAGCAGATGGGACAGAAAAATGCCTCAGGGTAGTGCGTGAGAAGGTGGCGCCTGTACGCTTGCGCCTTAGTCTTACAGAACCAGTTACAATTCTCGAACGGGCACTTGATGTCTCCCTGTGAACGTAGAGTAAAATGAGTAAACACTATTGGAATAATAGCCAGTCTTCAATGTACAGTTTACCTTCCCGTACGAAGCTACAAGCTGTCTCTTCTTTTGATATTTCCCAGGCGTTGGAAGCCACCGAGAGACCTCTTCTTTCGAAGAATCCTGCGATTCTAGCTTCTTTATCTTCTGTGTCTCTCCGAGTAAGTAAAGCGATTGGGAATTAATCGGAACTGCAACTCACAGCCTTCCGCCGCTCCCAATCTTCAATAACTAGGTCTTTAATGCCGATTGCCTTGAGTCTGAGTTCTCGAATCAGAGCTTGTTTGGCCGGATACGGATCGTCGTCGACGGAGGCCTCAGACTCCTCAGACTCCTCAGACTCTAAGTCAACCTCCATCGTCTCGGGTTCGACTTCAATGTTGGTGTCGTTTCCCATATCGTCAGAGGCGACTGTCATTTGATCCGCCCCGGAATCGGCTGCGGACATTTCGACATCGTTCTCTTGAGATGAGCCTTCGGAAGGCTCGAATAAAGGGATGAGAGAGATTTCAGTATCGGCCTCGTTGTTCTCAGTCACTTCCAGATCGAGCTGGTCGTCCGAAATGAGAGACTTGACCTTTGACTGTTTGACCAAGGGATATGTGGGGGCATAGACATGATGATGGGCCTGTGTTGCTTCGTAAAGCTAAATAGGAACTTGCTAGTGTCGTCAAACAAATTAGAAGACCTCTATAACTTACGCGACGATCTCTGTCGATGCTTCTCGGAAAAGCATCAGAGGAACCCAGTACTTTTCTTGAGAATCTCGAAGGAGCCATTTCTATCCACAGGGGAGAAATCGATGGCGATGACTCTGTGCGAACTTGAATGGATCAACTGGACAATACAGATAAAGCAGTGCCAGAATTAGCAGGGAATAATATAAGCCAGAGGGGTTGGAGATTTTAGACCGGTACGAACAAAGACGAAGGTCGTACTGAATGATAATCGAGAATGAAATGTGTTGTTTGCTTCAGACTTGAAATGCCTATCAGCGGCGGAAAATATAAGTGAAATGCACGAGCATAACTCACCCCAAATTACGCTACTGAGATTGTGAATACGCGCAGGCACAAATCATACGAGGCCACGAAATCTGCAGCGCATATACTCAGTGTCGCGCAGGGGAGGGTGAATCGCGAAGATGCATACCTTGAGAGCTATTCAATAGTCGAGGAATCTGGAGCTGAAAGGCAGGAAAGACGAGAGTGGTAAGAGTCCAAATCAACGAAAGAGCAAGCCACAAGCCACGCGCTCTAAATAGGATTTTGGTGCGTGTACGTAAATATGAACTCGGTTAATCTTATCGGCCACTTTGATATGGTGGCTCGCCAGCCACCAACGGCCACACAAATAGCCACAAACACGAAGCTTGATAAAGACGGAAGCACACTGGGGAATTAAGTAGTGTGAGCCACTACTGTGCATCACAAATCTGAGTGTTTACGCACCTCACAATGAGGAAAAGATGTGGGAAGGAAGGAATAAAACTATGCGGCAGTGGTAAGGAGAGTGTCGAGAAAGGGAAAGACGATTAGATGATTCGTTGATTAATACAATCTGTAAGTCTAGAGAAAGGCTTCAAGCCAGACATTGCTAGAAGAGTAACTGCATATTGCCTAGATCTTCGAGTTCTGTGACGCTTTCCGATAGCCGTAAGGGGTGAATCTAGTCGAGGAGTGCTCGGTCGGTTTCGCGCGCCTGACGCGACCTCCAGACCCGTTCGTAGCCTCCTTCTTTCTTCGTACCTTCGAGTCCTGCTCGATTTCTGTATTCTGCGTGGACTCCTCCTCTTCAGGCCGCCGAAAAACCAACTTAGGATCGATAGTTTGTCCGGGCGTGGTCTCCGCCGCCGGGACGTGGCGCCCGACGTTGAACATCACCTCGAATCTCGGGTCCTCCCTGACGATGGCTTCGCGCCGCCATGGGCAGGGCGCGCGCTCTTCGTCATCCAGAAGCAGAGAGATCGGAATTTCCCTGTAGGCCCTGATCCGCTCTTCTTCTTCTTCCTCCAATATGCCGATCTAAAGCATTTAGAATTCCAATATGTAAAAGCGTCAAAAGCCTCTGAATTGCGGACATACGAAGTGGTGAAACGATAAATCTGACGAAGCACTTGATCGTGGACTCGACTCGGAATAGCCACAGAATGAATCACTTCCCAAAGAGTAGAGCGAAGAAAAGTCTAGAGAGTCCATATCGAAGTGATCCCGAAACAGAAGGGTCGGGGCAACAGAAAGGAAGAACGATCGGGGACTTTTGCAGATGCGGAGAAAGTTAAAGGGACAGGGTGCTGTTATGTTAGTGTCCCACCCTCCGCAAAGTCTTTAAGTACTATACCCAATCAGCCACTGCCTAAGAGCAGACGCTCAGATGTATCTCATCTTTGATGAGGTCATCAAGTCTGTATATCGAAAGGGCCTTAGTGAAACGCTTTGATCAGCAAGTAGGCAAGCAGGCAAACAGACAAATGGTTCGCGCACCAATAATGTTGCTGGTTGTGGCACATTGTGAGTCCGCGCGTACGTCAAAGGATCAGACTCGAATGAATCAGATCAGCACTTGGGTACAAAGAGGAACAAGCCTGCAAGCTGGCGGGCCGATAGACTCTTGAAGCTTATCGCACCGGAAACGTTGGCAATTTTGAGTAGTAAGTACGTTGAGGCGTTGCTTAGTGGGCCCATACACGCAGCACTCTGAGGGCAAATGCGTATGGAGATTGCGCGAGAAAAGAAGCAACCAGAAGTCTACGATACGCTGCCTTTCTCCAAACACAAAGCACATCCTGCGAAACTACCCTTAAGGTCATATGTACCTATTCTCAGTTCGCAGAGCAAAAATTCATCGAAAGAGGAGATCGGCTCTCCGACAACCTTGTTATTTGGTCTTACACAACCGGAATTAATCTTACAGGGACATCCCGATTTTACCAAGTCGCGTATGGCAAGAACTTGCCACTGTCGTGGAAGATAATCAGCCTTGGCAACATTTTCATGGAAATACGGCACTCAAAGAGAACGACGCACTCAAAGGTCAGCACGACGCGATCACCTGCAGGATCTTCCTTCTTGTTTATTGTGACGGAGCAGTTGATCATCGACATGATTCCATCTCCGAACTATAAATTACAGGTCGGCGACTGAAAAAAAAACCGAGTGATTGCTTAATGGCAGACCGACCTTCTCATGGATAATCGCCTTCCAAAGGAGACCACTATAGTCAGGACCGGCGCAACCACAAAAAAACAACCATTCAGTCCTCACCTTAATAGGATGCCCATACACCAAGAGTCCCTGAACACTGGTATTCAAAACGATATCACCGATTCTCGCCTTTAAATTTGGCAAACCTCGTAAAGCCGGTAAATGACCGGATCCGTCGGCGGAGTCGAGCCTAGGCCCCTATTCGGCCACCAATGTGCACCCAGCTCATTGTGCAGATTGGCCGCTGGGAGCTCGAGTACCTTCGCAATGGCCTCGATGAGCTCGGGCGTCAGCTTGGCCTGTCACATGCACGCGTGGGAGGGCAGGTGACAAATTAGGCACACATGATAACCAGCGCTAAGTCTATGAAGGTGAGACACCCACCTGCCCGTAGAATGCAGCGGCAATCCAGACTTCATCCTTTCCAACCTCCTTCGCGATTTGTTCAAATGTCAGGCCTGTGAAGGGCAGAAACGAGGTGAGTAAATTTGAAGAGTGCGCTTCTTGCGCATGCGCACCCTTTCTGGCCTTCGCTTCCGCAAGTTGGGTGTAAATGGGCGGGAGCTCGGCGAAAGGCGAGTTTCCTGTAGATGGAACTTGCTGTAGATGCAAGAAACAAGTGTGCGTGGGCTCAGACGCTGTTTCGTCGGTACGTTGGCAAAAGCGTCGATACTTACAGCAGCTTGGGCCATGGTGGATTCAGATACTGAGGTAGTAATTGAGGGTGACTGGGAAGTCGAGAGAGATGATGTCTCAGACGCCCATTGAATGTTAGTCCAGAGTGATTTATACTCCCATGGTTCTGAGAACGGTGCCTCATTAGGCCGGCTGACCCGCTCTCCGCACATCCATTGCTTCCGCGATCTGCTTCATCTCGATATCTTATCCTCCATCCGGTCACGTTGACCCACGTATACCGATGCACCCCACACGACATAGTCACTCCGCCAGCCAATGGAAAAGTGAATAATCACGATTTCCGTACATCATAACGAGCATCCAACTCTCACTCCAACTATGAATAAGCAATCTCAGACCTTGATTGTCATCTGGGATCTTACTCCGCGTCGAGTTCATCGAGGCATCGGTCGCGCCCGGATCAGCTCATCGGAGCCGCTGCGGCGAGAGTTGGTTGACAGAACTTAACGATCGGCAATTGACCAACTCCTGTAGCGTGAGACAGGGCAATATGTTCTAGAGCACGATTATGGCCACCGATCGAGAACAAGAAGACATCGTATATCGACATGTGAGGGCTCCCCTGGCGGTAGACGAGAGCCCAGGAGCTACTAGATGTTGATCGTCCAGTGACAACTGGAAGCCTTGCCTTCGGAATCTGGATGATCCATGTAAAACATCGATGCGGCGCAGTGAGTAGGCTAATGACAACAAGCCCTCAGATATTGTCGAGCAAGTGAACCACATCACGTACACAGAAGGAGACTCACAGACATACATGAGTAACAATTATCGTTTATTCTGGGCACTATCCGCGCTGTCCGATCCAGCCCGTGCCTCTTCCGCTTTCGCCTGGGCCTCCAGTTCTGCAGGATTCTTCCAGATCCCCTTAGTCGCGTGCATCAGCTCAAACAGTTGGCCGATCTGCTCATTTGACATCTGGATATTATATACGTTATTAGTCAAACCTTGACGCTCAGAAACACAGGGAAAGTCCGCACCTTTTCGAACACAGTTGGGTCGAGTTTCCTTCCTGTCCATTGCGCGCCAGCCTCCTTGCCTTTCGGTATTTCGTCCAGATACAACTTCCACTGCGACAGAAAGCCAATAATATGCAATGGGTTGTCTATCCCTTTATGTCGTCTGAACTCTGCACGAAAGTTCAAGATACGCTCGAGAGACCGGTCGGCAGTTTAGAACCCACCCGATTTCACGTATTCATCCCCCAATCTCCGCATCTCAATCGGTAAGAAACGGTGAACACGAAGAATGCCTCGATAGAGCCTGAAAATCAGAAACAGTCCTCAATTTTTATAAAACCGCGCATATGAATTGAGCCATGAAACACTGACGGAATCGGAGGCAACAAGGTCGCACTTGCTTTACGCAAATTCAAAGGTCTTTTCGACACAGATTTTGCTGACCGGGATAAGGTTAGACGCATCGTGCCAGTCGAGTGCAGTGTCAATGGGAAAAAGAACGTGAACGGAGAAGACAGACGTGACGATGTCATGTGCTCAAGCGGCTCAACATTTGACTGTCAGCAATACTGAGTACGTAAGCTGAGATACTTCGTTCATCCCACAAGTCATAATTACTTGTTATATTCCTCTACAACGCTGAGTGGACCATTCAAAATACACTTTATTCCTCTTAAGTATAGCAACAGAAAACTTTTTGCGAAACTCTAAAACCCAAACCTAGCAACAATGCCGTCGTAAGTCGGCTTTTTCACGAGGTTCTGCGAATTGGCAGGTCGTTCAGCGAAGCAATTAAAACACAGTGAACAGAGTATTTACCTCATCCCATGGGCATGCGGCTCCTTGTCCACTGAAGGTAAACGGTACCCAAGAGTACTGTTTAAAAAACTAGTTATCCAGCATCAAATTTCGAAATGTCCAAGAACGCTTACTTTGTCCGTGTAATCCCAAACCGTCATACCGATACAGCCCGGGACAACATTACAGCCAGTGATTATGCGATCGTAGTCAGCTTTGAGCTGTGCGTCGGTGACAGGGAGCGTCATGCGGATGTCTAGCTCTGTGATGGCGATCTACCACAAGATACAAGGGCGCATTTATTTGGTTGGCTCGTGGATGACATAAGACTGCTGCATACCTCGACACCCAAGTCAGTGAAGGTTGTCATAGTAGCAATGATGTTCGCTGGCAGTTCGCCGACGATGAAATGTCCCTGAAGGCCGACGCCGTCGACAGGGACGCCCACGTCAAGCAGGGAAGAGACCAGGTTGACCATCGCCGTAGCCTTAGGCCTGAAGTGATCTGGATCAGGCACAATTTATAATGGAAGAAAGACCAAAGAAATAGCATGTACCCGAGCCTTCAATATTGTAATCATTGATGTAAAGCTTGGTGCTTGGGTCCGCAGCGCGTGCGGCGTTGAGAGCAATGGATAAGTAGTCATCACCAAGCGTGTCGTAAAAAACATCAGAGCGCATTATTGTTCCGTCATCGTTACTGAGGAGATTTTCAGAAATGAAAAGCGAGGAGTACTCAAACGAACGTACAGCAGCTCGTTGATGACGACCTACGAATCTATTCCAAGTGAGTTTATCTACTATACGGGCAATACGATAAAGCAACAAACAGTTGTACGGTATTGCAAATGAGTGCCATTCATTTGAAAATGATATCAAAAGCTTACATTTGGCCTGCGTAGTTCCCTACAATGGTGGAGCAGTGCGTTGCGACAATGGACGCGAGTTCAGTCGCATTGAAGTTTCCCGCCGTGACCCAGCTAGGAAGTTAGTTGTACCAGACGCAGTTATGACCTAGAATGCGCAAGAAAAGTATTTTAGTTATGCTTGTCTAGGATACTCGAGGAAGAGAAATAAGTTTTACCGCGAAGAATTTGACCATTAGCCTTCGCGAGATTGACGATTTGGTCAGCAGAAGTGAACGAGAACGTTCCCTGGGAAGGCTCAGTCGCATCCTATAGTATCCATTCCCTTTTGAGAACCTTGGGAAGGAGAATAAATAAGCAACACTACATACCCATTTTAATGCATTCCCCGGCTAAATCTGCCCAAACTCGCTGTTATCACTGAGGATGGCGACGTACGGCTCGGAGGTCAGCTCAGGGTTGTCTGTTGCCGACCCGAAGTAGAGCTTTCCGGCTGCTTGCGCAACGATGTGAAGTCCCGCAACGGTTGAGGTAGAGCCTGCAGCGGATGAGGTAGATGTAGCCGAAGAGGATGCAGAAGAGTTCGCAGTACTTGGGACACACTGCGAGTAGTAGTCGCTGAAGGTCGTGCAGGCAGTTCCCACGACACATGTCGTTGGTCCTGTCCAACCGATTCCTCCACCTAAAAACAATGCAATCAGAGATGGAAGCCAGAGAGAAAATAGGATGTCCCATACATTGACCCCACTCATCCTGTTGCGCAATGACGAAAGGCACCAAAACTAGAAGGTAGACAAGTCTGGGCGTCCTCGTTGTACACTTGCGCGTGGTATTCGGGCTGCGTTGGATAATCTACTGTTCAACACATGATAGTCCGTAGTTTATAGTCCACTAGACAGCATATGAAGGTACCAGCAACGGATGAATATCGCAGGATTCATGGACTTGTCTAATGATTGTGAGGGGTGATGAGTCGAGGACAGCTCAGCACGAAGAGTACTAGTACTGGTAACGGCCCGAAGGCAAGCACTGAGCCGCACATGTCGATCGTCTGGAAGTGTCATAAAAGCACCCACACTAGCAGTAGCAAGCCTTGTACGTGCAGGCGGACGATCTGAATATCAGCACGTGGCTAGTGGTCATGCCAGTTTTAGACCGTAAATAATTTCGGAAACGTCCATAAGATTAGCTGTCTGCCAAGGCGAGCAGAGATAGACACCGCTCTGATACAGTGATAGAGAATTGGAGGCCTTAATTTGTGTACCGGTGGTAATTTGCGATTTTGGGGTTGAATCTAACCGAGAGGCAGCAGCTGCGAGAACACGCATGAGGCCTCAAGACGGCGCATAGGGTTTAGCCGGACTTGCTCTTGCCCATGACCTGCTGGGGAAGCCTAGACCTGAAGAGATAAGCCGTCGTGAGCCACATTCAGACACCGGATGAAAATCCGGATTTCCTCTAAACAAGTGGACCGAGAAAATGCCGCTTTTGAGGCGAATGCCTACAACTCATGATTGATGAACGAGGATACCAGCTTGGCGTCGCCAGATAGTTTCCAACGGGCAGAAGTCAGGGCCGACTGACGTGGAAGGAACAAGCACCTTAAAGCGAATAGCAATTGCTCGTAAGACTTTAGCCCTATACTCCAATAAAAACCCATGAAGCAGAGGAAAGAAACTCAGAGAGTGATAGCAAAGCATGATTCTGAGCTCGATGATATCAGAACCCTGCGATGATTCCATCGTAAGCCGGCTTCTTTTGGAGGTTCTATTGTATCATGTCATGTGAGCTCGCATTTATGTATGGACGATATTATGGGACTTACCGCATCCCATGGGCAGGCTTCTCCCTGGCCACTGAAAGTATCCGGAACCCAAGAGTACTAAATGGCATGGATTCAGTTAAATATCGTTACTGAAATTGCCATGAGCTCCAAACCTACCTTGTCCGTGAAGTCCCAGACAGTAACACCGATACATCCTGCAACAGCGTTGCACTGGGAAATAACAGTCTGGTAGTCCTGCTCCTGCTGAGCAAGGAGCGCGGAAGTAGCCGGAAGAGTCATGCGGATGTCCAGCTCCGTGATCGCCACCTACAGATCTGTCAGTCCATTGCATGTGAACGAAAAAAAAGGTGGCATACTTCGACTCCCAGCGCAGTCATTTGCTCCATAACTGTCTGCATCGAGGTGGGGACTTCACCAACGATAAAATGACATTGGAAGCCGACACCATCGATAGGCACACCGGCTGACTTCAAAGACTGAACGAGGTTAAGCATTGCCGTCGCTTTCGCACCTATGTGTATTAGAATATTTCAGAAAGCGAAAAGAGAAGTTTGGGGCAAGTCTCCGCACCAGTATATTCAATGTTGTACTCGTTGATGTAAAGTTTGGCACTGGGGTCGGCAGTGCTTGCTGCATTAAGGCCGATGGATACATAACTTGTTCCCAGTGTGTTGTAGAAGACGTCGGAGCGCCAGGTGCCGTCATCGTTGCTGCACAAGTTCATAAGCTTCAATATTACTATCCAAGCAATTTAGGCCCTGCGCGGCTGAACCGGTTAGCTAACTTTTGACTGATAGGAAAATTCAGATTGGCAGGGAGCTGTTAGCTAAACGGGCCGTTAGCTAACCTTTCCCCGCCAAATTTTTAGCTAACGGGGGCAGCCGAGCAGACCCTTAGAAGATACTCACAAAGGCTCGTTTATGACATCCCAGGAATCTGTGAAACGATCGCGGGATTAGTGAAACTGAGTTTCCAAAGTGTTTTCAACGAACAGCTAATGGAATTTGTAAGTAAGCTGCTTTTAGAAGACAAATCCGAAGATCTCACATTTCTCCTTTGTAATGCGAAACTAGGGTTGAGCAATGCGTTTGGATGATCGAAGTCAACGTAGCAGAGTCAAAGTTGCCCGATGTAACCCAGCTTGGTAGCTGGTTGTACCAAACACAGTTGTGGCCTAAGAATATGTCGGCGTCATTAATGAACACCAATGAGCAAGTGCTGAAGACTGACCGCGCATGATTTGGCCGTTTGCTTGTGCTTCCGCGACAATAATATCTCCGTCGGTGAAAGTAAAGGTTCCACGCTCGGGCTCAGTCGCGTCCTAATCATACCGACTGTAATTGAGGTATAACGAATAGTCTAAAAAAAGCACACACCCATTTCATGCTATTTAATGGCGTCAGCTGGCCGAACTCGCTCGTCTGGTTCAGGATCGCTTCGTATGCAGCATCGCTCTGGAACTCGTTGTAGTCTGATGCGGTACCAAGGTACTTCTTTCCCGCAGCCTTAGCGGCGTTGTTGAGGCCTGTGGTAGAGGTTGAGCTGCCGCCCGCAGCGGTCGACGTCGGTGTTGGTGTCCCGCTCGGTTGCGAAGTCGGTGCACTCGCCGATGGGATGCACTGAGAGTAGTAGGAATTAGACTCGACGCAAGTGGAGCCAGTGACGCAGGTCGTCGCGCCAGTCCATCCAATACCACCGCCTATGAAGCAAGAAAGTTAAGTGTCGTATGAGATGTGAGAAAAAGCAAACCCGTACACTGTCCCCAGACCGCCTGCTGTGCTACCGTAAGTGGCACAAGCGGAAGAAGAGAAACGAAAGCAGCCGAGAGCTTCATCGTTAATGTCTTAGATCAACTTCGACCGAGAAACGGCTTGTGTCTTAGTGATTGACCAGCGTCTCTAGAGTGCTTTATACTAAGCATTCGGGTTTTTGTCGCCAGAATAACGCCTTGCATGGCAGTCGGCAGGTGCGCCAGCGTACAAGGCAGACGACGTATTCGCCGAGAACAACGTGGCTGAGTCCTTGAGCGCGTCTTCCGTTGATGTCTTTTCGACTGCCTTGGAGTCACAAGGCCTAGGACAGATGCCCTTTCATCGGGAACGAGACTTTTGTCCTGTCATGACGCCGGAATTTTTACCCACTAGCGCCTGGACGGAGGAAGATCAGATCGCATGAAGAATCCGAGTCGCAATCTTAATATTGAACCGACAAAGGCCCTTTTGCCCACAGCCACCATCAGATATGACAAATTCTGACAAATTCTGACTAAAACTGACTAATTCTGACTAAAATTTGTCACTATTAATCAGCCTTCTCCCTGCCGCTTTTCACAGTACCCCCCCAAAGCGGCAACTCCGCAGATCACTCAAAGCGGCAGCATACACACAACACTTTGAGCTCAAACAACCCATTTCTCACTTGAACAAAATCGGAAAAATCATTAAAAAATTAAATATAATTAGAAAATTAATACTCCATCTTCCCCATGACTATTGGTGCATAAATTGCCACATTACATCAACTAATTTGAGCTTTCCTGATGATGCATGAATAGATTGCTTACTTTGCTATCAAACAAAATTGGAAAAATCATTAAAAAATTAAATCTAATTAGAAATTTAATATGCCATCTTCCCCATGAGTATTGGTGTATAAATTGCCACATCACATCAACTAATTTGAGCTTTCTTGATGATGAAAAAATAGTTTGCATATATAAGACAGCACAGGACCTTTATGGAAGGCACCTAGGTAGTGCCAACACTTGAGCCCACAAGACAGACAGGACAAAACAGTCTTTGTTGCTGTCAGATAGACTGAGGCAACAAAGGCATTAGAAAGGGTTCAAATAGAAAGGATTATATAATATGAACTATACAGTACTAGTCTGAAAGGAATCCATTGAGAATTGCTCTTGGAATATGTAACTCAGCATTTGCATGCTGAAGGATCACTTGACTCAGTGCAAGTGCATATAAGCATCAGACAAGTTCACATTAGCTTCAGATGGGTTGGGGAGTGAAGGGAATATGAAAAGGACATAAATAGAATGTAATGTGCCCTGCTCTGAAGGTCCTGAGGCTATGCTGCCACTAAGTTTTGGGCTCAGAGTCAGTCTTCAGGCTCAGAGTCAGTACATTCACCAGACTCGGCACTTGGGCTCAGACTTGGCACAATCATGAGACTTGGCACTCAGACTCAGACTCGGCATGGTCATGGTGTAGACTCGGTATTGTGGTGTAGACTCAGTACTCCAAGTCATGACACAACATCCAGACAGTTGGTGTCATGTCAGCTGTAGTAAGAACACTCTGGCAGACTTACACTTTATATTATATTAGGACTCACTCCAATGGATGTCCCAAGGAAAAATAAGGTGATACATAAAGCTGAGAACATAGGAGCATAACTTGCAGCCAGACTGAAGATTGCAGTGAAGTACAATGTAAGGTTGAAAGCAGTACTCTGAGTGAGTAAGTCAGAGCCTCCAGAGAAAAAGTCAGCAAGGGAAATCTTTGTTTAAGCATTGATTTCCTACATGATCCTCATCCTACAGCACTGAGCATCATTCCAGAAAACATTGAGGAAGAGAGATCTACAATATGGCTGTCTATAACTGTAGAAGTTGCAAGTTAAGCAGAAATGTGCAGGAACAAAAGAAAAGATTGTACATATTAGTCATAAGCTTACTACACCTGTCCTTACACATGGGCAACTGACATAATGTGACAACCAATATTGTATTTAGTGGGGCTTTAGTGTAATTAGAATTTCACAATAAAATTCAAGTTTCTTCCAGACAGACTAAGATAATACAGGTGGGTGTAAGTGAAGGCTAAGTCATGTGCACCAGTTTGGCTGAGAGTTGCTGCATAAAGCTTACACATGACTCAGCCATCACTTACACTCACCTGTATATTATCTGTAGAACTCAGATAAAGCCAGAATAAATATGAGCACTGTGTTTAAACCCAAGTCCTGGCGAAGCCAGGATGGATCTAAGCATTACATTTAAAAAAACAAGTCCTGGCGAAGCCAGGATGGATCTAAGCATTGCATTTAAAAAAACAAGTCCTGGCGAAGCCAGGATGGATCTAAGCATTGCATTTAAAAAAACAAGTCCTGGTGAAGCCAGGATGGATCTAAGCATTGCATTTAAAAAAACAAGTCCTGGCGAAGCCAGGATGGATCTAAGCATTACATTTAAAAAAACAAGTCCTGGCGAAGCCAGGATGGATCTAAGCATTGCATTTAAAAAAACAAGTCCTGGCGAAGCCAGGATGGATCTAAGCATTGCATTTAAAAAAACAAGTCCTGGTGAAGCCAGGATGGATCTAAGCATTGCATTTAAAAAAACAAGTCCTGGCGAAGCCAGGATGGATCTAAGCATTGCGTTTAAAAAAACAAGTCCTGGTGAAGCCAGGATGGATCTAAGCATTGCATTTAAAAAAACAAGTCCTGGCGAAGCCAGGATGGATCTAAGCATTGCGTTTAAAAAAACAAGTCCCGGCAAAGCCGGGATGGATCTAAGCACTGCATTTGAAGCGAAGTCCCGGCTTCGCCGGGACTTCAGCTGGTAACCTTTTAAGCGTCGAGGCTGGGCAGTCACTGAATATAGGGTGCACGACTTCCAATTTATACCCCAAGGAGTCAACCGCTATTCATAAGCTTCTCGAAGACCCAAAAGAATAGATATCAAATCTTTGAATCAAATACAGACTCTCCGTTTTCCGGAAGAAGTTTCGGAGGATACACGCACCATTAATATTCAACACGTGAGGAGAACAACATCCTGTGACCTTCGTTGAAGAAACTTCCTCAGTTGATTTTGAATGTTTCCGTCAAAGGACGTTGTTGAGTTTACAGTGTATCTGTTAGGCGGGAGCCCGGGAGACGACTCGGACTGGGCAAGCCTCGGCTGACTGTTGTCTGGGACGTGCTATACTCGAGCGTAGACTCGGGACACGCTTACTCAGGCTAGGTCGTCGCGGAGGTAAGAGGATTAATACAAGTCTAAACTAATACAAGGGGGACGAGTCTCACCTAGGTCGTCGCGGAGGTAAGAGGAAAAGCAGAACAAGGAGTTCATGCGATTCCTGAGACCTTATATAGCGACGACCGTGAGACTATATTACCTAACATTACATAACGAGTGGGAATGGAACGAATGAAGGTAGTGTTAGAATGATTGTGTAAGATGGGTAAATATAATGAAAAGGACGAATATAATAAAGGAAATGGTAAAAGGGAAAATAAAGGAAAAGGTGAAAGTTCAGGTTCTAACATTACCCCCCCTTCAAGGTTGGGCGTCCCGACCAACCATGGTCGCGGTCGTCAGGCTCGGTGTCGACGAAGAGCGGACGGAGTCGTTGACGAGGGATGTCGAGTTTTCGAGGTGCACCGGGATGTTTGAGGTAGAACTCAGTGATTGCCTCTTTCGCGTTCTCGCCGAAGTCCGTCTCAGGCTGCCAAGTAGGTTCATTGTAGCCGACCCACTTGACCAGGTACTGTAGTTTCCCTCGGTGCAGACGTGAGTCTAAGACTTCCTCGAGTTCGTATTCCTCCTCGTTGTCGACGATGTCTGGCGGCGGTGGCGGCGGTTGCTTCTGGCTTTCAAAGGACGGTTCGACGGCGGGTTTCAACAGGGCTTCGTTGAAGACAGGGTGGACCTTTTTCCATCGCTTCGGGAGTTTGAGCTTGTACGCGCTCGCTCCTACCTTGTCGACGATGTCAAAGGGGCCGTACCATTTGTCTGCGAGTTTCTTTGTCGGCGAGTCCGTACTGATGTTTCGCCCGTCAAGGAAGACTTTGTCTCCAGCCTTGTACTCCACCGAAGCTCCTGCTGTCCGGTCATGGTAGCGCTTCATGTCCTCTGTTGCCTTGACTAGATTGTCCTTAGCAACACGATGAGTCTCCTTGATGTGCTTGGCGAATTCTTCCGCCGACATGTTGGCAGAGGAAGTTCGTACGGTGTCGAAGCTCATAGGGTGACGTCCGGTGTTTGCGTAGAAGGGTGACATCCTTGTCGCTGAATGTTCGCGGTTGTTGTAGGCGAACTCTGCGAGGGGGAGCCAGTCCTTCCAGTCCGATTGCCGATGATCGACGAAGAGCCGGAGGTACTGTTCGAGCTCTTGATTGACGTGTTCCGTCTGACCGTCCGTTTGTGGGTGGTATGCCGTCGACGGGTTGCCTTCGATGTGTAGGAGTTTGTATAGCTCCTTCATCATCGATGCATCGAACTGTGTGCCTCGGTCGTGGATGATTTTCTTCGGTAGGCCATGGAGGCGGAAGACGTGGTCTCGGTATAACTGAGCCATGCCTTCCGCTGACAGTCTCGTCGTTGTCGGGATGGCATGCATCTGTTTCGAGAATCTGTCCACGAAGACACAGATAGCATTGTGTCCCTTAGAGTCCGGGAGTTCTCCGATTAGGTCGACCGTGACGATCTCCCAGGGACCTTCAGGGATCGTGTTAGGATGAAGCGGTCTCGACCTCGACGTTCTTAAGGCTTTCGTCCGTTGGCAACGGTTGCATCCTCGGACGTATGTTCGGACATCGGAGAACATTGACGCCCACCAGAAGTCTCGACGTACCAGTTCGACCGTCTTCGACGATCCAGGATGTCCTGCCAGGGTCGAGTCGTGGTACTCCCGCAATACCGCTTCCTTCATCGTCGACGGCACGTACACCTTGCCTTTCATCCGCCACAACCCGTCGACCTTCACCATATTCGTCGGCCTCTCTGACTTGTCTTGCGCTCTCTGCGCCTCACTCACTCGTTCCAACATATCATCACGCGACGTCCTTACCACCCCACGGTTCAGCCATTTCTCCTTGATGAACACGACGCCGTCATTGTCATCCTTGCCCTGATCATAGCCCGCCTTGCGTGACAGCAAGTCGGCCTTGCCCATTGTCTTCCCCGACTTGTGTTCGAGGTGGAAGTCGAATTCCTCGAGTTCGGTTCGCCAGCGAGCTTGACGATAGCTCAGCTTCTGCGCTGACCTGAAGTAGGTGAGGTTGGCGTGGTCGGACCAGATTTCAATTTTGTGGCGAGCGCCAAGGAGGTATTGCCGCCACTCCTTGAGCGCCGAAACGATCGCGAGCATCTCCTTGTCGTAGATCTCGTAGTTTCGTTCCGCCGGTTCAAGTGCCTCTGACCTGTAGGCGATCACCCTCCACTTCCCTTCCTGCTTCTGCAACAACACACCACCGAGCGCAAAGTTTGACGAGTCCGCTTCTATGCGGAAAGGGCCCTCGTCATTGGCGATGGCTAGGACTGGAGGTGAGCAGAGACGTCGTCTCAGCTCCTCGAACGCTTCCCGCTGTTCGGTCTCCCATACCCAGTCCTTCTTGCCCGTTAACGACGTCAACGGTCGGACCACCTTGCTGTAGTCCTTAATAAACCGTCTCAGCCAGTTTCCCATGCCGAGGAACTGTTGCAGCTCCTTGAGGTTCCGTGGGACTGGCCAGTTCGCAATCGCCTCCGTCTTTGCCGGGTCAGCCCTGATCTCTCCATTGCCGATGATGTGGCCGAGGTATTTGACGACCTTGGCGTCAAACTCGCATTTCTCCGGCTTCAGGTACAGGCCATTCTCTCGGAGGATCTGGAGTACGCGCCTCGACGTGTCGATATGCTCCTCAATGGTTTCCGAGAGGATCAGGATGTCATCGAGGTATACGATGATCAAGTTCGCATAGATTAGGTCCTTAAAGATGTGGTTGACAAAGGCCTGGAACGTGGCCGGCGCGTTGCAAAGGCCAAAAAACATGACCGTCGGTTCGAAGAGGCCCATGTTCGTGCGAAACGCTGCTTTCCATTCGTCACCCTCGCGGATCCGGATATTGTAGTACCCCCAGCGAAGGTCAAGCTTAGTGATGTATTTCGCTTTCTTGACCTTGTCGACGAGTTCGTCAATGAGGGGGAGGGGATACTTGTTCTTGATCGTACCGTCATTGAGCTTACGGTAATCCTGGATGGGGCGTAGCGATTTGTCGGCCTTCTTAATGAAGAAGAAGGGCGACGCCATGGGCGATATCGACCGTTGAATGCGACCCGACTTCAGGTTCTCATCAAGGAAGTCCTTGAGTGACTGCTGCTCAGTCGGCGTGAGCGGGTAGATCTTACAGTCGCTCGGTTTGAAGTCGGGCTTCAAGTCGATGACATGGTCCCAGGGTCGGTGTTCCGGCAGCTTCTCGAAACCTTTTTCGCTGAAAACGTCGGCGTAGTCGTTGAGGTATGCGGGCCAGGACGTTTTGTCCATTCGCATCTCACTCACCCTCCTCATCTGCTCCACCACCTTCTTCACCTCGCCTAGGTCCTCCACCGTCTCCCTCTCGATCGCACATTCTTCTGGACAGCGGGTGAATTCGATCGAGCCCGTTTTCCAGTCGACCTCCGGATTGTGACGTCGAAGCCAGTCGTACCCCAGGAAGATGTTCGATGACGCTAGGGACGTTACTGCGAGGACGATCTTCTCCCGATGACGGCCGATCATGAGTTCGACGTCAACGTACTCCTTGATCAATCCGGCCTCATTGTGCGTGCCATCGGCGTTCAGCACCGCGAGGGGTCGAATGTAGCGTTTCGTTTCCAACCCGTACCTCTCGACAAACCTGACGTCGATGCAGGATCCCGTGCATCCCGAATCCACAAGGGCATGCGCATCTACCTCTCTCGCCTCACCAGCTATTTCATGCTCGACGGTTAGGAGAAGGTCCAGCTGGCGTCCGCCAGTTCCTCTCATGAACAGCTGTTCGTACCCCTCATTCTTGTTCACACCGGTGGAGACTTCGTAATCGGGAAAACCATCGACGTTGTTCGCATCTACGTATTGTACAAACGGTTGGTTATATTTTAGCGAATCCGGATTTGAAGTCTCTTGTTCTTCTCGGTCAGTCGCCCCGATGGCTACACCTGACCACTCGCAAAACCCTGCGAGTCGACGACCTCTTCGTCATTCTCTTCTTCCTCCACATAGTCCTCCACCGTCGACCTCCGAGTGTCTACGACTTCCTCGAAGGCCGATTCCTTCATAGCGCCGAGCTCGTCCGCGAGGATGCGGCGTTCGCCTGGTGCCATTAGTTCTAGCATGCGCTGGATGATCGGCTTCCCCTGTGGGCACTTGTCCTTGAAATGGCCCAGCCCGCCGCAGATCCAGCACGCGCATCGTCGTTGCGCCTCGTTCATTGAGACGTCCATCGGTTGTCCAGCGCCTCCGAAAGTGACGCCGGTCGCGTCGCATCTGTCGACGTGAGGGGCCGCTACTTGACGGCGAGCCGGGGGTCCTTGTTGTTGCTGCGGGCGAGGCTGGGGTATAAACGGGCGGCCTCGTTGGATCGCGCGGATCTGTTGTTCGCCGCGATCGATCTCGATAGCCTTGTTCTTCCAGTCCTCGTACTTCGTCGGGACCGGCGTTGATCTCAGGACTCCACGCACTACTTCGATGTTCATTGCGCGTTTGAGACGGTCACAGATGATGCCGTCGTCCTTTAGTTCCGCACGCTTGATGATGACGTCGAGCTGTTGGAAGAACTTGTCTGCGGTGAGGTCCTTCTGAACCTTCTCCCGGAATTCTTTCAGCGCCGCCTCCTTGCGATTCGGGTCGTCGAACGAGGCGTCGAGTCGTTCCTGGAATCTCTCCCAGCTGTCGGTGAAGGTGACGATTCCCGACGTTGTCGACTCCTCGACGTAGTTCTGCGCCCACGTCGCCGCATTACCACCCTTCAGGTAGGAGAGAGCTACATAAATCTTACTCTCCGACGTAGGGTATCGGTTCGGGTTTGCGGATACAAAAAGAAGGACTTCACGTCTGAAGTCGAGGTAATCGTCGCCACCAGTGAATTCTCGTGGCCGGGCGACATCTATGTTGGGGGTCGGGGGGTTAGCGGCCACGACCGGTGCTGGGGCGTTGTTCGCCTGATGGGCGAAGGCATTCGCAATGATGGCCGCGATCTGCGCCATTTGCTGTTGGCTAAAACCTTCTGCTGACATCGCGGGTTCGGGTGCGGGTGTCGAAGGTTCTGGAGGAGTCGGCGGTGAGGGGTCTCTGTTGGTTTCGCGGTAAGGACCTGGGGTCGGTGGTAGGTTGACCGTAGACGTTGACGGTGCAGGTGACGACGGAGCGGCTGGGGGCCACCTTGCTCTCCTCCCTCGTTCATCTGATGAATACCAGCTGTGCCGGATTTCACTCCACCAGATGTCGTGAGTGACGCCGCTATTATTGGTCGCGACGTAGCCTGGTCGGTCTGGATCCCAACGGGCTGAAGCAGGAAGAGCCCGTTGCTGTTCGTCGGTGAGATCTATCTTGACGTTGGCGGAGGGACAGGGATCGGTTGCGTGTTCGATCCGGGGTTACGCCAACGTTGAGCGGGTTCGTCAGCGAAGTTGATGACGAGGCGGTAAGATCCGAGTGAGATTACAAACGAGATTGTCGTCGAAGTTTGGACTCGTCTTGTTACCCACGTCCACGTTAGGTGCGTGCTCCACCAGAGGCTAATTCGTAGAGCCAGGGTCGGAAAATGTCGGTTGATATATTTACGTAATACACGAACGTCCGAAAACGTCCGGGCAGGGTTGAGGGTTGTCGTTTAGGGGGTTTACACGTCAAGTCCGTCGAGGGGAGCACTCCTCTAGACCGAGTGAAGGCGAGTCGACAGCGACGACTTACGCTGGGGATGAGCCTGGGTGAGGTTCTGCTTTTATGTTAGGCGGGAGCCCGGGAGACGACTCGGACTGGGCAAGCCTCGGCTGACTGTTGTCTGGGACGTGCTATACTCGAGCGTAGACTCGGGACACGCTTACTCAGGCTAGGTCGTCGCGGAGGTAAGAGGATTAATACAAGTCTAAACTAATACAAGGGGGACGAGTCTCACCTAGGTCGTCGCGGAGGTAAGAGGAAAAGCAGAACAAGGAGTTCATGCGATTCCTGAGACCTTATATAGCGACGACCGTGAGACTATATTACCTAACATTACATAACGAGTGGGAATGGAACGAATGAAGGTAGTGTTAGAATGATTGTGTAAGATGGGTAAATATAATGAAAAGGACGAATATAATAAAGGAAATGGTAAAAGGGAAAATAAAGGAAAAGGTGAAAGTTCAGGTTCTAACAGTATCCATTGCTCTTGCTGTCAAATTGGTTCACTTTTTTTTCAGACATTCCGGTAAATCGTCGGTAGAGAGGACTTTTGCTTGACATCTGGGATTCTGACGAAAAGACGAAAAGACGGTAATTATCAGAACATAGTTCAGTCTTGGACGAAGGTGACCTCAACTTTTACTATCCTCTGAGCTATGCCTTGTAGAATATGGATAAAGAGAAGCTCGCTCCGCAACAAGGGTAGAGTTGAAAGCGACAGATCAAGGTCATAGGCGTCACAAGGATTGATCAGAAAATATGCCTATAGATTAGCTTGATCTGCTTGACTGTTGATGGCAATGCAGTCCGAAGCAATTGGCAAAGCGCGAACTCGAATGAAAAAACAAGGAAAAAGCCTGTATGGTCGTGTTTATCTGTATTTGAGAAACAACCGGCCCTAATTATTGTCTTTGCGTAAGTTACTTCGGTGCTCAGCTGTCTTCTTGACTGTCCCTTATAACGGGATGACACCTTAAGAGCGTTGATTGCTCTCATGAACATACTTCTACAGCACGTTTACTGCGAAATGGCTTGATTTGATCTAACATCGGCTTCTGATTGGCACCCTACAATAGCGGCGAAGGCAGCAACGCTCTTTCTCTACTTTTGTCACTGAAATCTTGCAAAAAGAAGGCTCTAGAAATTGGATAGCTTCTTTTGGCGCTTTGATTGATCATTCGCGACAGATTTCTTCGGTTTTGGCTTGACTCAAAGCAGAAAACTTCATACTAGGCTTCAAACAAAATGCCGCCGATTTGTGCCTCTCGCTCCTAAACATACTATTCATCTGAGTTCTCCTTCGACTCTGGAAACCATTTTCAGAACTTTCAGGTCAAAGGTCAAAGCACGTGCTTGCACTACATCGCCATACTTTTGGATCGGCTTCAGGTCCTATGACATCTCGCACTTACCATAGCTCAGTGCCCTTCACGCCATGCTGGTCGCTCCGCTGTTCACGCACTTCCGTGACATGTCTTCTTTCCACTCTGTCTTGCTCACCGCATCAGCAGTGCTTGGTGCTCTTATCCTATTAGTGAAGGCAAGGTTACGTGTTTTTAACTTTCATCTCTTAGGTAAAGTCCATCAATGAATCCTTGAGGTTGGGCCTCGCTCGTGTCGAAGAATCTCCCAGAGACGCGTTATATGTGATTCTTCACTGATTGAGAGAAATTTCGAGTAGGTGTCACCTTTCTTATCTGGAATTCGGCATCTCTAACGGTTGCTGTGATCTTTCTTACCAAAAAACCCGCATGGTTAACCGCTTATTACTATATGCAGCAACGTGCGTTTACCCTCACATTTTGATCTATCCACCTGCAGACATTCCAAATATGACAGGCAGCACTGACACGGACCTAACCAGCCAATTCAAAAATGGGCTTGCTCAGCTAGGGTGGATTAAACATTTGGGTAGAATGTCTAATAGTGAGTCTGTGTGTTGTCGAAAAGAGTCGATGCTAAGCCCTCATTTCGCGCAGTATCCTCAATGATGCTTTACATTTACAATATTTGTGAGTCTATCGCTCTTTCAAGAAGCTTAAGTCTCCAGAATCGTTTGCCTTTGATCAAACGTCTCGCCCTTGCCAATGGGAACATATGATTACGAAGTTGCTGCGATGTGGGTAAGTAAAATGTAAAATTGAATGAGTCGTAGTTCATTTCTCTATTGCCGAGCGAGATACGACTAGTACCGGACTGGCGAACTGGGCTACGGGAAAGCTTACGGTGAATTCCTCCGCAGCTGTGGCAGCCCCCGCACTCTCTTATTTTCCTGAACGATTAGACCTCAGCTGAGATATTGCATACTGACTGTCGTTATGTGAGCAACCGTTAATGCTTAGCAATTTGAGGAACTTACTAGGCTGGGCTGTAGCTTCGAGAACAGTACAGTACTAGTGGTAAGTCTTGACGCTATTATTTAGGTCAGGCTATTTATGAAGTCGGGCGCAAATTTAGTTCTTTTCTTTTACGAAGCTTCCGATGGAGCGAGCCTCTTTCAAACCAGATTGTGTACTTCTTCCAAACTTGTGATCTCTGTGTTCCGTTTCCAGCTGTGATTTAACAATTTACTGATAATCTACTGACAGAATCTGACGCCGACATGTTCGGAGATGTTCGTTCATTTACTGAACTTGTGCTGGGTTATTGTCTTATTAGTTGAAAGGTACTACGCTGCTTAGGTTCCACTGGATGTCTACGATATTCCTTGGCCTTGTCACTGATTGTAAGTCGATTTGTTCGTGTCTTTACAAATGCCTCAGGAAAGCCCATGACTAATCATCTGGCTTGTAGTCGTACTTATGCTGAGGATTTATGCTTTGTATTATAAAAGCCGGAGGATCTTTGTATTCTACATTGCACCATCCTTAATCACAACAACTTACTTCCTTAATTTTCTGGTGGTTATTCCAATGGAAAGCGTGGTGAATGAAGCTCGCCAGAACTTCTCTGAAGCGAGTTTCCTCAAGTTACACTAAAACATATAGGTATTATTTATCTTTGGGAGCGATGCCGACGCTCTCATATTCATCGGCAGCGCATGCGATAAGATCTGGATTGCAAAGCTCTTTAACGAAGCCCGCTATTTTGCTTGCGCTTTCAGAAATGTGTTCAAAACTTGAAGGCGTATCAAATCCCAGGCGCAGCTTGTCGTCTAATCGGCTTTCTCATGAAAGATTCCATCATGTGCTTCCGAGTCCTTGCGTATGCTCTTGCTCAATCCGCATTGAAATTTTGGACTAAATCGTTCTGTCGGAGTAGCGTGAGATATGGACTATATGCTGAGCTAGCTTATATGAATAACTGGAGGGGTACTCTAACTTCTTTAATTTTCTATGGGTGCGCAGACTAGTTAATGTCCGTCGACATAAAAGGACTACATAAATCTGCCAATTGGCTGCATACTAGCCTTAGGTACAAGCATCATGAGCCAGAAACTACTGGTAAGCATTTGAATGCAAGTCGCACAGCAGACACAATGCTCTATTACACCAGAGCCGATATATTCATTAAAAGTGGAACCAGTATATCACGGCCCGGAAGAAAGTGCTGGGCTATCGACGGTTTACAGATAACTAAGCATAGGTAAGAGAGTTTATCTGAATGAGAGCTTGCATTTTCATATAAAAAGAAATGATTTAGTGATGTGGGCCATTGCCACCAGTAAAAAATGTATCTCTTTCTACACCAGATTCCAATTATCCCGTGATGTAACATTCGGCCAGAAGAGAAATATGCATGATTTGACCCATCTTCATCGTAGCCTAGAATACTGTACAATGTGCATAGTTGCGGTGCCACTGTGTTAATGTTCAAGATACAATACGTACAATAGCTATGGGTCAGCACAGATGATTTATGTTGCCATCAACAGTAGAAGCTACAGCATGTAGGATTATCGGACGACGGCTGTCCAGGCGACCATTGTCAGACATGCATCGTGACAAATGCAATTACGACGCGTCACGAGCGCGTGTGTTGCACGTGATAACATTGATGGCCGTTAACCGCAAAAAAATTTCTGCTCGTAACGTTGTGAACCGATAAGGCTGTCTCCGCTCATCGGGCAAGAGAATAACATCCAACTACAAAGTACTTCCCATAGTCGAGCTCCGTTGGACAGAACGCCTCGACCATAGCAAATAAACCTCTCGGCGGATCTTTGATTGCTTGCTTCAATTTTTTTTGTGGGGTCCGCTTCATTGGGCTCCCATTGTTTAATGAAATCTATTGCAGGATGTACGATCACGGTTCATGCTCACACTTTCACTGTTGCCAAGTGAGCTATCCTTCCGTAGTACAGCGCCTAGTTTTCTTCCCAGCATCATTGCTCGTTTCCCGCTCCCGCACCTAAACATCATCTCAATTTCAGATGTGATGGAGCATTTGGTGGACTGTAGAGCATCTCAGTCGCCTTGAGAAAAATGCCGTAACCCTTGACGCGTTTGATCGGTTAGATAAATTAGATAAATTATTCGAAAGAACAAAAAGAAAAATAAAGAAGATGCAGTAAGAGGAAGGACATGTATCGTCGCTTCCTTGATAACCAATTTCATCACGACCTTTATGCTTATTTTTATCTTCTCACAGACAATCATGAGAAGCGGCCTTCAAGGGAAGATGGCAGAGTCTTACTCCGAGAATAGTCTCAAATGTGGTGGGTCATCATCTACCAAGTTTCTTGTAGATTGATGCTGAGCCGGCTCAGTTTGTTTGGTAAAGTCAACAGAACCTGTCTGTCCTGGTATTTTTTGGAAAGCTATCTAATATTGTTTCTTCATTAACTTGATCCGGTCGATTTCTTTTATGTGCAATGGTTCTCTGAATCCCTTCCGCTGTAAACCCGAAACTGTGTCAGAATCGATCACTTCTTAACATCAAAATTCTCACTGAATCAGAGGGGACAGGGAATTTGATTCTCCACGTCAGGATCTGAGTGCTTGATGCAAGTTGGTCAATCTTTATTTTTGAAGTCCGTTCACTCAAGTCCGGATATCAGTTGCTGGCTATGCGTTGTAGCCAAGTTGTAGCCTTCCCTCAAATCATTTCGAGTTCTCAGTACTGATCCAAAAGGAGTTCGATAAGGCCGGACAGCAATGGTTTCGCTTGCGCTTAGTCGGCATTTGCGAAAGTACATACCGCATACGGAAATTAGGAGCTGTGCATCTTTGATGGTCCGATCATTCTCATCTCCTTCAATTGGTTCGAAGTTGGATGCGGGTACAACGGGTCATCAGTTATTCTCCGCAACGTGATTTTGATGAATGTTATCTGCTCTTATAAGCGACAAGCTGTCGAGTTCCAGCCCGATCTTTCTCCCACCCGCCTCACCATCTTATATGCTCTTTCTCTCTCGTCGCCTGGCTCGGTTTGACTTTGTCTAGTCTTTCACGGTCATTCGGCTGGCCGCCACACACTCCTCTTGAACTCAGAAGCTTAGTTGAATGATATACGCGCTGCAGCCGTCTCTGTCTTTCTGCTTATGCGCGTTATGTACTGCTTTTTTAATTCTTCCCCGGGCTTTCTGTGCCGATTTGGTTTCTCTCTCCAACAATGAACTCGTAAACGCGACGGATGCGAGAATACAGTACGATCCTCCCATGAGCGACAGCACCGTATGGAGCCTTTTCAGTATCCCCGGACAGGACATTACCGCTGTACAGACATCTCATAGTCAGGCAAACGCCTCTTTTGTATTCCAAGGTATGTCGAATTGTGTAGCTTAATTGTTAACACTAACATAAATTCTCATGGAGGCACTTCGATAACCCTTTCGGCCGTAGGAGGCCCTTCTTTCCCTAAATTACTTATCACGCTCGATGACAGACAGTTCTCAATTTCGAACTTTCAAAAGTATCAACAGAAAGAAGTGACGGTGCCTTTAACTGCGGACGGTTCCGAGCTGGATTTCTCGGTTAACCATACCGTCGTGATCCAGAAAACTCCAGACGCTAACGATGACACAGTATGGAACATATTGGCTCTGAGGTATGCGGCTATTCATTCTGAACGACTTAAGCTCATGTCACTATAGTTTCACACCATCTTCAAATTCTGCCAGTCCCATCATCTCCTCTCTGCCGATTGAGTCGCTCCCCACGCCCTCGGACAGCCAGACTTCATCGTCCGGAGCAAGTGCCGGACTCAGCACAAGTCAACATTCCGATAAATTATCTGACGGGGCCATAGCAGGAACTGTGATTGGGTCTTTATTGGGTGTTGGTCTTGTTGGCTTCTTCTCTGTCTGTCTACGTCACCGGCATCGCCAGATAGTCGATGTCGCGCCTGAACCTCTAGTTATCTCTCCCTCCGCACCACATCATGATCGCTCACGCTTCCGTCGGTTATACTCAGACCGCCTTCCTCATTTCACCGCACCACCGTCTATCTGGCCGACATCCGGAGTACGCACCAGTATGTCAGCCGTACCTCCACTTCCGATCGCTCGCGAGTCATTGCATGAGAAGATCACACCGTTCACACTACCCACTCTTGCACCACATATACTCACCCCGTCCCCACCGAAACAACGCAAGCCGCGCCGGCCTAGATATTCTTCGTTCTTCATCGCAAACCCTTCGAGTCATTCGAGCCGGTCGGCGCGGTCACAGTCACGAACGAATCAACGCATCCGATCGGAACGTGTCCCTACAAACGAAACTGGACCGCCCCTGTTTGAAACCAGCGGGCCGACTCCATGGGTCGACCTTGTAGACGAGAAGGAATTGAAGGGACAGCAGGAGGCGACACGTCTAGAGAAAGGAAAGCAAAGAGCGGTCGACTTTGAAATAGACCCGACGCCGATACCACATCCGACGCAGTCAAGAATGAGGCGCGCGCAGTCATTGCGCCGCTTCTTCTTTACGACTAATCCGAACCCCTCAACATCGTCCGGCTCGTCGACCACATCCTCGAAGCAGTTCAGGAGCTCAAAGAGGGCGGCGGTGGCAGACTATGTCCGAGCACAAATGCGTCGTAAACCCCAGGCAGAGTGTCATCCGAACTCAACAACGTTACCACTGACTGTTCCAGCGTCTACGCCCTTACCTCGAGCCGCTGTTCCTGAGCAGGCTGTATCTCCAGTCTTGGGACTGCCGGCGCAGCCAACCTTACCTGCCCAGTCACTCCCTATAAGAAGCAGACAGAGTCAGACGTTATTCTTTACTACCAATCCCAGTCCGTCGACGCAAGACCTCTCTAGCGAACGCGCAGAAAGAGAGTCTGTGCTTTCCGAGATCCCGCCGCCAAGGAAGGACAAAGGGAAAGGGCGGGCATTCTAGTAAATTTCAGTTAACGAGCTGCGTCGCTGATTGTTTGAATATGAACGTTTATCATTGCCATTGTAACTGCTTATTCACAACGGTTCTGCGCCTAATTATTCTTTGTTTATTGAAGGCTCATATATCTTAACAGCACGCGGAATGCAGAATTTGTGTACTGTTGTAACCGGCTAGATGATTATATTTTTGCATTTCGCAAGGAATCGTCGCTTGCGGAGGAAATGGAATCGTCTAAGAATATTTGTTCGTTCTACAAATATGCAAGGTTCATGGAGCATTTTTTTCAATGCTTGGCTTCATATTCCCAATCCTCTTCATTCGTGGGCAGTAGTAACGCGGCGAGGAGGGCTACAATGACTATCCCAATGAGTATGATGTACACGAGCAAGCCATGGAATAGGTTGTGCTCGATCGAGGCTGCAAAGAGAGAAGTCGTCGCTGCTGGCCCAATTGCACGCATGGCAGCTGTTACAGCCGCCACAAGCCCGTTTGTAGCGCCTAGAGACCGTTTGTTTGGGGCAGAGAGTGTTACGAAGATGAAGGCACATCCTAAGATTGGTATCCGATAGTCAATGATTGCACAAACCACGAAGAACAGAATGGACGAACCGCCACTCATGTCTGAGAATATACAGAGAGACAATTGAAAACAGAGTGCAGTCCAAGTGATCATACTCATTCCATACTGCCGTGCGAGGAAGTTAATCACCGGAAACAGCGTGAAGATTGGGATGTTGGCAAACAACGTAAGCATGAGCAGTTTTCTCGAGCCTAACCAGTCGTGGAACTTTGCGAAGAAAAATGCTTGGAACGTTCCCATGAACATTCCATATAATCCAAGACACAAGCCGATCGTCGGTGGCGAGAGATCTAATCCACCATGTGGAATTGATGTTGCATAGAAAAGCGGCTGCACGGCGAGGAATGCGATGTCGATGAGTGAAAGGAGAGCGTAGTTGAGAACTGCGACAAGAACGCGACGCGTGAGTATGGATCGGATTGAAGGTGGCGCTTCGGCCTCGCCCATAGGTACAGTACTAGTGGGCTGGGTTTCAAGAGAGGAAGGTGTAACGGTACTCTCGCTGTTGTTCGTCTTCCGAATCGAGCTTCCGTGAACCGCCTGTGCTTTGGGGACCGTCTGAATAATATAAGAATGCATCTCCTTATAAGAGATCATGCACTACTCTTACCTCCTTCAACAATAAAAGGACGACTACTAATGCAGTCACCGGAAATATAGCAGCAATGAGGCATGGAAGAAAATATGGATAACTTTCCCAGAACAGGGAATTCCCGAAGATTTGAGGAAAGCGCTCTGCAGGGCGTGAGAGTTCACCACCTATGAATGGTCTTTCGACAAGCGAAGATCAGTGGACAGAGGCGAAGGTGTGCTTTGAAGGCAATACAATGACGCACCCTATCGTAGCGCCAATAGACCAGATCACTGGTATATAAGCGAATGCTTGTGCCATATTCGAGGGATCAGTCATCTCTCCCATCATGCTCTTAATGACGCCCGAATATCCGTTGAGAAAACCAGCTAAGCATCGACTGTGGAGAACTAAATTACCAATGTCAAAGGTACGTGCGATAAAAATCACCCGTACCTGAAAGCAAGCCACAAGAACGTTCTTGATAATCCGAAGCTGACCATGGATATAGAAAGCCCGGTAAATCCCACGAAAAGGACCGGACGCCTACCGACGAGATCAGACAGACGACTCCAGAAAAGAACAGTCATCGCTTCAGATGCAAAGAACAGTGATTCCTGAACGATTGTTTATCTTGAGTGATCCGTTACATTCAGTGGAACAAGCCTACGTACTAAAAGACCGGCGTAATACCCCGCTTTACGCTCGTCTCCACCAGTTATGTCCAGATTCTTGATGAGCTTATGAGATAACATTATAAGCCAGCAGATCCCAATGCCAGTATACTGGCCTTTATCTTGCATTACACTCACCTCGTTAATATACGGATAAATCGATTGGGAGGTCACAGGTTCGGAAAGTTGTAAGAACAGAAGCGTAGCTATTTGGTGTTTTGGCAGTGGAGTTGGTAGATTGCCGGAATTTTCCTGTGCTTGACCTCCGGCAAGCAAAGGCGTTCGCTCGGTGGGTTCGACAATGTCGGCAGTAGGCGATATAGTTGATACATCTTCAGGGAGAGATCTCCTGTCACACACGGCCATCAGGATGAGTAGTCTGACAGGGACCTAATCTAGGGAGTGCTGAAGTTATAGAAGCATTTGTAGAAGCAGAAGTGCGCGCGAAGCTTGAAGCACTTTGCAGACTGATGACCGCTTCAAGTTTGAGGACTTTGCTTGTACTTTGTTGTCCTTCCACATATAGCATCCATTTCTCACGTTGACCGCATCCGGGAACAAAGTAAGGAGCTCTGATGTGACCATTAGAGACTGTATAAATTCCTCTCGACTCTGACGACAGTGCATACTACCTAACGGCCCTTTCAAACACCTATTTCTAACAATACAACGACATGGCCAACAGCCTGAGACGTTTGGATCATCGTAATATTAACCTTCAAAGCGAGCACGATAGTGCCACGTCTCCTTCTCCATCATCAAAACCAAGAGAAAGCACAGGAAGCAGAGCTAGCAGGACCCGAGTGGCAGGGAGAACCGACGACAATGCAGTTACAAGCAGGTCTGAGAAGGATGATTCAGTCAAAACTCGGAGGCAGCGCCTTGGCTCATCAAAATCATCCGCCACTCCTACGACCGCTTCAACCACTGTGTCGCTACGATCCCGTCTAAAAGAACTGAAAAATGAACAGACAGTCAAGAAGAAGACTGGTTCAGATAGCAAGAGGAGGCAGCCACTTGACTCAACTTCGTCCACTAGTGATAAAGCGCTAGCAGACTCCCTCAGAAATATCACAATCGAGTCGGAGGCTACTGTCAACACAGCTGTAGACAAAGAAAGCACTAAACCTGCAGATTATGTCCCACATATCAAGTTCAAAGCCCGTTTTCATAGATTCAAGGACTTTACAAAGGAAGCTGCAGCTCTGACAAAAACCCAGAGCGACAGGTGGATCCGACTCTTCAAGGGGGATCATAATGCCTCAGCAAAACCGAGCCTTCTTAATTCGAGAATGGCTGACAGCAGCACTTCCACCCCTCGGCAATATAGGCCTGTAGAAAGTTTACATAACATTCTTTCCGTCTTATTGCTTGGCAGCACAATGATGTTGGAAATCGATCTGACGATTGGAAAGAAAGTTAAAACCGATCACACTTTAATCTTGGATACGGGCTCAGTGGTTACCTGGGTCCCTGCGGATGCATACCTTGGACCACGCAGCAAAAAAGATATCTTGAAGACAGTAGATCAGAATGATGTAGATCCAATCTCTTACCCAGTCATGAATATTGCGCTTTCCCACAGCCTCTATAAGGATGATTTTGAAATTGGCGGTCTGTATGTACATGACCAAGAATTTGCTGTCGTCCGCGAAGTCCCTGAAGAGCTGCCAAAAGAATTTAAAAAGGGTGTTTTTGCCATTGGACCCGAAAGTCAATCCGCGGGATTTATGAAAAGTGATCCGTCTCGTACTATACCGACTGTGATGGACAACATGGTCAAGCAACGGAAGATCGACGCATATGTCGTTGTTCTCAATTTCCATGCGTGGGACGATACAGATCGTACGTTACCTCAAGTTAAAGGTATCAGAATGACCGGTGAAATCACCTTTGGCGGGATCAATGAAACGGTTGGAAGAGGCATGAAGTATGTTCCCGCAACAAAGTCTTGGCCTGCAAGAAATTACTATGGTGTTGATCTCACGGTGACGTTCGCAAGTGCTCCTACAAGCTTAGACCAGACTTCTCCACCAAAAGCATTGATGAAGAACAGACCTGGAATCATTGACTCGGGCACTCCAACAATTGTCCTTGCACCTGACGTATTTAAGGCATATGTCAAGGAGGTAGGGGCACGCTTATACAAGGACGACAGGTGGTACATCAACAAAAGGGATTTCAATAAACTAAAGATTTTGCGGTTTCATTTTTTAAATGGTAGCGAGCCCGTTGAGTTCGACCTTAACCCATATGCGCAGGTGATGCCGCCAAATTTTACCAAGAACATCGACGAAGACAAATTATTCCTTCTCATATGCAAGGTTCCCGTTGACGAGGATGACCCGATCAATCAAACGATTCCAGCGGTTATTCTGGGGAATGTGTTCTGTATGTCTATTGAATTTGTTCTGTAGCTTTCCATACTTACTTCTGGCTCATTTCCAGTACAGAGATGTATAGTAGTCTACAACGCAAGTATGAAGGGGACAAAAGAAGTAATGATCGGCATAAAGAAGAATTATGCTGCAGACCATAAATGGCAAGGACTTCCCTGAGACCCGCGATTGCAAACTTCGCAGACTTCGTAAAATTATTGGATAGCCGCAGACTTGTATACGTAGTTATCCAGAATGATTCATTTCAGTCTCAGCGTCTCGTACCAGACCCGAAGTATGTTGCAAGCTGTTGGCAACGGAATGCATCATCTCGCGTCCAGAAGATCGCAGACTCGGACTATCAAAGCCACTGTAATGAGATATATGGCAGATTCATTAATGTAGGAAGGTCGTAACGATCCAGGAATCATGGTACGCGTGCGGTTAGTAAGTATGCTGGTGCTACAAATGCAAGGCGGGACGAGAGCAGACAAGCATGGAAAAGAGAGAAGAAGAACCGGTGCTGAGTAATGCGAGAGTCGGCTAGACGGAAAAATATGGACAGAGTAGACGCGAAAGGATATTGGAGGAATGCTGTAATACTCAGAAAGAAAAGAGCCACGTGTGTAAAAGCAGGATTGAGAAAGAAGATGGTATAAGAGCAATGGGGAGCGGAAAATCTATTTTTATGTCGTCGAAGACAGAGAAAGATGAAATATAGCATGGCATATCATGCTGTCGCCGATACTCCGCAATCAAAGTGTTGATTTCTCCCTTTTAATGACTTGACGTATTAGTTCTATTTTTTCAACTTTGCAGGGGGCCTGGAGGGAGCTTCTCATTGGCAGCGACTGGAGGGAACCGCAGGAATCCTCTACTCGACAAAGCGCACGGGCAAGACTGTCATCTTGATTAACGCGGAAGTCCGAGCAGCCTATACCGCCAGCCTCCGAAACGCCGCGCGGAGTCGGGGATGAATAGGACAATGCGCTGACAGGCGGGCGACGAGCCATAGCCAACTCCGCAGCTGCGAAAGTCGTCAAGAAAGACAAAGGTGCTATGGACATTAGAGATGTGGAAGCGAAGAAAGCAGCACTAGCAGACAGCTGCTGAGAAATCAGACGTTGAGATGGGCGTTGTCCGGCACAGGCGCGTCTACAGGTGCGAGATTGGAGCCCCACTTCTTGTACGCAGGATCGTCCTTTGCTGTCTCGGGATGCAGTTGAACCTTCCCTTCCCACAGCGCAGCGCTACTCCGGCTTGGATCCGCACCAGCAGGGTCCGACAGGGATCCAACGCCGCCTTGAGTAGGTGCCCATCCAGCGCCGATGGAGCTGGCAACGATAGTGGGCACCATCGTCATGATGCTAGGCAGCCGTACGCCTGCCTCTTCGAGGCGAGCCGAACGACTCTTCACGACGAAGCTGCTTGCACGCGCCCGCCCGCCGCGGATGTTACTGAACGTGTTCAAGGTGTCATTCAAGAGGTTGATAGCAGGGTTCCACCCGCCCTCGGCGCTTACATTCGGGCGCTCGGTTGGCAGAACAGTTGGGTCACGCATGAGTCGGATCTTGTAGAAGAAGCGCTCAACGGGCGCGTTGGGGATACAACGAAGGAGGAAACCAATGGGTATCGACATGAAGCCGAGCGCCAGCGAGATTCCCCAAAACTCTCCGTCAATTTTGGTCACTGAGAAGGCGTGACCACCGACGAAGACAATGAGGATCTGAATGCCAATTTCTGCACGGATGACGTCACGTTAGGAATGCCACACCACGATGACCATACAGAACATACCGAGAAGAGTGATAGTGATAAAGTACCAGTTTCGCTGGATACCCTCGAAGATGTTCTTCTTGTTATCAATCCGGCGTGAATTGATCGAGTTGAAAATCTGCGCAAAGACAAACGCGTTGAAGACGAGCGTGTCCAGTTTGGCATCGTTGTTGATTTGCACAGACTCGTCGTTCGGGTCCGATACGAAGCCAAAGATACTGTTGCCCAAGAAGTGAAATATAAGGACAATGATTGTCTGGTAGAGTGCCTGCCCAAAAATTTGCTTATACATGTCGACATTGAACAGCGGTGCAGTCTTCTTATCGGGTTTGCGATCGAGTAGTACGGGACTTGCAGGATCCGTTGCGAGAGCTAGTGCAGCGAAGGTGTCCATGATGATGTTGATCCACAATAGCTGCACGGCAGTCAAGGCGCTTTGCTCGTCCGTGCTTGCGACTGCGGTCACAAACGTAATGATCACAGCCGTGATGTTCACACTGATCTGGAACTGCAAGAACTTACGCACCGCATCGTTTACACAGCGACCCCACATGATCGCCTTCACGATGCTTGCAAAATTGTCATCCATGAGGATGATATCCGAAGCCTCCTTCGCGACTTCTGTACCGGCAATACCCATCGAGAAACCAACATGCGCCGTCTTCAGCGCCGGACCATCGTTCGTCCCATCTCCTGTAACACCAACAATCTCGCCGAGCTCCTTCAGCTTCTCGACAAGTATCTTCTTGTCTTCTGGAGACGAGCGCGCGAGGACTTGGAGCCGCGGAACAACTTCGAGCATCTCGCGATCATTGAGGTCACGGAACACAGGACCTTCCATGATAATGCCGCCCGGAGTAAAGATGCCACATTGCAGTGCGATGGAGCGTGCCGTCAGGACGTTGTCACCTGTGCACATCTTGACATGAACACCGGCCTTGAGACATTGAGCAACGGCTTCCGTCACGCCTTCCCGCAGCGGATCTTCAATGCCAGTGATACCGATGAGAGTCAGGTCAGTAGCCAGGTCGTCATAAGGAACCTGAAAAGTGTTAGCAGCGTATTAGTTTAAAATCACCATGTGTAAAAAAGACCACGTGCCTCATCGGCATCCACAACATCCAGTCCTTTTGGAGGCCAAGAGTCCAGGTCACGGTAGCATAGCGCAATAGTACGAAGCGTCTGGTTCGCATAGAAAATGATTGTCCTCGAGATGTTGTCCTTCGCAGCAGCGTCAATCTCCTTCGTCTCGACCTCGTCATCTTCCTGGCGTTTGATGTTCTCGCCGGGTCTCGCGACCGTAACATACCGCGTGCATTTCTTCGTCAAGATCTCGCTAGCGCCCTTCAGATACAGACGCCACCTGCCATCGCGAACTTTCACGACAACACCCATCGCCTTCCTCTCCGAACTAAAGGGCACCATCTGCACGACCTCCGCGTTTTCTCTCGTGGCGTGGTAGTCCGCCCAACCGAGCTCCTTCGCGAACCGAAGTAGTGCCGTTTCCGTCTTGCTGCCGACGAATACACGCTCGCCACTGTTCTGATCTTCATCCTCGAACGCAGTCGAATTGATGCAAATCGCCTCATTGAAGCAGCGTCTTAGTGCAGGGCTCAGAACCGTTCCGAGCTCAGTTTGGTCGAGTGAGAAGTCTTCTGGGTGCTTCCGTCTCCGCTCCTTCTCCTCCGGGCTCTCATGCAAGCCAGGCTCCTCTCCAACGTTTGTACGTGCACTGTTCTCCGCAAGACGCTGCACGAACTTAGCGCGTATACCAACAGATCCTGCAACGACTGTCATCGAGTTCTGCGTGAGAGTACCCGTCTTGTCTGTGCATACGACACTGGCATTCGCCATTGTCTCACAACTTCCAAGCACGCGAACAAGAAGATTCTCCGCCGTCATCCGCTTGGTCGCGAACGCGAGAGCAAGCGTGACCGCAAGCGGCAGACCTTCCGGCACCGCGACAACAATGAGCGTAACCGAAATAATCAGAATCTGCACAAACGCGAGGCCCTTCTCGTTCGCTGTCCGTTCCGGGTTGCCTGTACCGAGTTGCACAAAGAATCTGATGAGCAATGCTACAAAGAGGATGAGACCCGCTGCGCTTCCCAGCTTGGCGATCAGCTCCGCAAGGTAGTTAAGTTTCGTCTGTAGAGGAGTATTATCGTTATCCGTCCGAAGTGCTACATAGTTCAATCAAGCTACCATTGAGTAATAGTAGAGGGGAAGACAAACATACCCATCATGATCCGGCCATTGAAGCTCTTCACACCAACAGCGATGACGACGTAGCTACCAACACCCTCAAGAACCTTGCTCCCACTAATAACAAAGCAGTCCGTATGTGCACCAAGCTGACCACCGGCCTCGGCCTTGGAGCACTCCGCGTAGGAAGCTTTCTTTATTGCGTCGCTTTCGCCTGTAATGCCAGACTCGTCACATTTGACATTGTGTCCTGAGAGGAAGACACCATCGCATGGGACAATCTCGCCCGGTTCGAGCAGTGCAATATCACCGACGACCAATTCCTGTATACAAACTGAGACGTTGGTCTGAATAAAATCGACGAAAATCGTACCTTAGTGTTGATGACCCTCTCATTGCCGTCCCGGATGACCTTGACCGTTCGGTCCTCCTTCTTGTCATTCAGGGTCTTGAACTGCCTCTCTTTCTGCCAATCGTTCAAGGAACCAACGACCACGACAATCACAACGGCAACCATGATGGCGACACCCTCGACCCAATCCACGGGAGGTTCCGTACACGTTTGTCCCTGTCCGCATGTAAATGTCTGGCGTGGCGTGCCAAAGTCCTGGAAGAGACCAAGCGCAAGAGAAACGACCGCCGCGATGGAAAGCAGCACAAGCACCCTGTCTTTCAGTGCAATCCACATGAGCTGTAAAAGACTCTTGCTCCTCCGGCTGGGAAGGATGTTCTGTCCATAGACGCGCTGTCGCTCTTCGGACGAAGCAGAGGAAGGTGAGGAAGAGTTGCCCTCAGAAGATAATCCAGTCAAGCCACGCTTCGCGTCTGTACCAAGGCCATTTAAAACACCGTCTGCACCACCAAGCGAATCGAGAGCTTGCAGACTTTTCGGATCGACCAGCCGCGCAAGCCTCAAGGGACTGAGCTCTTTTGCGAAGGGCCCCATGTCCACGGTACCTTCTTTTTCGTCCTCGAGTGCAATCTTCTTCTTTCCATGCTCTTCGTCTTCATTTTCCTCTGTGTCTGTCGACTTTTTGGTTTTCGTTGGGGAATTTTGTTCGTCCGTGCGGCGTGGTGAGTTCGGTGCGGCGATGGTGATGCTGGTTCGCCGTGAATGGCTCTGGTGTGAGCCCGAATAACCGTCGACACCGTGATGTACACTGAGATGTGTTGAGTCAGGACCTATGGGACTACTCGGACTTCCGGATTCACCCTCCGAGCCTGCAAGCGTGGACGTGAACGTTGTCGCGCTTCCCTTACGCATGTGTCCGTGCGTCGATGATTTGGGAGAAAGCAGCTGCAAACTGGAGAGCCCATTGTTGTGCGCGTCGGGCCTATTATCGCGTAACGCGACCGAAGTCTGGAAGTGGCCGTGCCCAGCAGAGGACGGTGTCGAGCGCGTCGACAACGTCGGCGAGGGCGGGGTTGTGAGGAACGAGGAGTCGTCTCCATCGCGCGGAGATGGGGACGGCGAACGTGAACGTAAAGAAAAAGAGACTGAGTTTCCAGATGCTGATCCGGAGCGTGGGCGAGTAGATGGCACATCCAACAAGATGCCGGGCGGCTGGGAGTGCGTCGGGGACGCGCCGGCGGAGGGTGGAGGAGTCGCGTCGTCGGTCAGGATCTGCGGCACACCTATTGGAGTCGTTTCTGGGCCTGCTCCGGCTTGACCGGCTTCCCGCGAGTCCGCGCCTGCATGGTGCGGCGTCTGGGAATGTTGCTGAGTGTCCAAATTGTCGCGCGCCGCGTCGGGGGCACCCCCGTTGTCATCGTCCGCTTCAACCACGTCGATCGTCGGGATCGCGGTCGCACCGACGGCATTGCCTGCATCAATCCTCTCTCCGTCCTTCGATGCCGACATCGTCTTTGGACGTTATCCGTATCAAAAAAAAACGCGGGAAAGGCGCGGTGCGGATGCGGCGTGTGCTGCGAATGCCGTAGCCCGTTCGCGAGCCCCACAAGCAAGTATTAGATCGCCTCTTGCGTGATGGGCGAGAGTAAAGTACTGCAGGAGTGACTGATGGGAACGACGCAAGGCTGAAAGAAAGGAGAGACAAGGAGAGGGCGTTGAAGGACGTTTATGAGAAGACTAGAGGCAGTGAACCACTTTCGGAGGGGCACTGCTCGCCAAGCAATTACATAATATATATGAGCCGGGCTCCGGGTTTCGACATCACATCCGAGCTCTCGGTCTCGCCTCTCCACGGACTATCCGCTGCGCCTTTCGCACCGTACAGTGTACACAGCGTTCCCGACAGGTCGCTCGACGCCGGAAAAATCTTGCTACCGTTGCTCGCCGCTGGTTCTTGAGCAGGTTGACTCGTAACTACCATCTCGCCGGAAAGGTTCCTTCACTATTCACCTTACGGTTAGTTACTTCCTTTTTGCTCCCTAGTTTTGCTGCCCAAAGCAAAATAGCACAGAATTCCAAATTAATCATCACTACTTATCATTCACTGCTCGCACAGGGAAATCACTGGTATACGCAGCGCATTGCAGCTTTATTGCATTGCATTTTCCCAGAGATTTATCTAATCTTATGAAATCCTCCGAAGTCAAACCGCAGTAATAGCACCATGCCACGCTCTCACAAGCTCTTCGGCACATTCCTATCCTGTTGTCAATTCGCAGAAACTTGTACTGCATTGCAGATCATGGTACGGCGACAAGTCTCTCAGTTACCCGATCCTCAGCGCAGCATGAGCTTGGAAACCTCCTTCAAGCTATAAGGATCTTCCCGAATTTCCGTTCCCATCGCCTACCACATGCGCAGTACATCGCCTCGCCAGAAGCACAGACATATTTTTTTGCACGACGGTCCTTGCCAAGCTCTGTTCCTGATCGAGAGATTCTGTGGTGTTCACCATTTTATGTCATACTCACTGGCTGAGACAGCCCCTTTCAAGACAAACAGTACTAGTGGCTACGATTTAATTTGAATGTCTCGGCGAACTACTATCGAAACTCAATTATTTGTACATTCTATCAGCTACCTGCCGGTTCGACATCGTACCAGCCAATACCAACGTTTCCTGCTATACTTTCATCTCACTTCAAACGTACAATTCGCCTCTTTAGAATCTCAAAGGCACTGTAACTACGACTCGGCTTCGAGTTTCCAGCATTCAGGTTCGTCTGCCCTCGATCATCTTTCCGCAGTCGATCGCGTTAATCCCCCTTTTTCGTCTGCTTGCGTCATGAAATCATACTCCGCCGTTCCTCATCTCCCCCAACGTTTTCCCCTTCTACTTCCTTTCACGCTTTTCACAACGGGAGTATAGCTCCTGGTTTTGTTTAACAAGAGCATTGGCCAGCGTCGTTAATGCTCGGGGGTATAGTGGCTCAAAGATACAATGGCTCGATCTCAGCCGCTTCTGCATAATCTTCCCACACGATATCTAAGCATTAAATTGCCCCATGCCCCTCTGGAATCTCGAAAATACAAATCCGGCTCCGCGACTGAAGCATCCGCAACATACTTTTCTCTTCTCATCCGGCGTCGCAGACAGATCGTTTAACCGTCATTAAAACGATCACAACATCGAAGTCCCAACGCAGCGGGTCTTTAGGCGATTTCCCTTCTCGCCCATCTCATCTATCACCTTCAGGCGGCATTCCCTTCCGGGATGCTCGATTGTGCAGCTTGGTGCAAATTTCAAGAGAACACAAGCTATAATGTAAATTTTGGAAGTGAAACCGCTTTCGCTTAAGCGCCGGCCTCCTACGAGCTTGACTTAAACGCCCGCCGAAGCACCTTCTCCCCCGCTTTGAAGCGCTTCCCGCCTTCTTCCATGCAGATAAGCGCGCATGTCCTCGGTTCCTCATGATGTCGAGTCAACTCACTCGGGACTGGGTCGCGACACCGAACATACGCGCGCTTCTCATCGAGCCGATCAGCCTTTAATCAAGCTTTTCTTTCGAGGTCCCTTTTGTCTGTCTGCCCTGCCGAGCAGATCGTCGGTTTCCTCATCGTCTCCATCTTATTTGTTACCAGGTCTATCTGTCACTCTGAGCACAGCATCATGAGACGGGAACCGGTCTTTATTAGCTCTTCCCAGTCAGTTGCATCTAGTCGATCCAAACTGATTATACCAATAGAGCATAGAGGGAAACGCCCTCAATACGCCCTAATCATGCCATTTTTTACTCTATGCCTTTGACGGCCTAATCTGATCCCCATGCCGGTACTCTATCAAAACATCAACATCGCTGCACCGACATGCACAAAGTACGGAGCTGAGGACCCACCGGAATTTTCCTTTCAAGGGCATCTTACTCACAAGCGTCAACATCAACATCGCAAAAGGCCAGTGGAATTGTATTGCACTTTGGATAAAATGGATAAAGCAAGCGAGTGCATGATCGGTTTTCATCGGTCGATGAAAGAGAAGGTATCTGGATCCTGTATCAAAATTGGTCGCGTTCCTCGGCCTTCTGCAGTTGATTCATCAAGTTCGTTTGATAAATATATCTGTCGAAAAATGAGATCGCACTTCGTAGTCATCTGATGTCTTTAAAGGAAACAATTCAGGATATCCTGGACTCTCAACTGGAAGCTTCCATTTTTCGTTCACCGCTCCAAAATTAAGTCTCTACGCTTCGACTCGCTGATACACATTGCGCAATCTCGAAAAAATCGGCACGTCTTTCATCTTTAATCATTCACTCCTATAACAATTCTCAACGAAATAATGCGTCGGAGTCAACCGTCATATCCACGCATATTCATTTTTCGCACCAGCACTGGCCCTGACTATAGGCGCGCGCTCATCTCAGCAAAGAACGCCTTATCGTCACATGTACAATGTGCATTTCTGATATGGTCGACCTTCAAATCAGACCTGCATTGATGACTTCCGGGCAGACGGATGCTTCGTCAGACTTAGTTTCCATGTTGGAATGATTGAGATTCTGCTGGTTCCTCTTCATACGTGCTAACATTGGCAATGAGGACAATCTTCGTGTGGATGTTCCTGTAAATAATTTGCTTTTCACTAGAACAATCATAGCCTTTCTACGAGGAATTGGCAAATCTCGATTGCGTTGAACCCAAGCTCTGTCTCCAGTTGCTGGGCATGAGTCTTGGTTTGGTTATTGCCAGTGCAAGGGCAGCTTGGATCTTTTCCTATTCTCTACCAGTGCCAGACAAATTATAGATTGCTGAGTACCTTCTTCATATTTCCGGCAGGACTGCTTCATAGAGTCCAGACACTGCGTTGTCTAGCATTGCGATAGCCACCGCTCCAATGTGGGCTAATGACTTGCGTTGGTGTTAACGAATCAACGGACGCTATTTTGCTATGTACAAAAGCGGTGCCATAAATAAGAACCTTACTTTGAATAACACTCGTCACCCTTCCAGCAAGGCTACTTTTATACTTAAGTCTTTCATTGTGAGCAGGAGCCTACACTGCCTCCAGCAGTCAAACGGACTTTGACACGATTGCTCCACGGCCGCTATCCGATCGGAAGAAAAACCTCTGAACCTCCAAGCACAGCCCGGCTTCGACCTTCTGTCAATAAAGTCGATCTTCTCAGAGTCAGAATTCATCAGGACCAAATAAGAATTCTCCCGATGCTTGCTCTCTGTGCCGAAGTTAGATTACTCCACCACAAATATGTGAAACCGCACTGCTAACAATGCACTGAACACATCCAATGACTCGTTCAAAAACGAACAATGAATCTTCGAAGAATAGCGCTGTGCTTTTTATGGAGCTGGTGGACTTGCTGTGCGTGCCGCGTGACACGTAAGTTGTCCGGCATCCGTAATGCAAATACCTCAATCAAATCATGCCATGTGAGATCTAGAAAAAACGATAGCAGTGCTCATCTCCATACTACATACTCCGTGTCCCTGACATAGATATGAACTGTCATACGGTGAACATCGAGCGGCGAGAACCTTGCTAAAAATAGTAGATGGAGAGCTTAGACGACAACGTAAACGAAGGAATCCAACATTCCGTTGTGATCCCGGTTCAAGCCAGGTGAGCCTTGATACCCCCATAGCGACTTCTCGAGCCCAAATGACTACCTATAGGCACTTTGACACCTAAGTTGGCACATGCCAAGGGCTCCGAAAAAGGGGCTGACAAAGGCAATGCAGTGGCCATCCGTCCGTTTTTGAGCGATGCTATGATAGTCCGGCAACGAAGCCGAACATTCTAGCTATAGGCCAAATTGCCGGAAGAAATTGAGAGTCAGTACTAGTGCGTCGAACAGGGCTGTGATTGAGTGGAAGAAGATGAATGGAAGGACAGACCAAATGTCTTCTGAGCCCAGCTTAAAGAGAAGGTCACAATGAAAAGCAAACGAGGCACAGGGAGTAAGGTACTAAGGAGCCAACAAAAAATTACATTCCGTAGGTCACGTGAAGCTCTAGAATTCTTCGGAAGCAATCTGATTAGCTAATTCTCATTCCTAAAAACAATCCGGAATGTATTCTTGCCCGCCGTGGGATCGCTGTATGAGCGCGAAGCTGTATGTCCTGTTCAGCATGCTCTGTTGAGAAAGAACCAGGAAGAACGGAAAGACGCCGCGGGAAGAAAGAGGGGAAAGCTCGAAAACAGTTTATATACAAAGCATAAGGAGCATGTTACTGCAAGTCTACTTCATGCTTCGGAAAACGTTATAGTGATATCATTGCGCTCGAGCGAAGGACCAATAATGTATTGAACAAGAAGAATGAAGGTCACCTCATTTGAAAAGAGACATTGCTCTAGGCCTAGGTAAGTGTGTGATAAGTACTAGCCTAATCAATATGTAAGTTATAGTTTGCGAGTAAACTTTGAAGAACTGAAGACAAGAAAGCAAGCTCCCGTGATAGCAGCCTTGTCCGGCGTCCGGCGAGCGTGAATAATCAAAGTTGCACAGGATATACAGAGCACTTAGAAGCGGAGTTCTCCAGATTCCTGGTAAAGCCCTAAGAGTCATGAAGAAGTCGCTCTCAATGGTTGAACCTAAAAGGACAAGCCAGCGGATAGTGCCCGCCAAGTAATGGGGGGCAAAGGGAGCACGAGGTTACACAGCCTCGTTCAACTTGACGCTGAGAGTGCTGCGGACGTGTGAAATTTTGGGAAAAAACACACCCCAAAGGAATGTGCGATCGTAGTCACGGGAGACAGTACGTTCGTAAGGGCCCAAAGCTTTGGTTGCAGCAAACCTCCGCTCTCTCGCCTCATGTCTAAAGATGTATGCGCTGAGGTCACCTCGACCGCATGCGCAGTAAATGTCGACCCGATACGTGCGCTGGCTAAAGATCGCAATGCACTGCCATGTCAGTGCAGACAGTAGCAGCATGGACTTACAATCAAAATTCGGAGAGGGAAGAGGAGACATTACACATCGATGTATCGTAAGCGGCAGTCTCTATAAGTCTTGATGAGCCCATTCCTGACCATGGCCCGACTCCTCGCAAAATTGGCCTGTTCAGCATTGCCTTCGCCGTTTCCCTTTACCCTCATGAGCGCCCGTCCACGAAGTTTCAACAAGCATGCATCTTCGCACGGGTGCACAGACTGCGAGAACACGCACACTGCCCATGCATGCGCCGAACAACACGCAAGCTTTGTCGCGTCCAGCTTGATAGAAAGAGACTTCGCGAAGGGAGCAGAAAGAATGATCATCTCGAGAATGATGCCGCTCGATCGCAGATGAAGTTTTCCGAGGCGTAGTAGGGGCGCATCGTCTATCGCCCTGTGATCCCATGCAGCTTGATGGACTTCGGCTGATGGAGTTCTTTCCCTTCATTGCAGCCTTGCATGCTAGTCCAAAAATGAGACGGTGGTCTTCAGTGCGAACTGAATGTTCGATGCTGAAGTGACTCAGACTCAGTGTTCCAAGCCATGAGTAAAAAGAGGATTTTTGCTCCACGAACAGCCTGCTATAGTTGAACTAAGTCTCCGTGAGATTGCGAATGGACAAGGTACACGACGCACTCATTTTCTCTGCATGTGCCAATATTTTTGGCGGTGCAATCGATGATTTTGCCTAAAAAAAAACTGAACCCTAGATCTTTGGCTCATGCAATAGTGTGCACTTTTAAAATTGAGCAGTTTGCCTTGAAGGAAAACTTCAGCGATATCTCTAAAAAAACTCCAAGGACCCGCTCGACTGTACGGGTAGTCCATGTGATAGTTGGCTGACGTATGGACATAATCTGAAAGATTTCGGTCCTTTTTTAGTGTCGTAACAGCTGTCAGCTATTGAGCTGTTGTTGAGGCTGGTGTATGGTAATAGCCATGGACAAACCTTCACGCGTATGTGCTGGTAAATGGACCAGTTTCTGAGGACGAGGTTAGTAGGGCCCTGGACGGAATGTACTAGTGCTGTTTCTAAGTGATGGCTTCAGGCTGAGAAACAATGTCTGGCCGCAGAAAAGTTTGCGAGCACGGTGCTTTTTCGGACCTGCCTTTGGTTGATGGATTCATAATGGCCAGTACTAGTGAATTGATCCGAGTCTGGATTGCACGAAAGTCACTGATGCTTACCCATACACCACATCCCCTCATGGGGAATGCGCTATTTTTGGCTTAAATACCTAGAGCAAATTTGTATCTCTAGCCGCCCATTCCACTGCTCTAGTTCTCACAGCCGATGTATGTGAGTGCTTTTGCGCTCAGGGTAACTGCCATATAGAGAACTCCGGATCTCCAGCAGCAGGAGTTGACTTTCCGCTTCTTGACCCTGATTCCTACGGACCTTTTGGAAGACGTAACATTGACCGAGCCTAAACCTTTTTGGCTTAGTAGCTCTGCTGAAATAGCGAAGTGCTTTGAGAGTTTGGTTTAGTCAGGCTCAACACGGCTTTTCTGGACTGTGACCCACCAATTTGTGAAACTCCTACCTCTGAAATGTCTTGGAGAGTCTGGCTCGAGCTTGAATTAGTGCAACTTCTGAAATTCTCACAAGCAACCCAATGCGCTGCTTTCGTTGAAGAAAGTCATCATTTGCATTATTTGTCTACCATCACGCGCACCTGACGTACTTTGCAATGCTGATGCGTCTATCAGCTCCTGAGTGTAGTACTGTAGTAGGCCCTCGTCCACAAGGCGCTCTTTAATCTAAACAACTTTGCGTCAGTCTACGTCGTGCAATACGGACTGAGACGACGTACCTCGTGTATAGTCTTGAGGTGTTGCAAGAGGCACCTCAACAACCCATCGTACAGGTCAGAGCCATCAAGTATGCGTCAGCTGCAGAACTCGAGAGAAGGCTGCATCAGTACCACATCCAAAGCAGACAGACAGTGGCGTGTGGCACCATAAATCATACAGGATGGAAGCTCATAATTCTGCCGCAATCCTAACCGCATCCGCAATCGCATTCATGCACTTATAGAAGGTAACTTGAAGACCCGCGTACTTGGAGTAGGAGACGTCGGTTTGACCACTGCCACGATGAAGTGGTGGACGCCTTCCACGAAGGACAATCAGTTATCTTCGAGGTCCGTATCGGCAGCTGTATCCGGCACGATGAAGTCGACGACGCTCATGAACTGGAACGATGTGATTGCCGCCCTTGTCGTTCCACCATTCCTGTCCACTTCCAGAACCCGTCCCTACTCATCTCTTATTGTTTGTTGTGATCGCGAAGCTAAATGGCCGCAGTGCGGCACCGATGTCGTGAAGCTACGATAAGGAGGCTGACGTATGATGCCTCGTCAGTGGACTGCAAATTGACATGCGATAGGGTGATGGTTGGTAGACACAGTTTCTTGAACGAGCGCGTAATGCGGTCCATGAAGTTACCGCGCGTGAAAGAACAATGAGCGGGGATAAATTGAGGACAGCGCGCAAGTAGTGCGATTCTCGACAGCAGCAATGATGCTTTCCCAGTCTTCGATCTTGATAGTGTGGCTGCCATCGTTTCTTCCGGAAAAATGGCTCCATGAACTTGCGAGATGTGCCACCAGTAGTACTAGTAGCTGGGTCCCCGAAGAACGCTTTGTTTGTGTTTTCCGGATTACATCGCCTTATGGCCAAAGCCATCTCTTTCAAGCTCGCGGTAGAGACGGCTTGTCGAAGCGCAGACGACCATCTTCCTGAATGGACGAGCATGGTTAAAAAAAGTTTCACCCCCAAAAAGAAATACATGTACATAAGACTTACATCTTCTACCAAACGGCAGAGAATGAGAACAGCGAGTAATTGCTTCTCTGTCAGAGTGCTATGTAGTGTCGTTGGACCATGCTTTGCAGAAGGGCAGGTCTTGGAAGCGCGTTATGTGACATCCGTCCAGGGTTTTGAAGTGTTGAAGTTAAAGTCCTACTAGCCTTATGGCTGACAGTAAAAGACGATATGATATAATAGACTTGGCGAGAATTGCAAAATAATCGCCTGAAGATTTAGCGACGAGGCGGAAGCTGAACAAATAACGGCCAACTTGGTCTTGTTTGGGTGGTTGTTCTCGTAGCCGCCTCGGGCATGTCACGTTTGACGACGTGCTCGCCATCGCCGTGATCATGATCTAGACACCTCATCCGACTTTTGTCAACTGCATTCTGCCCATAGCATCTGTATGCTATCTAAAAGCTTGCGGCATTGCCGTCGTTCGACTACTTGATCTCGAAGCTGAAGTTGCGGCCGCAAGTTTCACTTGCCGGGCGCGTCTGGGAATGCTGACTCTCGTTCTCCATAATACCGTTATACCTCTCGTTCTGATGATCTGTGTATCCGACTATTCAGTACTAGTGAGAATTTTGCTCATGATCACTCTGTGATCTACTAATACAGAAGAAAGGTTCATCACGCCTCGAGTTTCATTTTGTGCTACGAACTCGGCTCGATTTCCGACAATCCTTTGGCTAATCACCACACTTAACGGACGAAGAGTGAGTGTGATATAAGCCAAGTATTTGCTGTACTTCATTCATCCTTTCATCAGCCATGTCAGGGTTAGCGAGTTCGTTATGGCGTCGCAGTGACGACGCGCAAAGCGGAAGCACAGTCTTTAGACGACCACTTGGCGAGACAGAGCTCATATTTTACTGGGATACCGTCTTTTATGGAGTAGCCATCACTATCACGCATGTGGTGCTCGAAGCGGATGCAGCGTCCGAGTGTGAACTGTTCACGAAGGAGAATGTCGAGCTGACATGGATGCGGTTGAAGCAGCGGTTTCCGATGCTTGCTGCATCCGTGGACGAACTTCCTGGCTCAGAAACCGTCGAATTCATCCTAGATGAGCGAGCGTTGTACTCCATTCGATGCGGAGAAGTAAATCTCGTTGACGATCTAGAGTCGAAGGAGGACGTTGTGCGCATGACGGATAGACTACAGAATGGACAGCCCATGGTCTCCAACGAAGTTATAGCGAAACTCTGGATCGGTCCTCAAAAAGATATGCCTCGACAATATCATGCGTTTATTGCTGCGGTGCATTATATCACGGATGGCATGGCAGGTGCAACGCTGATGCGTGAACTGTGCCAGGAATTGGCAAGCCTCTCGAAGGAAGACCGCATTCTCGGGAAACCTCTCGCGGAAAGGCTTACTGCTCTCCTCCCATTGGAGGCTTTGAATCCAAGTAATGAGCTTAGTCGAGCGCGAAGACGATGGCGCTCGGCAGCGGCCAAAATAATACATAATTTGCGGCAAGCTAAACTTACGGTATGTAGCAAGTTAGACTTAGATCTCTTTCGTGTCTTAGACTTATCTATTTTAGGGAGGCCATACTCTACCCGTCCTCTCACCAGTAGGCTGCGGCACCCCCGCGCTTTCGCGCACGACAACACTTCGCCTGCCCGCGGACGTCTCACAGCAGGTTATTCGTACATGCCGTGCGCTTGGCATCACCTTTGGAAACGCGCTGCCCGTACTCAGCCAGCTCGCCCATACGCGTGTGCTGCACAGGCGTCGCCGTAGCGGGAAGAACCAAATGCAGCCAAAAATCAGCGACGAGGAATGGGAGTACCGCCGCGTGCAACCGATGCGCTTCGCAGGCCCGCTCAATCTCCGACCGTATCTCGACCGCGCATGGTACGAAGCTGGCGGTGCGGCCGAAGTATGTCTCGCGATCAGCTTCTACGATCTCGTTCTTCCCTCCATGCCATCTCCCATTTCCCCTCGTCCAGGACTTTCAAACTTTGCTTCGACGCAGCAGCAACCTCAGTCGCTAGCGCGCTGGCTCGCAGGGTCGCGAGACATAGATTGTTTTTTGTCAGAAGGACCTGCGACCGATCCCGGCGAGCCATATGAAATCTACGAGACTGGTGACCCCATTCGTACTTCTTCTTCCACTTCCTCAGATGAAGATGCCGCCCCGTCCTTCTCTGCTCTGCTCTCACATGAACGGTTCCTAGTTCGTGCGCGCATGGCGCGCGCTCAAAGTACAGCTCTGTTACGCCATCCGCTCTTGCAAGAACTGCATGCGGCGCGCATGCCCGAGTTTCATCGTCGGACCCGAGCTGCGGGACTGGCGTGGCGTGCTAAACAAGCCGGCCAGAATAACGCCGAGAGTGGCAGTATCGAGGTTCCGAATAGATTTTCAAAGACGAGCAGATGCGTGATCACGAACGGCGGAGCGAGTCTCGGGAACGTGAGTTCTCTTTGTTCCGAATTTATACTATCCTCAGCTGATGACCCATTCGCTCATCCACGAAAACAGAGAGATTTGATATTCCCACTCGACTACCCCATCCATTTATCATCTGCACCTCGTTCAAGTCCCATACGTTTGCACGTACGCGATTCTATCATCCACCTGCGCTGCCGCCCAGGCGAGCTTTACCTTGGCGCGCTTACCACACGCGGGGAGCTGACGTTCTTCACTTATGCGGACGCGCACGTGTACGACCCAGAACTTGTGCGGGAATGGGTGGAGGACGTGAGAGCGGCGACAGTGCATTATCTTGGTGGTGGAAGCGATGATGCATCGAGTGGTGAAAGTGAAAACGCGGACAGAGAAAACAAGGGTGCATTCAGGAGAGCTAAGCTGTAAGATCTGACTTTGTCGTTTATATAGCGGAAAAAGGATTTCCGATTTTGATTATATCTGTATTTGTTGCTCTTTTTCATGGTGGAATATTGGGCATTTACTGCCCTTTGCAGAAGTATTGTCACACGTGATTTCACTGATTTTCGTGCCACAAGAGCCTCAAAACACAAACATTTTCATATCTCAACCAAAAGTTGACCTTTTTGCATCATCTAAGTTGCTAAATTCATTTTTTTAATCTCATCTTTCATATTTCAACAAGAGTGATAAGAAATAGTCAAAATTGGAGTCCAAAACAGTGAAAATGCTGTTTTTGAACCCATTTCCCTTGTTCATTTTTTCCTGCACTCAGATTTCACTGTACAGTGCTCCAGACCAGCCCAGAATTCCAGTATTAGTCTATTATGAATTTACAGACTGATTTTGAGATGTATTTTGAGGTAGATGTGCTCAATTGGTGCATGCCTAAAACACACAAATCCCTTCTGTTTCTGCAAGCCCCCCAGCCCCCAGGAAAATTTCTTCTCAACTAATTTCATGCATGTAAATTCATTCAAAGTGCATTGGAAGAGATTTGAGCAGCATCCATGGATACAGGCTTGCTTCATGAATCAGGGACATGTTCACAAGAATAGTGCATACAGTCAGATTCTTGTACTCAATTCAGCTCACTGGTTGATGCTAGAGCCCTGGATGCTACTCAAATCTCTTCCAATACACTTTGAATGAATTTACATGCATGAAATTAGTTGAGAAGAAATTTTCCTGGGGGCTGGGGGGCTTGCAGAAACAGAGGGGATTTGTGTGTTTTAGGCATGCACCAATTGAGCACATCTACCTCAAAATACATCTCAAAATCAGTCTGTAAATTCATAATAGACTAATACTGGAATTCTGGGCTGGTCTGGAGCACTGTACAGTGAAATCTGAGTGCAGGAAAAAATGAACAAGGGAAATGGGTTCAAAAACAGCATTTTCACTGTTTTGGACTCCAATTTTGACTATTTCTTATCACTCTTGTTGAAATATGAAAGATGAGATAAAAAAAATGAATTTAGCAACTTAGATGATGCAAAAAGGTCAACTTTTGGTTGAGATATGAAAATGTTTGTGTTTTGAGGCTCTTGTGGCACGAAAATCAGTGAAATCACGTGTGACAATACTTCTGCAAAGGGCAGTAAGTAAATATAAAATCGTGATTACAACAAACTCGCACAAACAACACGGTAAGCTTTCTTTACGTGAAGCACGTGCTAAGGCCGCTGCGGTCAGTTTCAACACCGTCAGCATCCGCAACCAGTATTAACGTTAGATTATAATGCCTACTAACTGCAAGCCATAGTGTTATGCGGATCCTAGAACTGCCAGCACAAGTTTTCTCCTTTGCGGATGATACGACACTCGCCAGGTCGGCCCTGAGCTGCAAACTTTGGTCGGCCAGTACTCTTGACGCGCTGTGGAAGGTAATGCATTGTGTCATCCCATTGTTTACCATGTCATGTCCCTTAAAAGAAGGCGTGGGTCTTAACTCAATAAATGTGCCTCCTTTCCTTGACTAGATTTCATGACATCATTGTTCCAGCTGGACAGCCGATTGTACTTCGAGAGGAACATCTCTCCGCAAGATTGGAGCAGATTCGGTGTCTATGCTCACAGGATCAAAGGGTTATGTGCCCCATCCAGGCCCATTAGACTCCTGTCGACGGGTACGCTTCTCGTGAAAAGACAAATCCTATATCTGACTCCGAAACTGAGAGAGCTCATCATTTTTGACAACACCGGAGCGCATCTGCATTTCTTCATGCTCTTCTTGCACGCCGGTCTGGAAAGTCTATCCTTTCGTCTTCCGCGGTCAAATATTCTATCTGTCGTGATCTTCATCAAAGACGTACTAGCGCGAGTAACGGCCTTGACGCGTCTTCGTCTAGGCGGACCCTCAGGCGTTTCCTCAAAGCTATTCGAAAATTCCCTCGTCGAGCTAATCCCCTACCTCCAGACTCTCACGACCATCAAACTTCCCTAAATTTTCGACTTCACCGACTGCATGCGCTCTTTCTAAACTTCTGTCGTTAGAGAAGATCCGATGGCTTGACTACATTCGAATGAGTTTGCCTCTCCCTGACCGTGTAATTCCTCCATTACGTAGTGGATCATTCCGAAAACTCGGACTTTCGAAGCAGTAATGCATTTCGAAGACATGGAACGCTTTGTCACACTCATTCCGAACTTAGCGAAGGTCGACATGCAAACGAAGGACCGCCAAGCATCTTCAGACGCTGCTGAAGCTTTTGCACACTCTTGCAATTCGTTGAAGGAGCTCTCTACACAGAGAATTCCTGAAAGCTGGGACTATACAAATGAAGCCGACGAGAGATTATCTCTGAGGGATTTCATTATTTCTTCCATAACTTTGCAGCCCTTTCACCAACTGGAGAAACTCGAGGAATTTTCCATCCTATGGCCGACGCCCCTCGATCTGGGAAATGAGACTTCAAAGTTCTTCATGTCCGATTTGAAAGCGATGAAATGGCTGGAGCTTAATTCTGACCCTGCGATGCTTAGCGTCTTGCCTATCTTCACTTCGGATGTTCTACCGAACGTTGCCCGCGTTTGCCCGAACCTTGCTCATATTGGCTTATACATGGATTTCAGTTTTATTCCAGCGCCAGTTTCCCATTTTTTTACCATTAATATAGGGGCCAGCCAGCAGATTGGTTTAGTGAACTGCGATCCATCGATTCCGGCCTTTCTCCCCTGGGAAATAACTACCCGTCTCTCGCCCAGTATCCCAGTGCCTTGTGTCCTCGGTCGTGTGACGTTAGATCTAACACCCTTTCCTGGTTTAAATGTGTGCAAGCTAAGGCGGAACGGCAGTTTGGCTCCAACTGGCGGGCGAATAGATGGACGAACAAGTTCGACAGGGTCGCGGATATATTAGATGCCCTATTCGAGGCTAGAGACGAAGAGAAGGCGATCGTTGCATATGAACTGGCTTGATTGGAGGAACAATACGAGGAGATACTCAGTCTTCAACGACAGATCGGGGTAGACTGCTTATAAGCAGTAGATTGAATACAAAAACATAAAGAATGATAGTTTTGCGGTTCTCGAATGGGGTGGCTTTCAGCCGCTGAAGATGGACAGCAACTGGAGATTGAATGTATGTATATACATATGTAACTTTACTTTTACTGTAAGCATGTGGAAACAGCTATACAAAATGTAACAGGGCCGCGAGCGGCCACGAATTAGAATGGAGAGAACAGGCTTTGGGCTCTGGAGAGGACAACAATTCAAGTGCCTGCAATGAAATGTTTTTACTCTCTCACGGAATAAGATTCAATATTAAGGTTCGTTCAACGAAGGTTTGCAGCGCAAGCAAACGCTAAAAACATCATATACGGACGACAGACCCTACTTGTTGTACAGCGGAGTTATCGGGTCAGAACAATAGAATCGACTTGCTTGAACGGGAACCGGCATGCTCGCGACAGAACATCACAAGGGCATGGAAGGTGCCCTCGTAAAGGCATTCACCAAACAAGTTTGCCGTGCTCGTCACCCAACTTCGAGCATATGTTACTTGCTGAACAAGTAGAGCCTGAGGAGTCATCCTGCGATGCTGGACGCGCGGGGTAGATATCGTGCCCCACGGCCTGCTCGGCTGCGAGATGCGCTTCACAGAAATCTAGGGCAACAATAAATTTAGCGAAGGAGAGAATTTGTGACGACATGACAATTACCGATGGTACGTTCCTGATAATAGTGGACCCCATTCTCTCTGTCAGGATGCACTAAAGGGTTTACGTTGTCAGAAGCACCTAGCGGGGTTCAAGCGAAGTCGACTCACAGAAGCCGTGAGAGTAGACACCAGCGTTGAGTCCACGCTGCGTGGCGACGCAGAGGTCGTAGTCCTCCCGCTCTACTTTCTCGTAGAACTATCGTACACACAGGATAAGGTTAATGAGACGCTGCGAAAGTAATGCCGAGAGATCGAAGGTGGAGTAAACACACCTTCATGAATTCGCGAAGCTCGTCGTACGGCACAGTTTTACGGCGGTAGACCTAAGGACATGTGGTGGTTTAGAACGCTTCGAAGAATTGTCATAGGTGTAGACATACATCGTATTCCATTCTGGTCTATTGCATCCGAATCCATTGAATAGTTGGGAAAACGGACCAATGTTCGTCCGACATACCTTTGTCGCAGAGATAGGAACTGTACGCATCGTGTACCACATCGTGTCGGTGACTGTGACTCCTGACCTGTAAAACATATCAAAAACTGGATTCAAGAGGCAAGAAATCGTACGAACGTAGGGAAAACGAATGTGAAAGTCTGAACGTAGTCATCAGTAAATAAACAGAGGTCAGTGGGGTGCACGAGCTTACGGGGGGTGTATCATTATCGCTACGGCTCTTCGCATTTGGAACCTCGTGACGGGCAGCATTTTGCAGAGGAGTTACACGATATTGGTTTAGATCGAGTGTCTGGGATGATTACGCGGAGCGATAGAAAGGTCGACGAAGATCATTGTACGTAGCAAGGTTCCCTTACCTTTGCGAATCCCGGATGGCCGATACTAAAAGGCATGGGTTCAGCATATGTCCTCGATCAAAAGGCGGAATAGAAGATACATATCACGTACGTGCAATGATAGCACTCCTGGTAACCGTCCATGAATGTCTTCCAGTTGTAATTTCCTTCGACTTGCCAGCTGTATGCGTATCTAATTTCTGATGTGAAGAACACAGCACGATGGGCTAGAACAAGTCACTTACGTATAGATATCCTTGTTGAAGTTGCGCCATTCATACGGGAGCTGCCCGAAATGATCCTCGAAGGGTACGGGGGTTGGAGACGCATCGAAGTTGATGAATATGAAGCCCTGCGGAGTAACGTGCGTGTGCACCTTGAACAGACCCTACAAAATACCATACTCGCTGAATTCGATAGCATGTGAACACAAATCTATTGGACCCTTACGTTTGCTTTCTTATCAAATCCGGTGACCGTATCAAACTGCGTCGGAGACTCAGCAAAACAACTTCAAGTTTATGCCCCTCGGAGGAAGATGCTGAGACCCACCTTCGGTGCCTTGACGAGATCACCCTTTGCATTGTAGCTCCAGCCGTGATACTACAACAAATTGAGACCTTCAGGATAATTGCGGAAGAGCATACCTTACTTTGCATCCGACGACCAGAGTAGAGCCCAAGGGCTTCGTCACGACTGGGAACGCTCGATGACGGCAGACGTTGTGGAAAGCCTGGTAATTTCCATCGCGGTCGCTGAACGCGGGTCAGCTGCTAATTTTCAGAGAAAAATGCAAGTGGACAAGTTCTTCACAGAATGACGAAATAGTCAAAGACGTAGCTGCCTGACGTGATCAAGTTATCAGCCTTCGAGAAAGCATTCTAATGCATACCGCTCACCGCTAACATAGTCTCCTGGCTTCGTGAAGCGAGAAGTGTGGGAGGCTAGCAGCCACGACTGAATGAGGGTCAGAATTAGTATGAAGACCATCCTCAGCAAAGATCGTTCATGAATAGCGCAAATGTACCTTCGAGAAGATGGCTCTCTTTTCGAGCTGAAAGATGCCTTCATCGCGCATCCATCGTGCAGGGAGCGTCTTCGGCTTGCGCAAATTAATGCTTTCAGTGGGCGATTCGGGTTCCGAGAGGTGGGGGGCCGAACTCTCAATTGCGATGGGGGCCATGTTGCGCGTATGTATGGCGAGGTTGTCTGTACGAGGTGACACAGGAGAGTCCGCACGGGCGGTCTATATGTAGACCTCGCCGCCGCTGCCAAATATATAGCACGAGGCGAGGATGAACGGTCACGTCTTAGGGGACATTCCACCGCTGTACCCCTTTCGGAGGCGAATACACTTGATAGGATACGAGAGTTAGGGGTCTACAAAATGACAAGGTCCGCCGACGGGATCGCATCGGATCGCCATTGGGTTGTTCAAACCTCTTATCAGGTCGAGGTACTTCTAAAGAGGCAGATGATAATGGTTGAATTGCGCCGGATCCACGAGAAGCTTCGACATGTGAGGTGAAGTTATGAAAATGCTTCAAGCGAGACAGTCCACAAGAGCGAAGTCTCACCCGTCACGATGACCACACTGCAGGAAGTCCCTCCGAAGCAGTCAATGATAATGGGTGCCGGCGCCGAGCGGAGCGGAGCAAGATAATGCACTCGTTACTCCCGGTTCAGCTCCTAAGAGTTCCAGGTGGATATCAGCAGACACTGAGGTCTGTCATGAGTCGATCAGCTAGATGCTGTCTCCGAATTGCCTGCTGAGATTGAAAAAAAAAAACATTCGCCACGTAAACAACAAGGCACTACGAGAAAACAGAAGTCTTTTATGATATACTGAGGTGCTGGTGCATAAGGTCATAGAGATATAGATATCCTTTGAAGCGTGGTCGATTGATCTGGTGGAAGGGTTAGGTAGAAGATAAGTACAGTAGTAATATTAATACTATACTAGTAAGGTAGAGGAAAGATATACTCAACCAGCTGTGACGCGCGTGGCCATTAACCCTACTTGCCTTTCTGAGCACCACACATCATCGACGAAATTGACTTCACAGCTCAGCACAAACTTACAATTCGGCCTCATAGATGTTTTGTCCTTCTCTATAGCTACAGTTCTATGTTTTTATTTTTCGAAAAAAATGCAATTTGGTGAAGTTATTTCAGAAAAAAACTTTTTTGTGCCAAATGGCTCAGATTTACTTGAGCAGTGTTCTGACGAAGTTTGAAAATTTTGACCTCAAGTTTTTGCCGCTCTCGGCTAAGTTCCTTTGACAAATAAATACCATATATAGTAAATGTATATTACTAAGTGCATCTTATTAATACAACTTTATGTCATCATTCTTCTCTGGCTAATATTGCTGTCCCACACTCTCAAACTAGTAGTAGGCCTGAATTATGGCTGATATAGATACTGTAGACATCAAACTACAAATTTCTTTGATGTTTGAGCTTCCCCTCAGAATTTGTTTTTCTTGACCTCACGATTTTTGCCGCTAGGGTCCTTCCTAATGGGAAAACACGATAAGGTTTAAGGCTGTGACATCGATGTGACAAGCTCGTTGAGTATATGTTTCCTCTACCTTATATAATTATGCATGATTGCTTTGCGGAGGCCGGGACAGCGGCATTCCGAAAATAGTAGTCGTTTTGATTGACACGACGCGTGACGTCACGGACAACCTTTTGCGTCCTTCCCCCTGCCAGTCTTGCAATGCAACTGTTTCCAAACCAGACGCGCCGCTCATGCTCCTATCATGCATGCATTTCCTGATTATGGGGGACTTCTGGGGATAGGAAGCTAGGTACGTAAACCCTTTCATGTTCTTGCATTCATTCACTTCTTGACATTGAGTCGCCGACTCACCAGTTGTCTTAGCATCTTTCTTCCTCCCGAGATCTGGGTAGCCTTGACTCCAGGACTCGGTAAGGAACGAAGTAACCTCACTGTCTCATGAGAGTTCTCTCCGAACCGCAAGGCGTATCCTCGGCACTAGGCTTCTTTAATAGCAAGAGAGCAGTTCATGGCTTCCCGCAGGCATCCAAGTTTAACAATCTCACGTTCGTGATCACTGCCTGAGCCAATTGACCTGAGCTTGAATTTTCGGCAAGAATGTCACTGAATGTATTTCTCGGTTGCCTTTGACGTTTTCTTCTGTGCACAAGCTTTGAGGGTCATTGATTTTGTCAAAGGAGTGTGCTTCGGTAACGATATAATGTCTCCGTGGGTTCTGGACCGTCTTCAGCAAAATGCGCTATCATTCTGTCTTTTATCTCCGTGTTCTTAAAAAGAGATAGTCCACTCTACCGCTTCCCCCCCAGACGCATTTACGCTTGCTATCTCTTTCTTCCCTTGCTTCAACATGGCTCCTGTTGCTATCGACATCGCATCAAAACTCGGGGATGACTATGAAGCTGATGTGCCTCCCGCGAAGACAAAGCTGCCATCGTCTACTACAGATAACTCGACGCTCCCTGCACGGTGGATGTGGGACGAATCAATTTTTAATCTCGAGAAACGTGCCATATTTTCGAAGGTCCGTACTCGGCTCGTCTTGAAGTAATCGACTGACTTCATGTTGAAGGTCTGGCTTTTGACATCTCATATCAGCCACTTCTATAAGCCTGGAGACTACGTCAGCGGTTAGGATTTATTCTTTGAAGCAGTTTAGTCCGCCGCTAACAATATCACCTTGTGTAGGGAATTACGTGTACGACTTCTTCATCATCCGGTAATTATACACTTCTCAAAGGCTTCTTCCCTCTATTTCTATGAACTCAACAGAGAGTGACAGGGACCGGGATGACAGCTACCAGGCTTTCCACAACGTCTGCAGGCACCGTGCCTATCCTATTGTCACAAAGACTGAAGGTTCGAGCCTCGTCGTAGGATGCAAGGTACTTACCCAAGTCTCATTAGTCCGCTCGTTAATCCTGACTGCTTCCATGCCCTTAAAGTATCATGGTGGAGCTACAATGCTAAAGGAGACCTCGTTAAGGCACCGAAGGTAACTAAAGTCAACCGTGGAAAGTTCTCACGTGCATGCTCATTGCTGGACAATATTACTTTACCAGTTTGAAAGTGTGAAAGGCTTTGACAAAGCCGCAAACGTGCGTAGACCCCCTGAACGTTTTCTGTGTTGACCGCTTTTTCTTTCGCCTTCTTCCGTGACCCACGCACCGGAATAGAGAAACTGAAGTATCGATATGTTTAGGGCCTCTTCAAGGTGCACACGCACGTCACAGCTCAAGGTTTTATTTTTCTCAACTACGACGCGTCACCGACGCCCGTTCCATTCGAAGACCACTTCGCCCAGCTCCCTGCGGAATGGAAGGACACGGACTTCTCCCAATACGAGTACGCTTTAGTGTTTGCCGTTCATATGAATGATTCTCGCTAATCGATGTATCGATTAGGCCGTTCTATCAGCGTCAGGCTGTCGGAAACTTCAACTGGAAAACCATGACGGACGGTTATCAGGAATGCTATCATTGCACGTAAGTTGCACTTTTAGAGACCGTTTCCTTGAGCGCTCCTCAATCGAGATCGATTGATAGGGTCGCGCATCCGGGGTTCGCCAAGGCATGTGATGTGTTTGTGATACAAATCTATTCAATTTTGACCTCGCCCTCAGTCGTTGGACCTGAAGCAGTATACTGTTGAGCCACTCTCAAACTCTGCGAGACACTATGCCCCAAAGAAATCCAATCCAGAGGAGATGCAACGTTTCACCTTTGTATTTCCTACGTATGCCTCCCTTATTATTCTTGTCCACGATATCGTCTTTCTCATCGCTACTTGCTCCTATCAGAAATGGCGTGACGGTTACCCCCGAGTTATGGTACATCATGCGGACCGTGCCACTGAGCGCGACAAAGGTATTCTGTCAAACACTTTCCTCGTTCTAAAATAGTTCTGATTGTGACGGTTATCTAGACTCGCATGGAGTTCGATGTTTGTTACTGGCTGTAGTCTGATGCGGAACTTTTCTCTGATTTGCTATGTCTAATAGGTGTTCTGCCGCAAGGGCGTCCCGCAAGAGGTACTATTCGAGAACAAGAAGGTCTGTTAGCTCTTAGATTTCGACAAAAGTTTTTCTATAGCATTGCTTCCGCAGTTCTTCACTCAGGTGCAGCAGGAGGACTTTGACCTCTGCGAAAAGGCACAACGCGGTTTGAATTCGGGTATTTATAATAAGGGTGTTTGTGAGTAGCCTTCCACGCAATCAAGAAAACTAGCCTATGCCTCTTAAAATTACAGTACATCCAAAGGAGGAGAAAGGAGTGCTATATTACCAGGGCCGTGTACTTCGTACGTCCAATAACTCCCTTCCAGAGAAAAAAAAGTTCATCATCTGTGCAGACTATTGCGAGGCGCACCTCCAGACGGAACAGCGATTGGGCAGGGTAATCTATCCGTCACGCCCAGCATCGCAAGGCGATGAGGAACTCCCTCACTGCGAGGCCAGCCGAATCTGTGCTGAAATAGGGATTGGGGGAGAGGGTGCTTTGTCCTGGTAAATGAACTACTTCATGTCTAGGCCAGCACAGTGAACTCCGAGAAGTTCATGCCGGTGGAGACTCAGGGCCGGTTGAGGCTCGGATTCAGTACGGCTGTCTTGCCAAATGCCATCATTATCTCATGTACGATAAATAGGAGGTTTCACTGTCAATCTACTCCTGTCGTTTCGCTACGCTGGACTTTGATGCAACTATTTTATAGACTGTTGCAAGAGAGTACTGGTGATGGGCTATATGCGCGAATCCGGCTATCTGTCCGTTTATGGACATCGGTTACGGGAACTTCGGGTTTTGTCCACATCGAACGCTAAGAATCAAGATGTTCCCGCCATATTCCCGCCGTATTTATACCATGACTTTCTCGCGCGCTCCTTCTCGTTACGCTCCCACCGTTCTTCGTGGCACCAGCACGGCCGCGCCATGTCCATGAACAAGACCTTCTTCACGATGCGCTTCATGATGGCGGGCGTGGCGGCTCTACTTGCGATTACAGCGCCAATGTTTGTACGAGCGCAGATAACGTCGACAACAGTGACGGAGGTGCCCCTGACGGGCGCAGGGCTTGTAGAATCGTAAGTACGCTGTCCATCTTGCGCAAGAGGTGTCAGGATGGCCTATCTTATCTCTTTCACAATATCGCTCATCAGATCGACTACGCCGGTGCCAACGTCATCGCCAACTGGTTTGATAGGGACAATGACGGTGGAGTGCTGGCGGACGACTTTGCTTTCAGGAGAACCAGCTTCTTTCCCTGTCGAGTGCGTCCATCCGCTTCTTATTTGTAAGGGATGCCATACTGATAACGGACACGGGCAGCACTGCAGCAGCATCTACCGTCAGCGGTGCCGTTTGCTACGAAATATACTCGGATGATGGCGGGATTGCGAGAGTGCCAGTGTACGCATCGCATGACCTTTCTCTTATTTCATTCCCTCGAACTCATGAATCGTGGTGTACAGAACCCCTGGTCCAAACTTTGAGCCTCTCTCTCTCCAGAGCTCCATCTCTGCAGCAGCAGCAGCCTCTGCCGCGGCTGGTAATGCCACTTCCTCGTCGTCAAGTCACCTCGTACGAGTCCTACTACCCGCTCTCATCGGCTCGGTCGTCGGCGTGTTCCTTCTGGTTCTCGTGCGTCCCCTTCGATCAATTATCACTTATTATTGCAAAGCTCATGAACGTAATCTTTAGGCAACGCTTTACTTCCTCCGCTTGCGTACGCGCCGCAAGTCTCAGAGCTCGCGCGCGCGCCTCTGGGTAAACCGCAACAGCCTGAGCGTGTCCGAGTCTTGGGCGATGAAGGAGACGCCGTCGTCATACGGCAAGAAACCCGAGGCGGCATGAGATCAGCTGTGTGTTGCGGTTTCTAATCGCAACAGTCACCTGAGACGCCAATTCGCGTTCAATTATAGGTGTCGTGCATATTGATTTCCCCAGAGCGTCTGAGTCGTGCTGTGTACAGCAAAACCTACTGTTCACTTGTACCGCCCGTGTCGCGTGGCAGCGCCTCATTGTTCTTTATTTATGATTTGGACCATAAAATGTTTCTGGGTTTTCCTTCTCTAAATGTACAATCTAAACTGCTATTACTTACTCTTTCTCGTTTACGGCTCATATCTGTTGTCATGTTGCTTTTACTGTTGCTGTTGATTGGAATCATGCATCGCCGAGGTTGATCGAAACTCGGTTGTGTATCTAAAATTCTGAGACGGAATCTCGCTAGAGGTAAAACCCCTTACTATCGGTGAAGACTACATAGTATAAACGTCTCTTTAGGGTTTAATCCTGACAAAATACTGACAATTTTATACTAGAATATGTTCATTATGGAAGAAGGAACGAGATAAACTATGAAGAAATGACGAAGACAAAATAGAAACGAAGGAAGCCTTTAGTCATGTCAATCTCAACCACAACAGAAAAAGAATTCATGCACTACATATCAGACGAATGATAGCTAGGAGGAGTACTAGTGGCTGAGACCAATGCTAAGTTTCGAGAAAGAGACTCCGAGTTGAACGTTGCCCGATGTCTTGCGCTACTGGGCATCGAAACTACGTTCGCTGAAAGTTACGCGCTCAGCAGGAGTTCTCAAACAAAAATAGTTGCTCTGCAAATACCTAGATCTGTAAATGGGTTGCTTTCTATGTAACTTGGTGGGGATGGCGGACGATGCAGTTGTCGGTCTTGCACGATTGCGACTGGGCTTGGGTACTGAATCTCTGAGACAATGTCGGATACTTCGTAGAAGTTGATCCTTTGTATGTCTTCACTACCATCTACTGTCGTGTAACCGGGTCTCCTTCCACTTCTTCGTTGTGAAGGAAACCGCAAAAGGTCTACGAGGAACTGTGATCGATGTCGCGGCCGCTCCGAAATAATTTTATGAAGACTACATGTGCCATCACGGAACAGCCGACGATGCCGGAGCATCCGGTAGACGAGGAAGAAAAGAACGAGGTTGAGACCTAGTAATGGTCCGATCACTGCCCATACCTTAGTTGTGCCAGAGATTTCACGGCCACCAAGCTCGGAGCCAGATCTGCGCTTGGTCCCTCCGCCTAAGGATGAAGATAGGCTTGAAAAAAAAAGAAGAGGACGGTGTCTCTGCTAAGGCTGGACGACTGCTATAACCAGGACTTGAAAGATTCTTAGACGGCGAAAAGCTGCAGTGAACATGAGCTTTGTTGTTCATGGGGACATGGTCACTCACCTCAAAGCCAATATATTCCATGCACCATTGTTAGAGGACGAAGGGTCTGTTTCTTTTTGTATCATCACAGAAGAGTTAGTTAAGGGACATAACTTAGAGCCCTCTGTCAAATTCAGCAGTGTTATGACTTCGCTGTCCTGAGTGAAATTGGCTGTTATGAACTGTTCGAAAGCGTGATCAGTAAAGTAGGGAAGGTAGGACCTGATAGAGCATGGAGCGTAATGGAAGTGCCTTCACGGGCTTGCGTATCAGCATCCAGGATCAAAAGGACACACAAGTCGACTTGCCAAAGAATGTGAAAGCAACACTTGCTTGAGTATCGATAGTTTCTATGCCGGTAAGGAAGCCGGAGCGGTAGTGGTGTTAAAGGCCGTCCAAACAGCGTCGCTGAGCACGGATATATATCGCATCCTTGCGTCCGTCGCGAGTATGAGTTCCTCAGCAAGGATGGAAGGAACGAGGCAAGTCAGGGAGAGAATAAGAACTGAGATCCACCTGAAAAGCATATGTTGCGACAGCAAAGAGAGAACGTCTGTCCTCTATCGATTATCTGCAAAACAGGTTCCTGGGGATGAGACGTTATCCGAAGATCAGTCGGGAAATTTGGGCCACTTCTTTTTGACGGCCTTTACATTTTCTATGTATGACGTACCAACGTAACAAAAAATCAAGTTCCCCCCGGAGGCAGATGCACGTGCTCAGTAAATCCCAAATTCAGTAACAGCTGCCCTATTTAGACATTAAAAAAGTCATGTGATGTATTTTTGTCCGGGGTACTTTCATATTTTTGTTGCTTGTAAATGTTGGCCCCGGATTGGAGCCATATACATGGCAGGAAAATCCGGGGTTTTCCGTGAGGGAGGAGTATATCACGGAGTGTTTAGTGGGGCTCATATAATTTCGGCCGAAAAAGCTGTATATGGACAATGAAACTAATTATAGTCATAAGCGAGAGGATGGAGTGTGAAAAGATTTGGAACCTAAGTGCACATGACACAATAAGATCATGTGACTACCATTTATGGAAATTAAAAATCACGTGCTATTAGGTTCCAAATCTTTTCACACTCCATCCTCTCGCTTATGACTATAATTAGTTTCATTGTCCATATACAGCTTTTTCGGCTGAAATTATATGAGCCCACTAAACACTCCATGATATACTCCTCCCTCACGGAAAACCCTGGATTTTCCTGCCATGATAAATGGCATGTTAGACTACAAATATGTTTTTATGTCATGTGACAATATGTTTTTTTCTGACAGGCCTAGGTCCCGGAGGAACCAAAAATCCCCCGGAGTTTCGATCATGTGACAATCATTTGAGAGCGGTGATCACTGCATTTCAGCACCTCAAAAAGTTGTAAAATACATATCTCATTCAATTCTTCATGGAATTTCTTCAAATAGATTGCTAAATTCATCATCTGATATATATAAAATAATTCTGAGCTTTAAATGTGAAGTAACCATGTGTAATGTCCATGTTGAAAATAATAGGTGTATTGTCAGGCAGAATCCTTGCCTGGTTTTCCTGAGCTCAAATTTGAAGATAAAGATATGAAACCTGTTGGTGAATTGTATTCATGGGTTATCAGGAATTTTAGAACTACTTGGGACATCTTAGAAAATTTTTGTGGAGGCAATTTGTCTCAAGTAAGATAGACCCTCTTTCACTTGTCAGACTAATTGCATACACTCTCTTTACTGAATAGGTTCTTATATGCATAGTAAATGATTCAGGTAATTTTTTGAAATTTAGTGACTCAATTCCATAGAGAAATGAGCAAGTTAGTGATTTTTGAAGCTGAAAAAAAGGTATTTTATGCATGACAAATCCACTTTCTGGGGGTTGTCTATTAATATTCTCCGGGGTGTCTTGTGCTCCAGGGGTGTTTTGCTCTCCAGGGGGTGTTTTTGCTCTCCGGGGGTATGTCACATGCTCCGGGGAATTTTTTCTTGTCTCCGGGGGTTAAACAAACTCTCCGGGGGGGAACTTGATTTTTTGTTACGTTGGTACGTCATATCTATGTAGTCGTTGAACCACGATGACGCCGGTCTTGTGAGGGAAAACGCCACAGTAACGTGGACTACGAGAGCAATGTAAGTCCATGATACTATCAAACAAGGGTTTGATGGATTGCAAGAGAGCAGCCTGAGATAGTTGCTAATGAGCAAGATCTAGAACCCATAGAAAACGCTTCGCATTTCATCACGTGGCTTTATAAAAGAGTTGTGCAGCGACGCGTATGGCAGAGTTTGAACTTCAAATTTGTCCAATACAAATCTCTGCATTGGAAGTAAAATTTTCATGTCGGTCTCTAAAAAAAAAGCACACTCGAGATCCATGCATATATTTTCCGATTTTTATAATCTTCCCTTCTCAATGAATCCTCAGGCCCAGACAATCTGTTTGGTGGATGAAAGAAGATCATGGGGAGCAGTGCTTGCTTTCATCTTCTTGAAAGATCCCTTTGATTAGTTCTGTAAATACACTGACAAGAAATTTTAATAGAAAGCTATCTGCTGTATGCACATGGATGATCAAGAAGAAAAAAATTATAAGAATTTGACCAGACCGTTGTCCTTTCCTTTGTGACCACATCTGAATAGATGGGGGTGGGGTCGAGATCATGCATGTAACAGTGTCCTTATAGAAATTCAGAGTCAAGGCTGAATGTCTCTTGTCGTCTGGTTCGCTCTCATTCACTTGAACCTTCTCTTCACCTATGATACTCTGATCCTCTAGAGCAGATGAATCTGGTGAAGAAAACTAAGGAGCCATTGCTTTCAGTGTGCAAAGAATTGTCATGCAGGTGGAGTTTGAACTTCAAAAAAAATCTGCGTGCAATACATGCATATGTGTCTTAATCTACACATATCGTGAAATGTCTGTAAGTCCCTATAAAGTTCAGCAGTGAAAGTCCTATATGAGCTTGAGAGATTCTACATATTGAGAGAACTCAAAATCCAAGATAGAATGAAGTGAGCTTCTAACCGTACCAGCTCTACTTGGAGAAAGGTATAATCTGTGTTACATACTCGTCATGTGGTAACTAGGAGGTGGAGTGACTGAAGCTACAGTTGAATTTCGAGAAAGTGAAGTTTTGCCCTGCTCCAAGCTATGTGGACCTTCATTCCACTCCGGATATAAGTTGGAGTCACTGGCAGGGCTGGAGCTATGATTTGTCATCTCATTGACCTGTGACACCCTGAGGGCATTCTGGACTTGAGACATGGCCTCAATGATGTGTATCAGAGACTGGTCGGCAGATGGGTGATGGCTCATATCATTGCTTGCTGCATTTGAAATTTGATTTGTTTTAGATGTTATTCAAAATGAGCAAGGCAGTTTCATTGATAATTACCTGAGTCTGCAAATGGGTTGCTTGTCATGATGTTTAACAATGACCATGAGTTAAGTACCAACCAACACTGTAGACCTGCAACCAGATGCTCAAGTTCTGCACAGGAACTGTCATTCTGCATTGTTTCCCAAATAACATTTTTCGACTTTGGCTTCACTACTGTGGACTGTCGCATGGGTTCACTCTCATCTGCTCCTTGACTTCTGGAATGAATGCCACTCAAGAATGGCAAAGAAGCACAGCCAACAGCATTCCAGTGTAATAGTACAAGGGTCATGTGCAAGGATTCTCGCTTGTGCGCATATGTGACAGTGATGCAAGAGAACAAACCCTATGAGCAAGAGGAACACTGCAGTCACAGTGATGGAGGCAGTGATGCCTACAATCACTCTTACTGGGAGTGATTGCTTGCTATATATATAATGCTTTGAGTTGATATTATTGGATAAGGGAGAAGGACATACACTGGCTTTCAAAATTATTGCAACATACACTTCATTTTGATTTTTTGCTTCATAATAATTTAATGCTGAGACAAATAGACTTAATTATTGTATATATGAATACCTTAAGGTATTTATTTAGATGTGCAAAAAAGTGGAGTGAAATTGTAAAGAAATTGGTTAAAGCATGACTTAAAAGAAAAGGTATCATGTGACTGCCAGCAAAGCAGTTGGACCGCGTCATCGTTGTGCACAAAAAAACTGTACATTCGTCTCAACCACCTTGCTGCCCATCCCATGGCGAGGTCAGGCTGCCGTCCTACCTACACACCTACCAAGAAGGCCCAGATCTACACTCTGGCAACATCTGGGGTCCCCTATCATGAAATCAAGGAGTGTTTTGGATGTGACCAGATGACAATCTGGAGGATCATCAGGGACTGGGAGGAACACCACTCTTTCTATCCTCTGCATCACAATGCAGGCTGGCCATCCCTACTATCTGCTCAAGACGGTCTTTGTGCTGACCTTGCCCTTGCTAGAGGGGAAGCAAGCAATGCCATTGAAGTCCAGCAATAGCTATTTCCAGATGTGTCTGCTCAGACCATACAACAGCTGCTCAAGAAGCAAGGCCTACATGTATTTGCTCATCAGAGGGTACCATTTCTTACTGCACTGCAGAAACACAAGTGTCGCATATGGGCAAGGATTTATTGGCATTGGACAAAATGGCATTGGAGACATGTCATTTTCTCAGATGGATCCAAGTTTAATGTTTTTGGTTCTGATGGGTGACACTATGTCTGGAGGAAGCCTGGAGAGAATGTCCTTGATGATAGGAGCACACAGAAGCAGGTTTCACATAGTGGAGGACATATCATGGTCTGGGGATGTATCACATCAAAGGGATTTGGGCATCTCCACAGAATTGAAGGAACAATGAATGCAGAGCAGTATGTCTCCATTCTATCCACATCCCTCCTAGGAACATTGGAGGACTACCACCTACACCCAGCATACATTGTCTTTCAGCAGGATAATGATCCAAAGCACAACTCCACACTTGCTTGCACATGGTTCACCAACCACAAAATCCACCTCCTCTTCTGGCCACCTTCCAGCCCTGATCTCAACATCATTGAGCATGTCTGGGATGCACTTGACCATTGTATTCAAAAGTGGAAGCATCAGCCTTCTAATGCAGATGAATTATGGGTTGCTTTGCAGGAGGAGTGGGATCAACTGGGTCAGGCTTTTTTGTCAAATCTGTACAACTCAATACCCCAGAGGATTTCTGAAGTGGTGAAAGTTTTTGGAGGGAATACTAGCTACTGATATGATGTATTGTCTTGCCCTGAATTGCATTTGCTGGATTTTGCCATAGAATTAGATAATTTCTTCTGTTTTACTAAAACAAGACTTGCAAAGGTAATCTCACTATAATTCAGAAACTCAGCCAATATTTCTGTAATTTTGCATACATATACAGTTGATGGTTCTCTAGATCTTACAAAAGAAACCAGGACAAAAACTGCATTGATTATATTTTTATTACATTTAGAAGTAGCCTTATACAGAAAAAGGGCATGTTGCAATAATTTTGGAAGCCAGTGTACATCACACTAATAGAGCTACTATTATTGCCACCGCTGGAGCCGCCATCGCTCTCCCAGCTACCAGTACTCACTGGAGATTGAGAGCTGCTCAAGGTCTGCTCGGTGAAGGATAAAGGTGCTGAAGAAGACCCAGGAGTGCTTGGGTCTATGGCCGTGGTCTCGACTGTGGCACTAGTAATAGTGGTACTATCTATCAACAGGGACATGGCTATTGAGACAGAGCTGTCTGTGAAAAAGGGCTCGAGTGCAGCAGCCATGGGAGTGTCTGAAGGATGGCCCCCATAATCTTGTATGACAGCTACATCTTAAGTGATAGGATCTGGGGCACCGAAATAACGCCGCTAGCTGTACGAGTACAACGCTGCAGCAACATATTACGGAGGACTTGACTAGATCAAGAAATTCGAGAGCTATATCAATCCAACAAGACGAGTATAAATCACATCGACGTGCCAGCGAGGCGGGAGAACAGATAGTTCCCAGTAGTGAAGATCTCAGGCTGGAGAACCCGTTTGTCATTTGAGAGTATACGATGGGAATAAGATATCATCTTTATTTGCTACTGTTGGTTGTGAAGCACTGACTGATTTCGATGACCACATACCATACATTGTACTTTGATTGATTTCGGCAGAGGTTGTCGGGGTAAAGAGTAGAGGATTGAAAACTGTTCCGAGCATTCAAACAGACCGTCATCCCTTGGTGACTACACCGGGGTAGCTGGCAAGGCCGAGATCATGGCAACAACAGCACTGTCGCCGTAAATTAGATGATTGTTCTCGTCGATTCAGCAGGGAATGACAGCAAGGAAGGCTTAGAATACAACAGTTATATTGTCTTGTGATGAGCCGTCCGGTAAACAAAAGGTAGCCATCTAAATCATCTATAGATGGAGGGGCATTTACGGTTGATGCATAGTATAGATCCAAGGCTACTTCATCTTTCGAAAATCCCTCATGCCTGAGCCTCAGCAAGCTTCTTCTGCAGTTTTTTCTGTATAATGAAGTATGCGACAATGAGTACCCGGAGGACAAACAGTAGACAGGGGGAAGTGGCTAACGTTGACCGCGTCCATATAAACGTCAGTGATGACCCAGTGCTCGCGCTTCATCTCCCTGCCATGAATGGCGAGTGCAAGATCCTTCGTCATGACGTTGTCGTTATCAATCACCTCGACGCATGACGCCTCTAGATTATGGCAGAAGGTCGCGAGCGCATCATTCTCATCGAGCTTCGCGCGATGAAGAAGCCCACGAGTCCATGCGAAGATCGACGCGACTGGGTTCGTCGATGTCTCGCGCCCTTTCTGGTGCTCACGGTAGTGGCGAGTCACCGTGCCTAGAATTGTGAAGTTTCAGTCTTGAAAGGTACTGGAGGCGCATCGAGAAAGCTGACCATGCGCTGCTTCTGCCTCGATGGTTTTGCCGTCGGGTGTGACGAGTTCGCTGGTCATCATGCCAAGACTACCGAAGCCCTGCGCGAGGATGTCCGACTGCACATCACCATCGTAGTTCTTGCATGCCCACACGAAGCCGCCAGATGATTTGATCACCTGTGCGACCATATCATCAATCAGGCGATGTTCGTAGTAGATTGACGCCTCGTCGAACAATGTCTTATAATGGCTGAAGGACATAACAGGTGAGGACACGGAGTTCCAAGCAAAGGCATGTACAAACCTGTCGTAAAGCTCCTGGAAGATGTCCTTGAAACGCCCATCATACTTCTTCATGATCGTGTTCTTCGTCGACAGGAACTACACACGGCATAATCACGCAACTGGTTGACTACTGAAAAGGAAAAGTGCTCACGAGAGGCAGCTTCTTTTGCAACGCCATCTTGAAAGATGAATGTGCAAAGCCCGTAATAGACTAGACTTTCATTCAGTATCTTCTGGTGACTATTTGATAATCTCCCATCACATACCTCATCCGTGTTATACATACTCATAGCGACGCCCGGACCCTTGAAATCATACACGTCCATGACGGTCTTTTCGCCGCCTTCGGTGGGCGTATAGACAAGTTGCAGCTTTCCGGCGCCGGGCGCAATGAAGTCTGTGCTCCGGTACTGGTCTCCGAACGCATGACGTCCAATAACGATAGGCTTCGTCCACCCAGGTACAGGCTTCGGGATCTTGCTTAACACGATGGGCTCGCGGAAGACGGTTCCACCGAGGATGTTGCGGATTGTGCCGTTCGGAGAGCGCCACATCTCTTTCAGCTTAAACTCTAGAAGTTGATTAGTGTATCACCTCTGGATACATGCTAGCCACGCACCTTCTACGCGAGCCTCGTCCGGAGTGATTGTTGCGCACTTTATTCCGACGTTGTATTTCTTGATTGCCTCCGCCGAGTCAATCGTAATTTGGTCATCCGTCTGCCAATGTATATGGTCGGAGTGTGGTAGATAGGCATAACATGAAATACTTACAGCATCCCGGTTTTCGATTCCAAGGTCGTAGTACTTTATGTCGAGCTGCAAGTACGGCAGAATCAACTGCACAAGCATGGGTCATTTCAATTCTCAGCAAACGCATAGGGTCTCAGTGTACGCACCTCCTCACGAATCTTCTTCCAAATGATTCTCGTCATCTCATCACCATCTAGTTCGACGACCGGGTTCTTAACTACAATTTTGTTGTCCGGCGCGGCGGTCGCCATCAGTCGCGCAAATGACACGCGCTTGAACACTGCATTGCTCAAGGTCCCAGACGTTGAACGCGATGCAGCGCGGCTGCAAAGTGGGAGACGTGCCAGCATCGCCATTGTCGTGGTAGTCGTCGCGGAAGGTGCTGGCGTGCGTCGTGGCAAGAAGCCCGATGACTTCAACTTCCAGCGTGAATTTATTTCCGCGTCGTTATCAGATACCAATTTGGGATGATTACTAGTAGTATGTAGTAGCGCGGACTCTATGTATGTACGTACATGATTCCGTTGTTGTAAGATTGAAAATAAGTAGAGAAACAAGAACGTAACTTGTATAATATTGAAAGAATGAATAGAATATGATATTGAAAATGACAGCCCTGCGAGGGACTTGCTGCATCACTTACTACGAATGCGGTTCAAGCATTCACACATCGTCGTCATGCTAGGCCGAGCATGAGGTACCTGATCCCAGCACTCATCCATTCGCTTCCAAAGCTCCTCGGCCTTCTTACTTTCGCTCACATATTGCAGGCCACTTGAGGGTTTAATGCCACGCATTATATCAAGAGTGACGCCGTGATCATTTCGCCGATTCGCATACGGGAGCTGCCCTGTCAGAATCTTACAGAATTAATGGAGCATTGTAGTATAAGCACAAGCATAAGGCTTAAAAGCATGAGATTTACCTCTAAACAAACGGACGCAAACGCGTAGACATCGCTATAGGTCGATACAGGCGGCTTTCGGTCATCCTCAACCTGCGATAAGAGGAGCTCTGGCGCCATCCACCGCGTAGAGCCGGCGAAGAAGGAGGATGGCAAGTCAAGAACATCTGACACCTCTTCTCGGACTTTGGCTAGCCCGAAATCTGTGATGACCGCCCTACCGTTCGCGTCGATCAGGATATTACACTTTACAATACAAGGCAGTTGAGCACAGGCATGATCGGGTTTAAAATAAGCACTCACACCCTTGAGATCACCGTGCACGACTTTTGGAGTGCAACCGTGCAGGTACGCAACACCGGACGCTATTTCATAAAGCTAATGCGGCAGTCCGCATGTAAATCTGTTTCAGAGATAGACGACGATGTGCAGCGAATATGCCACAGAGACAGCAACGTGCGTACTGACAAGCTGGTAACGGTTTGCGCCGGGGTTCGTCTCTCGCAGGTACTTGACGATCGTCCCATTCTCGCACCATGGCGACACCATGGCTAGTGTGTTCGGGAGCTGTATTATCCCATGCAGTCTGGCTACGTGAGGGTGATCTAGGCGGTACCATGCCTTGACCTCCTTCTTCAGTCGCTAATGCCAGGGAAGGATGTTAGCTCGCGCGCAAACAGTAAAAAGGCAAAAGTCGCACCCCGAGCAACTTCTCTTGGACGTAGCCAACCAGATTAGCTCTCAACACTTTCAATGCGACCTGTCTAACGTTTCGGAATGCCGACTTCAGATGAGGTGAGAGAGTACTTACCTGGTTCTTCACCGTTCCTTTCCCAGTTTGGTCAGACCATATACCCTTCCAGACGTCTGCAAAAGAACCGTACGAAATTGCATGTTCCCCGACCATCGTAACCTCATCGGTCAAATCAATGATCTCTATAGACGCTTTCACCAGCAGCGTGTGTGTCACACTCTCTTCGCGGCACCCACGCAGTAGCTTGCTGTAGTCAAGGTTCTCGGGAATCCATCGTCTCTCGTTGTAATAGGTGAGAGTGCGAATCATCGACCGGGAAGAGACGAAGATGAGGTAGCGAGGAAGGGTCTGTAGGAGAAGTGCATTCCGTTGATAGATATCGACAGATGACTCAGCATCATGGTCGAGCGTAGATGGCACAAATACGTTGCTTTGGAAGGGATGCAGATGTCGCTCGCGGTCCTTCGGGGAGACAGAATGAGGTGCGTCAATGAGCAAATAAATTGTGCAATGAGGCGAGATTGGGAAAAAGTAATAATTCGTATCATTCCTGCGAAGAAAAGGGAGTGAGCATATGAATGAGCGACAATAGCATTGACAAGCCCACAGGTTTCCGACACCATCTTCCTCTACGACCCCGAAGCAGGCCGCACTCATGATGTATTCGTCGGGTTCAGGAGAAACACCGACACAGACCTCAACGTCCTGTATGTTCTCATAGCGACGATGAATGCAGTCACAAATGAAGGCGATGGATCTGTGAGCGTCGTAATCACCAGCAAGAAAACAAGTGAAGCTTTTCAGTAACTGGATAAAATCTAGAAAGGGCGAATGCTCGTCGCCCTCTAGCTGCGTCAAGTCATGCAAGACTGACGGATATCTCCAGCTCTTGGTTGAGAAAAGGTAGCCAGCGTTGGCAAGCTTCAACAGCCTAGCAAACGTATCGCGGTTGCGAAACCGAAGAAAGATGAGGTACTTCTGTAGCGATTGGACAGCATGTCGACCTAAGGACAATTTAGGCTTATCATTTCGAGACGCACTCTGCTTATCCGAGCTGAGGCCGCACATTTGCGAGAACCGAGGCTTTGAATCGACCTGTTGGAGAAGGGACCGGATTGCCGTCTCAGCATCCTTCTCGAGAGCGAAGAAAGCCGTGTTTGCTTCTCCCCACTCGGGACGCTTCACTATTTCTGGGACTAGCTGTTCGATTTGGTCGAAGACGCCTTTGGAGAACGGATGGTCGTTGAGTCCAGTGGAAAGCTCATTCTTGTATGTATCGTAGACGTGTAGTCCGACATGAGGAGGGACGGAAGTCGATGAGAAGTTGCACATGTCGACCGGGCTAAAAGAAGATGGACGCTTATCAGCCAAACCTCTAAAAAGATTAACTTGAAGATACATGAAACAGACCATGTCTCCAGCCAGAAATTCCACAGAAATCCGGGAACGTAAAAATCGACTTCGTCATCTAGCCTAGAGTCTTGAAAGCCCATGGGAACTCCTGGAGATCGAGAGCCCATCGATAACGTGTATGGGATAAACAAGGACCCTTGCTTACCGACCGAGACGAGTGCAAAGAAGGTATGTGTACCGGTAGATTGAATTCTATCCATTCGCTGCGCGCGACACGCTGGCACTTCTCTAAGCAGAGGACTCACTACTAGCTCAGATCATTAGGTGGTGGTAAACCGGCATACGAGGTTTCAAGCATGCACAACTTTATCATGATCCCACGACAGCATCGCATCGACTGCACTTCTCGAGTGATTCAATGCTGTGGTTCACATGCTCCTCCCAAGTAGACCGTAGACGCCCATGCAGTGCCAATGCTCCACAGACCTCCAGGGCTCCTGATGGCGATCTTGGAAATGAATCGATGCCGACTCATGAACACTAAAATTCAAGGAAGTAAGATCAACGTGCTCACCAAATAGGGTCGATTCTGGCTTTCTACCCTTAGCGCATCCTCTTAACGTGGGATCGATGAAAGACGTAGAATTATCATTCTGTCCCGTCCGCACCTTCCAAATGAGAGTGGTTTAATGCAAGTTGATGTCGACAGCTCCCAGCCAAATGACAAACGACGAAGTTACGTAGATACACATTATGTAAAGCGTTCCTCGAACAGCTGAAGTCCCGGCGAAGCCGGGACTTGTTTTTTTACAGCCTTTTTCATAAGTCCTGTGACACGTGCATGTCACGTGAAATGAGCCGCGTCAGAGCCAAAGTGTCAAAAAATTAGAATGAATGCCTATTTTCTCTGTGAATTCTGCACAGTACCTGCTCATTAAGTACTCAAAAAAAAAAGGCACGGTTCTCAGGAAAAGAAATATGTAAAATAGGGAGCAATAAATTGATTGTGTAGGTGGGTGGAGATCAAACAAGTGCAGCTGGTCTGTCCTCTCACCCATTTCCACTGAGATTCAAAAATTATGGCTCCCCTACATCTACCTATAAAATTCTTTCCTGTGTCTGTAAATTAAGTATATGACTATACCAACATCTCCTGCAAGTTTGAAGCCAATCCATTCAGTATTCATGGTGCAGCAGTGAGGTTTGTGTTCTACTTCGAGCTCTTTCCATCTTTGCAGCATGAACAAGAGTGGAACACAAACCTCACTGCTGCACCATGAATACTGAATGGATTGGCTTCAAACTTTCAGGAGATGTTGGTATAGTCATATACTTAATTTACAGACACAGGAAAGAATTTTATAGGTAGATGTAGGGGAGCCATAATTTTTGAATCTCAGTGGAAATGGGTGAGAGAACAGACCAGCTGCACTTGTTTGATCTCCACCTGCCTACACAATCAATTTATTGCTCCCTATTTTACATATTTCTTCTCCTGAGAACCGTGCCTTTTTTTTGAGTACTTAATGGGCAGGTACTGCACAGAATTTACAGAGAAAATAGGCATTTATTCTAATTTTTCGACATTTTGGCTCAGCCACGGCTCATTTCACGTGACATGCACGTGTCGCAGGACTTATGAAAATGGCTGTAAGTATGTTCGTGCATCAAGGTCTTGGGCTGTAAGGAATTACCATGGTGTTGATCTCACCGTGACATTCGCACATTCTCCCTCAGGCTCAAGCTCAGGTCGATCATCTTCTTCAACAATAGAGTTATTGAAAAACAGAGCTGGAATCTTTGATTCAGGTGCTCCTTTGATATTGCTTGCACCCGATGCATTCAATAAGTATATCAAGGTGTTAGGAGCACAGCTACACAAGGGCTCGGACATGTGGTACTTAAAAAAAAAAGACTTCAACAAGCTAAAGGACCTGAGGTTTCACTTCTTAAACGGTGACGAGCCCGTAGACTTCGTGCTCACGCCGCCAAACTTCAACAAACAACTTGAAGGCAACCTCAGCGAGGAGTGCTTATTGCTGCTTATAAGTAAAATGACAGTCCCCGGTTCCGATGAGAGTCAGACGATGCCTGCGGTTATTTTGGGGAACGTGTTCTGTATATTTACCTCATTTGTTCTCTGCTTTTACTATACAGTCGAACCTGTGTATAAGCATACCGGTGCATAAGCATTACCTGTACATAAGCATTGAATTTTTGATCCACCGAACTCGGTAGGCAGAGAATTCAGGGTCCTATAAGCATTATCCCCATAAGCATTTGACATTAAGATTTGAACAAAAATTTAAACCGAAAATGCTTATCTAGAGGTCATCACGTGACCATATATACCCCCATATGGATGCTCTTGTGATGGTATGCGGCTTGGCAAGCAATGATTTTTGTGGCCTGCAGAAAGTAGATAGATAAGGCAAAAAAAAAGCACCTGTCAGATACCCTTACTTGCCATGCACTCTTGCAGCTAATGTGCTTTTTCAAAAGCCGGACCAGTGCAGAGTTCAGTCAGACACACAAGCTGTTACCAAAGGTCCAAAGCTGCGGCAGGAGCTCCAGAAGGAAATCAACAAAGGTCTAAATGCTAATATTCATAGTTATTTCTCTTAAAGTGTCCCTTGCAACTATTTAACAGCTGAAAGTAATGTAAATGTCTTCACCTGCATGCGTGGGTCTTGACATTGGATTGCGTGAGACAGCATTCCATAAATGGAAATAATTTTATTTGTTTATTACGCAATAACGCGGACAAGCATTCCTGTGTATAAGCATTGGCCAACATGTCCACCGAGGCCAATGCTTATACACAGGTTCAACTGTACTTACCTCCGGCTCATTTGCAGTGCAGAGATGCATAGTCGTCTATGATGCAAGTAAGAAGGCGACAAGAGACTCGGAAGTAATGATCGGTATAAAGAAAAATTATGCTGCAGACCGGAAATGGCAGGGACTTCCCTGAGACAGGCAACGGCAGAGACTTCGTAGGTTGTAGAGGGTTGTACCCGTAGGAAGAGATAGTTATTTATACGTGGCTATGGAATTTATTTATTTAATCCTCCGCGTCATCTACCAATAGAAGGGAATGTGCCAGCTTCTCACCTGCAAAAATTCTGTGTTGTGTAAACTCAGGCAATCGCGAAACTACTCCGAGATAAATGGCATATGCACGCAGTAGACATTCGACAGACGTTAACTTTTTATATGCGCGTATAAAAGCCATGACACAAAGGTAGTTGTGGACATTATGACGACTGAACGGAAGAACCCCCAAAAATCTCTATAAAGCCCGACGTCTCACTTTAGCAAGTCAACGAAGTTTAATTCAGTTTCACCCTCGAGCTTTGAGAGCCGCGGCAGCCGACTCCTGGACAGGGTACACTGTGCCAGTCGGGTATACGGCGAACCCGTCATTAGGCGAAGGTCCTGTCGAGAGTTGCGAGCCAGCTTGCCAAATAAGGTCACCGGTGAGGCCCGACGAGAGTATCTCATTATACCAGCCGGTGTAGATGGAGGCCTGGTTGGTCGTGACACCGAATTCCTCTGAAAAGAGGTCAGGAGTGTTCAAGTTCTATTAAAGGATTGCCTTACCGAGGATGACAGGCTTGTTCGCGGTCTTTTGCGCAGTAGCGTGGTCAGCAATCCACTGAAGTCCCCATGCTGACTCGTTCGCGGTTTGGCCCCAGCTCTGTGAAGCATAATTTAATGCATATTGGCCTTGTAGACGATGTCAAAGAGAAGGGGAAGGCGAACCTCCGGGTACGAGTGGAACGTGCCGAAGTCGAGAGTAGAGACCGCCAAGTTTGACACAAAATCGATACCGACACCCGGAGCTGTTAATGACTTCAATCACAAGATTTTGCCACAGGAACATACCCTTCGAATACACTCACCATAAGGATACGTCGGAGGATTAGCCTCCTCGAACCACCCCTCATCGCCTATAGCGACCAAATGGTTTGAGTCGATAGACTTGATGTACGAGCTAATCGTCGTCGCCCACGTCTTGATCGTCGAGCCCATGGTGTCGCAAGCTGAGGACGCGCTTCCCGTCGAGCCAGAACTATAGAGCAAGATCCAAATCAGCGGCCATACTGAAAACATCTGTTAGAAGCCAACTCACCAGCGCGGCTCGTTGGCCAGCTCCCACGCCATGATCGTCGGCTCATTCTCGTAACGTTCGACGAAATTGGAGATGTAGTTCTCATACGCTGTGATGATCTTCGAGTTCGTGTAGAACGTGTCGTGCGTCCCGCCAGGGTTGAGTTGGCTCACGTAGACGTCCATTCCGCCGTAGTCAGACCAGTTGTTTGTCAATGCAACAATGAGCCGGATGCCGTGGGCCTTGGCAGAGGAAACAACAGAGTCGAAGCGGGAGATGCCGTAGCTGCCCGTGTTGAACGTCGCAACACCGTTCTGCCAGAGCTGGTAGTATGCGCCATAGTTTTGTACGGAAGTTACGTCGTTGAAACCCCTGAAAACATCGTTGAGTACACACAGAACTCACATGATTGTGAGGGCAGTATACTTACCAGGTGCGGACAGTCGTGAGTCCAGCGGCTGCGATATCGTTAAAAGCAGTGTCGATGTCAGCATCGCTGTTCTGCGCCAACCAGTACGCGTTCGTCCCAGCGACGATGTAATCCGCTCCATTAAGGGTGAACTTTTGTCCAGAAGTCTTGACGAAGCCTGTAACAGTAGGAGTAGATGACGGTGCAATTGACGTCGGTGCAGTTGATGTCGCAGACGGTGCAGTGGTAGATGCGGGCGAAGAAGCCGAAGAACTGCTAGCAGCACCGGGGAGGCATTCTATGGAGACGTGAGGGAAAGAGAGATCATGTATACAGACAACGAACGAGAATAGTAGTCGTTAAGCACCGTGCAGACTGTTCCAGAAACGCACGTTGTCGCGCCAGTCCAACCAATGCCCTATTCAGTTTGATGAACAAAGAATAGCGGTCAACATCAGTTTGGCATGACCCTTCTGCACTCACCCCACACTGGCCCCACTCCGAAGCCTGGGCAGAAACGAGAGGCACAGTAGGCAAAGCAGCCAAAAGCCCGACGTGCTTCATTTTTACAAGATAGGGAAAAAGTCGTAATGGGGTGCTTTGAGTTCTTCAGACTATCCAGCGCATGTTCACATTTATACTTTAGCAGTCTGCATGCATGAAGTTATTTCGCGGAATCGGCACCCAGTTTTGTGGTCCCATGAGCTGGCCATGCCGGAAATAACTGTTCTGAGGTGGCCAGCGAGCCGCCAGTGGCGACACAAGTCGAGGACTTTATCCGGTATATGCTCGGGATGAATAGCGAAATCGTCCAATAGCCAAGAAAATGGATTGAGGATCTTGCTCGGATTTTTACACGCCATAAATTTGCTGGCACCCCCGCCTCGAACGACAGCTAAAAGCCTAGAACGACAACAAACTTTGAGAAGCACGGCCATTGCTGGAATGAACTGAGAACGCTCACTAATACTTCCTAAGAGAAGAACCCCGAACGGATCAACGGAGAGTAAGAAAGGTCACGCGGTCAGCATATACCCAGAAAAGTGCGCAAGCAACTTCGTCCGGCCAGCAGAGCTTTCACGATCGTGCAAGGAAGTGAAGGGATATTAGATATGTCCAAGATCATGACAGTCCATGGGCAATACAATGAGCTTATACAGTGAACGTAGAGCAATCCGGAGAATAGTGGAAGGCTTGGAAAGGATAGGGGAAAGCGGCACGAAAGAGAAACCGCGTGAATGTAATAAAATAAGTAAAAAAAGGTTCAGCATGGTAACGTTGTTGAAACTTGGGACAACAATCAAGGCCGGTATCCGGGCGGCGGAAGCGTCGGAGTGGGCAGCCGCTCTTCGAGCTGGTGCTCAGTCGGAGCATGGGAATGCGTGGGCGTGTAGAACATCGTCGCATCGCTCGATTCTTGCATATGAGTACCGACGCCGGCCTGACTTAAAGCGAACGGTGCAGAATTCGGTGGCCCACTCGGCGGTTCGTATGCGAATGCACTTTGAGCATGAGCATACACAGGGGACTGAGGCTGCGTTGGCACGGTCTGCGTTTGAGCATGCAATTGAGGCTGAGTCTGGAACGCGAACCCGTACTGCGTCGGCGTCTGTAATGGCGAGTGCGGTGCCGATTGTGGGTTAGAAGATATATTCGCAGGGTATTGCTGCAAGATTTGGGACGCGGCAACGGCTGCTCCGTACGGCGCCGACGTCATTGGGACGGCCTGTTGAGGCGTAGTGTGTCCGATCGATAATGGCGCCGCGGGGTATACAGGAGGTTGAGACGGAGAAGTCGGGCTGTATGGATTGGAGCTCTGTTGGGTCGAAGCCGTCGGAGGAGCCAAAGGAGGCGGAACCGAACTACTACGCGAGTCAGAATGCCGCTGTTGCTGCTGTAGCGGACTCTTGTTGAATGGGTTGTTCGCGGACAGGGGCACATTCGTGAAACCGCCTGAAAGCGGGGTATGTGGATGGATCGTGGGAAGACGGTACGCGTCGTTGCCTAGCCCCTGGCCTGCCGCATCCCATGCGACACTGTCAGCGCTCTCTTGCCGTTGCGGAGCGGGCACAGGAGGAGGTGCTGGCGATACGGTCCGCGACGTCGACATCGAGGAGTCTAACCCTCCGGGAGGCGGCCCATAGCGTTCTCCGGAAGTCGAGTACCCTCCACCACCCTCAGTACGGTACGTCGGGATGCGGGCGACGTCAGCCGCATCTGCACGCTGCGGAGCTGGCGCATGCACTCTATAGTTCAGACTTGGATTCCCGACGTACCCAGCCGCCTGTCCACGAGCATCCCAATGCTGGTACGCAGCGTCCTCGCCAGGGTTGAGAGGCAAGTCTGAGTCCGATTCACGCGGGTTGAACACCGAGGAGCCGCCGACGGAGTGGGCGCGCTCGAGCTTCGCTTGGCTACGTGAAAATGAATGAAGTTCGGAATCAGTATGTATGGTCTGCACGAATTATGTCTCGAATGTATACGTAGCAAGCATGCTTTGGGAACTCGAAAGGAAGGACTCAGAAAAGGGACGAACCGAGCTTTACGCCGCTGATAAATCACATCCTGTTTGATCACGTCCATCTTCCGGTACATGTACCACATTGCCAAGCAAGTAATAATGACAGTTATGGCGAGAACAGAGTCTGAGATGATCTTGTCTCGTGAAGACTCCGTGCCTTGTAACGTAACGATCGGATCAGGAGTCAAAATATTTATTAAAAAAATGACGTACCAGTCCCGCTCTCCTCGAGGATGACACCAATGTACACGGTAACGAACTGCTTCGGGAGGGATAGTGCTGCAGCTAGGGCGAAAACGAGTACTCCCATCCCGCATGTCGAGAAAACAGCAGTGGTGACTATCTCTCCTTCAATGAAATTCATACAAAAAAAATCAATTGAAAACGTACAATGTCCAGGGATCGCACTATATCTTGCAACCAACGCTATCTTGAATCCACCATCCCTCACGATCCTTGCCAGACAAGCATACTGAAGATCCGTCTTCTCGAGTTTTTCTCCACGAGCTCGACAGCAGTATCTGAATGCGCTGAATTAATAAAGGCAAGTCAACTATTAGAAATTTATAGGCGAGTATAGAGAGCAGAGACGTACTAGAAATTGCCCAGCTCTCCTATGAAAGTGCCAGCAGCGGTGATGGCAAAGCCAACCCACAGACCCCATACCACGCCGCATAAGATTGCCAGGATTTCGTGACCGAATAGCTAGATCAATAGTCAGGAAAAGAGAAAATGATGCCGAGAAGACTGTACACATACTGGAGGGAATGAAATAATAAAGAAGATCGCTATGGGAATAAGCCAGCCCGCAGGCAAGCTACATGAAATGGATCCGTGGTTAGCACACGAAATTCGTAACCTGAGAGTGAACGCAAGCAGAATCGAGGGTTCAAAGTGCGCCAGCCTCGTGCCAAAAGGATTGCCATGACGCATTATAATGAGGGCGATGAGCGCACTCATTGCCACGCATGCTTACGGAATGCAATGAAGGGTACGCACTCTTTGATCTTGAGCGCCTCCGGTTGAAGCCAACGCACAATTTGGCGATCATACACGCTGATGAGGATGACGAGAATAAGGAGAATTCCTACAATAACGTAGTACCCTGATATGGCAAGAATAAGCACTCTCAAGCGTCGGCTAGCAACGCAAATAACTAGTCTGATACTCACATAGCCACTCTCTTCGAATCCAAAACCGCCAGTTCGTCATCTTCTTCCAGTCGATAAACCCTTTTCTGTTCAACATCGCATGCTCGGAAGGTGTGGGCGATGGCGTGCGAGAGGCATATAAGTCGATAACGACATCCTCGTTCTTGTGCATGTCCAGGTTGGTTTGCGATTTGTAGAATGACGGATTCGACTGGTTATGCGGTGGAGGGTAGTTCAAGTGAGGGCGATCCGAGCTCGCTTGATGACCTCCATAGCTATTTGCGCCGTCAGTGTCTCCGTGCCTTTGGTGAAAGTTTTGGTCGCCAGGACCATACGAGTCTGCCATGTAATTCTGCTGCAGCGTCGAATCAGCCAGCGGGATTACAATGACAAACGCCTGCGTTTGAGTCGGTTTCGAGAAGTTGAGCGAGAAACGCGGTGGAGATGATGGGTGTACAATGTCAAGCGGTGTTTCTCGACGCAGACTTTGGCCACGGCGTGACGCGGTTCTCACAGCCTTATCAGGCCGGTAACGGCTTACTACAAGAAAAGAGCATAGCCATTTCGGCCTCTGCGGCTGTACGAATCCGCAGCCTTCACAGCTATGGCAATATTCGTTGGAAGAAAGTCGTTCTGCCTCTCTAGGTCTAGAGGGACTCGCAGACTTACAGAGAGCCATGCTAAACTTGACAGACTTTGGAATCGAAGCGAGCTACATAGTTGCGCTGCTGGCTGCCGTAGCACAATGTGCATCTTCATCTCTGACACAGTTTCATCTCTTCTCGCGCTTCGTCTCAGAGTTGCCAACAAAATCGCGCTTCTCGCTCCTCTCAGTCTGCTTCATGCAGTGCTTGCGAACAATCTGATCCTGAGATGCCTCTCACGAGAGCTATTGCCTACGTTCGCAATCATGATCACAGCGTGCTCGAGACACCAGGGAACATCGTGCCAGATGGCTCTTGTATTCTGCGCAGATATGGAAGCCTTCATGCTGCCGACTAAAGTTTTCTCGTAACTGATGATCACAAGAGCTATCTTATCCCATCTCAAAAGATGCTTCAAAGACCGTCGTCATTTCTGCTCAAGCCCTTCATTGCGAATGAGCACCCGACCTTCGAGCCCGTTCCCCCCATCGAACACCACCGGTCCTTTGCGTACATCACCAACTTGAAATCGCATACTTTACGTGATGTCTAACTCAACGTCGGTCGGCGAGATCGTGGGCGTCGTCATTATCGTCGTGGTCTTCCTCGTCCTTGGGATCTTCGTCTGCGGCTGTGGTTCGCTCCCCGAGCCCACCGAAATCGCAGCAGCCCGGTGGAGAGAACGCATAGAACGGAGAGAAGCTCGGTGAGCAGTGCTCGTACTCATTGTGCAGAACAATTTGTGTCTGATGCACGATCAATAGAAAGGCAGAACGTTTACGCGTGCGTGAAGCACAACTACCGTTGCATCGAACGCCATCGCGAACGCGCAACCGTGCCATCACTTTCGCAGACGACGTTGTTGCAGGCGTGCATTCACAGAACCCGATCGTTCAAACCCCGCTGCCCAGTCCGCCTCCGCCGATTGCGACGCGCAACCGTTCACCCACACCTCAGGTGTTCACTCAACCTGTGCTCTCTGGAAGCGATGGCGCCTCAGTTTCCTCACGGGATTCGTCTGCTCTGGAGGATCACAGTATTGCAGGCGATGAGAAGGCTCAAAGGAATGAGAGCGGACCAGACGACAAGAGCCATTCGGCCTCGACTTTGAATTCCGACAAGGATACCGTCGTGTGCACGATCCCGACCCCACCTCCTATCTATTCGGATGCGGTCACGAAGTAATAGGCGACGGACTGAACGAATGATCAAAGTATCTCTTGATCGTCCACGTATGCATAGCTTATAAGCCTTTTTCGAGATTGCTCGTAATTATATTTATGGTCGCTGACAAAAGATTGCTCAACAAGCTGAAAGCTATCCCAACTCTTCGTGACCGCCTCCCGTCTGCATAAAGGATTTGCCAAGTCTGAATATCTTGATCATCCGCAACTATCTGCTATCGTCTCTCTAGCAATCGAAGAAGCTTCCACCCGTTTTTTCGATCTCATTCGATTCAGTCCACAGCACTACATATGTCACTACGGAATCTCATAATAAGGCCAGCAGTCTCAGCTCGTGACATTTAAAATGCCACCGTCTCCGATGGGATCGCTTAAACTGGGCAAGTGAGGAAAACTATACAATGGCTTTTAGCTCAGTATCCTCGAGCTCGCGAACGACTTCTCCAAGCCGATGATCTTGATCCCTGGCAACAATCTGTTTTCGTGTCTCACTAGCACCGGTAAATCTTTAAAACGTGAACTTTCACTGGACCTCGGATGCCCCACCTTCGTCCTCTGAATCGAGTTCAAGCTTCACCGAGGTTGACTCACTGACGTCGGGTTTTCATCAGGGCCAGCTGCTTTCAAGTGTACCGGTATCCTCGCATGCCCTGTCAGAATCCGGTATGGCAGAGTGTAATGAAACAGGCCTGAATGGCTTAGAAATAGTTGGCTGCGACCCCATTCAGGTTCCCACGGAGACCTCCAAATCCACCAATTCCAGCAGCAGTTTAGCTTTCACGTCAATCACAAACTCTGACACTTCCATGACTTTGGCTACACAATTTACGACGTCGAAAACAAGTCTCAATGAAGGCAGTAGCAACGAAGAAACTCCAGGTGCGGCGGCGAGTACCGGGACCGTGAGGTATGTGACACTGCAACCTAATTTCATTCTCAGAATGTTCTACACTACTTTGCGCTCGGCATGGAGTTTTCTCTGTTCGTTCTCGAGCTGCGTAGTTTTCTACCATACATGTAAGCCATCCATGACAGCATTGACCGAACTTGTTTAATATAGCAAGACAGCAAACACGGTCCATTCTGATAGCTCGACTACGAACTTCAACACCGTGTCCACCTCCACAACACCACCAGATGTTGTGGGGCGTCCAGACGCAAAAAGAACAAGGAAAACAAGCAATTCAACGCATGGATCGTTGTCATCTAGCATCATCAGTCTAACAAACCGTTCTTCATCATTTACAAATCCTCCCATTTCCACCAGCACGCCTCTGGCGAGTGCGTCACTCACCTCGTCCGCCGATATTCCGATCTCATCATCACAAGGAAGTGCTACAATCACCCCGACGCAGCATTCCCTTGAAATCTCAGGCGGAGCTATAGCAGGGGTAGTGATTGGGTCATTGCTATGCTTTTGTCTGTTCGGCCTTTTATTCTGGTTCCATCGATGGCATCGCCGTTCGTCTCCCGATGTTGCACCCAGCCCTTTTGTTGTTACTTCGGAACGCCGTCTGCCGCAGTTCTTTGCTGATCTCGGATGGTTTCCCTCCCAGCGATTCAGAAGCGTGCAAGGGTCTCATCGCGCTACGGTGCACAGCAGTGAAGCGGACGAACATCAGGAAAAACCTCCCACTCAGAAACCCTTAGAAAGTTATTAGAATTGTAGTAAATTGTAGAATCTTTGGAATGTCATGAGAATGCAGTCCAAAATTTAGAAAACTTGTAGAATTTCATGGAAAATTGTCCAAGTTTTGGAATTGAACAGAATTGGCAGCTTGAAATTTAGAATATGGATAGAAAAATGATACACCTCATAGATTCTATGGAATTTTGTAGAATAAAAAACTGATTGTGGAATTCATTAGATTCTGCCATGGCTTGACACAGGTACAGGTACTAGATTGGCTTCTTGGACCTATACTGGGACCCATGAACTATCTGCAGGTTACAGTGTTTTTCATAAGTCTTGAGACATGTGAAGATCACAAAATTTGAGCATTTCAGCACCTCAAAAACTTGTAAAATCCATATCTCTGTCAATTCTTCACAGAATTGTTTCAAAAATGTTGCCAAATTTATTTCTCAACAACTTCTAAATGTTTGTGAGCTTAGTAGACAGAAGGTGGAATATTGAGGCTGCAGTAGTGAGAATGGGTGTTTTTCTAGAAAAAACTCCTTCCCTGATTTTTCCTGAGCTCAATTTTGAAGCTAATGACATGAAACTTGTAGAAGAATGGTCTATATATTATACTGTTGATGTTATGAGGGATGAACTAGAGTGAATGTCTCCTCTTGTCCTGTTTGACTGTTGTGCTAAAACTCTCAAACTCATTCAAATTTGCTTGACTCAGACAGCTGTCAAAAAATTGCCTGCATTGTTATAAGCCATCTATAATTTAATATACAATATAGATACCATTCTTCAACAAGTTTCATTTCATTAGCTTCAAAATTGAGCTCAGGAAAAATCAGGGAAGGAGGTTTCCTAGAAAAACATCCATTCTCACTACTGCAGTCTCAATATTCCACCTTCTGTCCTCTAAGCCCACATAAATTTTAGAAACCATTGAAACATAAATTTAGCAACTTTTTTGAAGAGTTTTTGTGAAGAATTGAGTGAGATATGATGTATTTTGTATTTGGAGGCACTTCAGGTGACAAAAACTGCTAAGTCCAATCCTGGATGCATCGTCCACAGAAGAGGTGTGGGAACTTGATCACATGTATGTTGGTTTTGACACGACATGCCACACATTGCCTTCACATCTGCTGCCACTCCAATATGTCTGGTGCCAACGTCCTCACAGAACATCTGAAAAAACCCTCGATCACATCCACCGCAACCATCACACACAAAGTGGTAGCCTCACCGGCCACCTGGTGGGATGCACTCACTGCTGCAGGCAACATGCTGTCCGACTTCTGACCTTCAACTTATTAGAATGCTCGTCTTCAAGCCGAAGACCGTAAAGTCTGCCGCAACAGTTCCTGTTGTCGTCATTGCATGCATCGCCAGACCTGCTAAAATACTTTTTTGTGTTGGACAAGGACTCCCATGAGCCCAGTCTCTTTATCTGTCCACACGCATTGTTAAAGTTCGTCCAGTTTCACCATTAGCACTTGACACAAACACATTCCCAAAGGTTGTCACGATCCTTGATGCATCACTCACATCATCGACTTCCCTCTTCGCCGTACATGCGCTCGCCTCTGATTTTACTGTCTTCCTCCCTGGAACCAACATTGCTTCATACTGTCGTGTCTCGAAACGGGGAGACCAAGCTCCACGAGGTAGATTTCATGGAACTCAAGGCCAAGACTGTGGTGCCTGCTGTGCGCACGTCTGCAATTGCCGCCCAGGAAAAGGCAACGAAAGAGGAAGGGAGAATTGACGGCATGGTAAAGATTGCTATTGGCATGAAGAAAGGGTCGACTTCCCGGGTTGGTATACGAACGTGCGTTGATTGTTCTGTAATCCCTCACTTTGTGCTGACAAATATTATAGGCGCTGATTAAGGTCGGTATGACATGCGTCTTCAGAGGGAGCTCCGAGCTTGAGGAACCCATAGCAATCCGTCCGACTACAGAAACGGCCATGTATCCCTACTGAAGTACGGGAAATTCTTAATTTACATCGTCGCGTGTACGAGGTGCTGCTTACCGTACTCGTCATCACAGGCATCAAGTCGGACAAGGAGAAGTTTGCCGGTGGTCTTTACACGATGACCGGCCGTGGCATCCAAGCTGCGACGTCGCATTGCCTTGGCCAAGACTTCTTATGGCCAGAGATGCTCAACGTCGTGATATCAGACCTGGACGATCTGCAGGGCACGAGTCCGAATGGTGGCAAATTATTCTGTGGCAGAACACATGGAGCCTTAGCACACGCATGCTTGGAATCATGGTCATGATTCGCGGCGACAACCAGGGTCTTGTTCTCCCATCACGCATCACTCATTGTCCCCTGCGGTATTACCATGCGCACTTATAAGCAGGAGTTATACGACCGCTGTGAGGAGCTCGCGAAGACGCTCAGGAAAGCGCGAAGGTGGATGTACGGGACGGCTACACTCCTGGCTACAAGTTCAACGACTGGAAACAGAAGGCGCGAAAATTCAATAATTCCTTATTTCTCGGTTTTCCTGTGGTCTTACAAATGGCTTTTTGTCCAGGTGTTCCACTTTGCCTTGAACTCGGTCCGGTTGATGTCCAGAAGAAGCAAACACTTTCTGTGCGACGTGATACAGGCTTGGAGACTGCCATACCTGCACTTCTCAAGACTATCCAACAGGAGATGTTCGAGCACGCGAAGGCAAGGTACATGTCTTGCCTGCGTGTCGTGACAATGGGACGATGTCGTGCTGACATTGCTTCATACTTGCGTGCTCTCAACCCCCCCCCCCCCCCCCCCCAAAACCGGACAGACCAAGCTTCACAAGGTAGATTTTGTGGAACTCAAGACCGATGCCACGGCGCGCCTTACGTCGTCGCATGTACAAAAGGAGCTGCTTGCCGTACCCGTCATCCTGGGCATCAAATCTGAGAAGAAGTTCGCCGGTGGTCTGTACATGATGATTGTGAAAGGCTTCATTCCGACGACCGGCCGTGACATCCTTTTAGTTTAGAATTTGTTTAAATACACTCAATTGCCACAAGAATCCGTAAGAAAATGATTGAAAAGTTTGGAATGCAGTAAGAATGTGAATAAAAATGTGTAGAAAGGTATCGGAAACTAATCAAATTACTCAAATCTGGAACGATGCTTGGGAATCGTGCGGAATCGGAATACCTCCGAATTGGCTGGAATTGCTCAAATATTCCAGCTGATTCCAGGGATTCCGGCCAGGAGGTTTTTCCTGATGAACGAGATGTTATTCAGGAAACGATGGAGAACGATGCCTTCCGTGCAGAACTTGAGCATTTAGTTACACGTCTGCAGCGTCGGCTGCTTTTCCAAACTCAGTCCTCATCGAACGTCATGATAAACGAGAACATTGTAGAGACAGGTACCCATCGGTCAAGTTATCTGCTCAAACTTGTGGAAACATTTTTATATGCAGACAAAAATGAGGATCACCATTCCAGTCTCAATGAGTCCCTGCCACACAACGATGTGTCTATAACGCAACCCCTATCTACCTCCGGGGTAGCAGAAGGCCCTGGAAACACGGGTGGAAGAGGCTCTGACGACCCCGATGTAAATGTGGCTCGAAATGACGCCCGCCGCATCTTGGAGTGGCAGATGCAGTCCCTCCTTTTGAACTCGACATTCGCTTCGGACACTCAGCCTCCTAGTTATCACATGGCGACAGATTTTTAGTAAGTAAGTACATGGGGTCTTTTTTCCAAGATTATTAATAAGATCGGCATGACAGGACAGGAGAATCTCCTTTCAACCACGGCCTCTCTTGGCATGGATCATTGGATGGTACTTTTTAAACTGCAGGATCTCAATATCGTATTATGCTTCTTTATCCCAACATGCAAATAGCGGGCTTGTCTTCAACAAGCTTGTAGTGTTCTCAGTAATATTCATTATTAGTCATAGAAGCTACTAGTAGGAGCTATCAGAAAGTGTCTTCTAATGGGGTGAGGATCGCTATTTGCTATGGCCTCCTCTCAACTGGAAAATGGCTTCTGCAGCTTGAATATCTTGATCACTCACAACCATCTGTTCTCAAATCTTGCTAGCAATTCAAGAGCTTGATACTTGTCTTCTTAAGTTCATATGGATCTTGGTCTACCGCACTATGTTGCTATGGTATTGCAGTTGCATGGCCAACAACGACCCAGACCCTTCATATAGGAAGTAAGGCCAAGGATGGTTGGCTTGAATAATAGATATCAAACTAGTGGGAAGACATGACAATATGTCTTTTGACTTTGTGTCATTGACTCAGCATTCCTATTTCCCAGATCTCTACTGAACTTAACAGCATTTCCATCTACACTTCAGAAACCTCAATTCCTCTGTCACTGTTTCCAGGGTCAAGCTCAGTCATATCCAACTTGGAACTCAACACATCAACATCAACCATTTCTTCAGGGAAGACTCCTGGCTCCTCCCTCAGATTCAGAACAGACACAAAGACTACGTTCCATCACCTTTACCACCATACTAGAAAATTTATTTACCATGTACTCGCTCTTCCTTGTTGTCCTTTGATACCAAACAGATCACAATACCTGTGCTCCATTATCACAAAAGACCCATTTGAAGACTTGGATAACTGATAAATCACATACCTTCTAAAGTGAGCTGCCCATCATCACAATGCAGACTCTCTTGTGGACCGAATGGTCGACTCGAGGGCGAATCTATGTTCTTCCCAAGGGAGACTGTGGTGATGTGATAGTTGAGGAGGGACAACCAAATAGAAATGGAGTGATCGAGCATTCGAGACAGTGGCTCTACTGGTTCAGAGGCTTTGCCAAAGTGCTCGAATCCATCAGAATCAAGCTCCCAACACAGACTCTGTGACTAGAGTGATTGAAATCTGAAGTTGAGGTAGGTGCGAGGCTGTATCAAGCTTCCTCGGGTGATTTGAATCCTCGGTTGGCACTCATCAAGTGTTTGAATGCACTCAATAATGTGCTTGAAAACCTTCACACATACTCCAACATGCTCAAGTGCCTTCTTAGTAGGTAGTGAATGTGTGGCACAATGGAAATATACAGGTATGATCCCCTGTTGGGTATGCTAGGTGCTCAAAGCCTTGGAATACCAGTTTCAAGTGTATGTGGTGAACTGAATGTGCTGTTCAAGCAATTGAGGAGGCTTGGTAGAGCAGAGCAGAGATAATCTGCAGATGCAAAAGACTTATGGGACTCAAAATGTGTACTGTGGGGCAAACTGGGGGTATATTCCCTCTTCAGACTGAGTACAAAAGTGTACACTATTTATACTCTAGGTGAAACGAGCTCAGTACTGGAGTCGAGTGTATATACAGAGGTAGAGGAGTATGTGCAGTGCATGTTTGAGTCAGAATAGCCATGTGTTAGGAGTGGAATGACTTGAGAATATGATAAATCATGAACTCAAAGGGGAATATCGGCTTGACATCAGTGAAAAGACCAATCAAACCAAGAAGCTTATCATGCATGCTCCAAACAACTCCATTTGAACACCCCCAGACGTCCCCAAAGGTGTGATAGTGATGCCTGTGCATCATAGGAGTGATAGATGATGAACCACATGGAGAACGTGGGGAATGATGGAATCTGGTCATTCAAGCATGATATATTGAGCACTGATGGCCCACAGCACATTTGAGTGACCCATGCTCAAATCCAACACTTTTCCTGACCCCAACTGCATGATCCAACTGTGTTATGAGTGTTAAAACAAGTGAATATAAAGTAAGAAGAGTGCTTGAGCACATATATAGTGGGATATGGGATGAATATTATTAGGGTTGGGCGAATATTCCAATTCTTTAACCACGAAGGTGTTGCCTTCTGGACTGTATGGTCCTCTGAGTGGTGTATTACCGAGACGACTTTACTTATCTTTGACTGATCCTGTAACCAGCTTCTCCTTCACTGCCCTTATCAGGTAGAACCTGAGGTTGGTATTGAAAGCACTTAGTTACAGCAGATAGGGGAGGTAATGCCCTAGAGGGTCGAGAGACATTTGGTTATGCTGCAATGTTGTCTAGGAGGCAAACTGCAAGGCTTGGCGTAGCTGAGATGCACTCAACCAGACTGGGTTCTGTGGACAATGAGAGGAACCTTCTAAGCATGGTGTAGCTGAGGGTCTACTCAATCAAAGTCAATCCTTATTCAACTTGGGACAAATCCTCAACCCAGTATGGGGTGGACTCGTTATTCAACCAAGGAGGATATTACACAGTGGTAGTTATTGTTAGGCGGGAGTCCGGGAGACGACTCGGACTGGGCAGGCCTCGGCTGACTGTCGTCTGGGACGTGCTGTACTCGAGCGTAGACTCGGGACACGCTTACTCAGGCTAGGTCGTCGCGGAGGTAAGAGGATTAATACAAGTCTAAACTAATACAAGGGGGACGAGTCTCACCTAGGTCGTCGCGGAGGTAAGAGGAAAAGCAGAACGAGGAGTTCATGCGATTCCTGAGACCTTATATAGCGACGACCGTGAGACTATATTACCTAACATTACCTAACGAGCGGGAATGGAACGAATGAAGGCAGTGCGGGAATGATTGTGTAAGATGAGTAAATATAATGAAAAGGACGAATATAATAAAGGAAATGGTAAAAGGGAAAATAAAGGAAAAGGTGAAAGTTCAGGTTCTAACATTACCCCCCCTTCAAGGTTGGGCGTCCCGACCAACCATGATCGCGGTCGTCAGGCTCGGTGTCGACGAAGAGCAGACGGAGTCGTTGACGAGGGATGTCGAGTTTTCGAGGTGCGCCGGGATGTTTGAGGTAGAACTCAGCGATCGCCTCCTTCGCGTTCTCGCCGAAGTCCGTCTCAGGCTGCCAAGTAGGTTCATTGTAGCCAACCCACTTGACAAGGTACTGTAGTTTCCCTCGGTGCAGACGCGAGTCTAGAACCTCCTCAATCTCGTACTCCTCCTCGTTGTCGATGATGTCAGGTGGCGGCAGTGCTGGTTGTCTTTGGCTCTCGAAGGACGGTTCGACAGTGGGCTTTAGCAGTGCTTCGTTGAAGACTGGGTGGACCTTTTTCCATCGCTTTGGGAGCTTGAGCTTGTACGCGCTTGCTCCCACCTTGTCGACGATTTCGAAGGGGCCGTACCATTTGTCAGCGAGTTTCTTTGTCGGCGAGTCTGTGCTGATGTTTCGCCCGTCAAGGAAAACCTTGTCGCCAGCCTTGTACTCAACCAAAATCCCTGCTGTCCGGTTGTGATAGCGTTTCATGTCGTCCGCCGCTTTGACCAAGTTGTCCTTCGCAACCCGATGAGTCTCCTTTATGTGCTTTGCGAATTCTTCCGCCGACATGTTGGCAGACGAGGTCCGTGTCGTGTCAAAGCTTAAGGGGTGACGTCCTGCGTTCGCGTAGAAAGGAGACATCTTCGTCGCCGAATGCTCGCGGTTATTATACGCGAACTCCGCGAGGGGGAGCCAGTCCTTCCAGTCCGATTGTCGATGGTTTACGAAGAGCCTAAGATATTGTTCAAGCTCTTGGTTAACGCGTTCCGTCTGACCATCTGTCTGTGGGTGATACGCCGTTGACGGGTTGCCTTCAATGTGTAGGAGTTTGTACAGCTCCTTCATCATCGATGCGTCGAACTGCGTGCCTCGGTCATGGATGATCTTTTTCGGCAAGCCGTGGAGGCGGAAGACATGGTCGCGGTACAGTTGAGCCATGCCTTCCGCCGACAACCTTGTCGTCGTCGGGATCGCGTGCATCTGTTTCGAGAACCTGTCAACGAAAACGCAGATTGCGTTGTGTCCCTTGGAGTCCAGGAGTTCTCTGATGAGGTCGACCGTGACAATTTCCCATGGGCCTTCCGGGACCGTGTTCGGGTGAAGTGGCCTCGATCTCGATGCCCTCAGAGCCTTTGTTCGCTGGCAGCGATCACACCCTCGGACATACGCTCTGACGTTGGAGAACATCGATGTCCACCAGAAGTCTCGTCGGACGAGTTCCACCGTTTTCGACGCTCCTGGGTGTCCAGCCAGTACCGAGTCGTGACATTCCCGTAATACGGCCTCCTTCATTGACGATGGCACGTATACCTTGTCTTTCATGCGCCACAATCCGTCGACCTCTGTCATTCCCGTCGGCCTCTCCGACTCGTCCTGCGCCCTCTGCGCTTCACCCACTCGTCCCACCACCTCGTCGCACAATGTCTGCACCACTCCCCGGTTCAACCACTTATCCTTGATGAACACGACCCCATCGTTGTCATCCTTGCCCTGATCATAGCCCGCCATACGCGATAGCAGGTCGGCCTTGCCCATCGTCTTGCCCGACTTGTGTTCGAGGTGGAAGTCGAATTCTTCAAGTTCGGTCCGCCAGCGAGCTTGGCGATAGCTCAGCTTCTGCGCCGACCTGAAGTAAGTGAGGTTGGCGTGGTCGGACCAGATTTCAATCTTGTGGCGAGCGCCAAGGAGGTATTGCCGCCACTCCTTGAGCGCCGAAACGATTGCGAGCATCTCCTTGTCATAGATCTCGTAGTTTCGTTCTGCTGGTTCAAGTGCCTCTGACCTGTAGGCAATCACCCTCCACTTCCCTTCCTGCTTCTGCAACAACACATCACCGAGCGCAAAGTTCGACGAGTCCGCTTCTACGCGGAAAGGGCCCTCGTCATTGGCGATGGCTAGGACTGGAGGTGAGCAGAGACGTCGTCTCAGCTCCTCGAACGCTTCTTGCTGTTCGGTCTCCCATACCCAGTCCTTCTTGCCCGTTAACGACGTCAACGGTCGGACCACCTTGCTGTAGTCCTTAATAAACCGTCTTAGCCAGTTTCCCATACCGAGGAACTGTTGCAGCTCCTTGAGGTTCCGTGGGACTGGCCAGTTCGCAATCGCCTCCGTCTTTGCCAGGTCAGCCCTGATCTCACCATTGCCGATGATGTGGCCGAGGTATTTGACGACCTTGGCGTCAAACTCGCACTTCTCCGGCTTCAGGTACAGGCCATTTTCTCGGAGGATCTGGAGTACGCGCCTCGATGTGTCGATATGCTCCTCAATGGTTTCTGAGAGGATCAGGATGTCGTCGAGGTATACGATGATCAAGTTCGCGTAGATTAGGTCCTTAAAGATGTGGTTGACAAAGGCCTGGAACGTGGCTGGCGCGTTGCAAAGGCCAAAAAACATGACCATTGGTTCGAAGAGGCCCATGTTCGTGCGAAATGCTGCCTTCCATTCGTCACCCTCGCGGATCCGGATATTGTAGTACCCCCAGCGAAGGTCAAGCTTAGTGATGTACTTCGCTTTCTTGACCTTGTCGACGAGTTCGTCAATGAGAGGGAGGGGATACTTGTTCTTGATCGTACCATCATTGAGCTTACGGTAATCCTGGATCGGGCGTAGCGATTTGTCGGCCTTCTTTATAAAGAAGAAGGGCGACGCCATGGGCGATATCGACCGTCGAATGCGACCCGACTTCAGATTTTCATCAAGGAAGTCCTTGAGTGACTGCTGCTCAGTTGGCGTGAGCGGGTAGATCTTACAGTCGCTCGGTTTGAAGTTGGGCTTCAAGTCGATGACATGGTCCCAGGGTCGGTGTTCCGGCAGCTTCTCAAAACCTTTTTCGCTGAAAACGTCGGCGTAGTCGTTGAGGTATGCGGGCCAGGACGCCTTGTCCATTCGCATCTCACTCACCCTCCTCATCTGCTCCACCTCCTCCTTCACCTTGCCTAGGTCCTCCACCTGCTTCCTTTCGATCACACATTCGCTCGGGCAGCGCGTAAAGTCAAGTGTACCCGTCTTCCAGTCGACCTCTGGGTTGTGTCGTCGAAGCCAGTCATACCCCAGGAAGATGTTAGACGATGCCAGTGAGGTTACCGCCAGGACGATCCGTTCTTTATGGTGACCAATCGTAAGTTCAATGTCGACGTACTCCTCGATCAACCCGGCTTCATTGTGTGTGCCGTCGGCATTGAGTACCGCAAGGGGCCGGATATAACGCTTCGTTTCCAGCCCATACCGTTCGACGAATCTCACGTCAATGCACGATCCCGTACATCCCGAATCCACGAGTGTGTGTGCGTCCACCTCCCTCACTTCACCTTCCACGCTGTGTTCGACGTTCAGGAGAAGGTCCAGCTGGCGTCCGCCAGTTCCTCTCATGAACAGCTGCTCACACTCTTCACTTTCCTTCACATCGGTGGGGACTTTGTACTCGGGAAAACCATCGACGTCGTTCGCATTTATGTATTGTACAGACGGTTGGTTATATTTTAACGAGTCCAGAGTCGAAGTCCCTTGTTCTTCTCGGTCAGTCGCCCCGATGGCTACGCCTGACCACTCACAAAACCCTGCGAGTCGACGACCTCTTCGTCATTGTCTTCTTCTTCCACATAGTCCTCCACAGTCAACCTCCGAGTGTCTACGACTTCCTCGAAGGCCGACTCCTTCATCGCTCCGAGCTCGTCGGCGAGGACACGACGTTCGCCTGGCGCCATCAGTTCCAGCATGCGCTGGATGATCGGTTTCGCTTGCGGGCACTTGTCCTTGAAGTGGCCCAACCCGCCACAGATCCAGCACGCGCATCGTCGTTGTGCCTCATTCATTGAGACGTCCATCGGCTGACCAGCGCCTCCGAAGGTGACGCCGGTCGCGTCGCGTCTATCGACGTGAGGGGCCGCTACCTGACGGCGAGCTGGGGGTGCTTGTTGTGGTAGGCGAGGAGGGGGAAGAAAGGCGCGTCCTCGTTGGATAGCGCGAATCTGCTGTTCGCCGCGGTCTATTTCGATCGCTTTGTTCTTCCAATCCTCGTATTTCATTGGGACTGGCGTCGACCTTAGCACTCCACGGACCACCTCGATGTTCATCGCTCGCTTGAGGCGATTGCAGATGACGCTGTCGTCCTTCAGCTCGGCGCGCTTAATGATCACGTCGAACTTCTGGAAGAACTCGTCCGCGGTTAGGTCCTTCTGAACCTTATCTCGGAAATCCTTCAGCGCTTTCTCCTTGCGATTCGGGTCGTCGAACGAGGCGTCGAGTCATTCCTGGAATCTTTCCCAGCTGTCGGTGAAGGTGACAATTCCCGACATTGTCGACTCCTCGACGTAGTTCTGCGCCCACGTTGCTGCATTACCACCCTTCAGGTAGGAGAGAGCTACATAGATTTTACTCTCTGACGTAGGGTATCGACTTGGATTCGCAGATACGAAAAGAAGGACTTCACGTCTGAAGTCGAGGTAATCGTCGCCACCAGTGAATTCACGTGGTCGGGCGACGTCGATGTTCGGTACAGCAGCGGTACTAGGGCCCGCTGGGGTGTTTGCGGCTTGGTGAGCGAAGGCGCCCACTACGATCGCGGCGATTTGTTCCAACTGTTGTGTGCTGAAGCTTCCTGTCGACATTGTTGTTCTAGGTGTGTCCGTTTGTCGCTCAGGGGGGGTCGGTGGTGATGAATCTTGTCGCGCTTCTCTATACGGTCCTGGGATCGGTGGGAGAATGGTTGACGTCGAAAGCGATGGCGAAATCGGGGTTGTCTGATCTATCGGCGCAGGAGCCCACTTTAATCTTCTTCCTCCTTCAAGCGTCGAATACCAGAGTCCTTTCTCTGGACGCCACCAGATAACGTATTCAACGCCTGTTTGAGTAACCATGAACCAGGAGCGGCGTTCCTCGTTGTACCAGGAACGAGGCGGGAGAGCACAACGTTGTTCCTCGTCGAGATCTATGTTGACGATGGAGGAGGAACAGGGATCGGGTGTGCGTTGGTACCGGGGTTACGCCAATGTTGAGCAGGTTCATCAGCGAAGTTGATGACGAGGCGGTAGGATCCGAGTGAGATCACAAACGAGATTGTCGTCGAAGTTTGTACTCATCTGGTTACCCACGTCCACGTCAGGTGCGTGCTCCACCAGAGGCTAATCCGGAGAGCCAGGGTCGGGAAGGTTGGTTGGAGTGATTACTTAATACACAAACGTCCGGAAACGTCCGGGCAGGGTTGGGGGTTGTCATTTAAGGGATTTACACGTCAGGTCCTTCGAGGGGAGTACTCCTCTAGACCGAGTGAGGGCGAGTCAACAGCGACGACGTACGCTGGGGATGAGCCTAGGTGGGGTTCTGCTTTTATGTTAGGCGGGAGTCCGGGAGATGACTCGGACTGGGCAGGCCTCGGCTGACTGTCGTCTGGGACGTGCTGTACTCGAGCGTAGACTCGGGACACGCTTACTCAGGCTAGGTCGTCGCGGAGGTAAGAGGATTAATACAAGTCTAAACTAATACAAGGGGGACGAGTCTCACCTAGGTCGTCACGGAGGTAAGAGGAAAAGCAGAACGAGGAGTTCATGCGATTCCTGAGACCTTATATAGCGACGACCGTGAGACTATATTACCTAACATTACCTAACGAGCGGGAATGGAACGAATGAAGGCAGTGCGGGAATGATTGTGTAAGATGAGTAAATATAATGAAAAGGACGAATATAATAAAGGAAATGGTAAAAGGGAAAATAAAGGAAAAGGTGAAAGTTCAGGTTCTAACAGTTATAGATGTAGAGGTAGGGGTAAGAAGATAGCTATGCAGGTAGCTAAAACCGTACTGTAAAAGTGATAGAGAATGGGGATCTGGGGTGCTAGTTACTCGGCCTTATATAGCCTACTGAATTTCTAATTTCTTTACGTTCTGTCCAACCAGATGCCCTTCCATCTCCTTCCTATGTTTCAGGTGGCCACAGCACTTGGCTGCTGTGGTGGGGATGTGTGCACATGTACTCCATCCAATGGTTTGCTTGCTTTCTGCAACTTGGACTGCAGGTGTGAGTCACGTGATGTCTGCACATGCGCGCTGAAGTGCGAGCAGACTAATTTGGTAGTCAGACTCCTGCATGCTCCACATGCTAACACTTAATTAACTTCCTGCTTCTCCTGTGTGCTTCTATATTGGGGCTTTGCTTCTCTGGCTTCTTGAAGCGTCGTCCTTGGTTGTGGCACTGCATAGCCTATCGGGTGACATTGCTGTGCTTGGGTGGTCATTCCTCCCATTCAAATCCATTGGGGATAACCATGTGGACCCATGGGTTATTCTTAGATCGCCATTCAGTGTCAGGTCCAGTTGGTGATAGGGCTGCTCCACCGAGACATGTCTCCATTGTAAACGGTGGGTCATGTACTCCTAGGGCTAGAGTGATCTTGAATGTACATCTCCCTGACACGTGCTCGAATTTGTATAGCGTAATCGTGCCTTGATGCTTTATGTCCCTGAGGTATGCCCAACAGTGCTTGAGTGCTGTCGTTATGTGTATTGGTATGTTGTTCCCTTGTACTGGACTTGGGGTAGGTATTTGTATCATCATCTTGCAGTTCCTGCATTCTTTGTGTGGCTCCTTATTGTATTGGATCACTGTATCCCATTTGTAGTTCTCCATGCCACATTCTTCTTTACTGATATGGACTTTATATGTCTTGGCATCTCGGTAGTAGATTGCCTGTCCTGTTTCAAAGTATGGGGATTGGCCTTCCCACTTGTGTGCTCGTAATGTGACATCCTGGTCCATTAGTCCTATTGTCTTTAGGAGTTCTGGGACCTTCTGTGCTACATTCTGTAGTAGCATGCACTTTGTACATTGGGGATCAATCTCCATAGGGTGTCCTTTGCTTTCTTGACGTTTGTGTGCCATGTCACAAGGTGTGACAGTGTAGCGTGACTGTGACTGACGGATTTTTGCCTGGGCAAGTATCCATCAAGATCAGGTGACCACAGTATCACGTGTATGATCAACGATGATCTGCCTTGATTGATGTTTCCGAATGTGCGAAAATTTCCTTTCAAATATAAAGGAAATTGTTAGGACCAGTGTCGGAACAGGTGACTAATCTGTCCGATGTACTGGAACTAGTAGACGTCCTTCTCGAAGACTCGAGGTAAGCATTCTTGAGCTAGTCGTATGGAGGGGTGATTGGCTTGTTGAGCACTTGGTCTTAGCAGGAGAATAACAGTAATAGCAGCGAGCTGTGGGCTCAAGCTGAACTAGTATTGAAGACGTGTCAAGGGCAGAAGAATTTTGCTGAGGAGACAAGGGCGCTCCTGCTCGCCTCTTTATAGAGTTTGGGTTCTTTGAACCTTAGCTCCACAGCTAACCTAATTCTAACTAGTCGGGAAACAACTTCTCCACTTTTCCTGTGATCCGCAGTAATTCTTAGAACCTTCCGCTCCACTATGACATCATTGTGTGCTATAAATAGCCACTTGCGTCACTTGCTCCAAAGTTCCTGTGCTTTACCCCACCGTCATGGAGTATTGCATCATGGTGATGTCACTGTGCTATAAATAGCCACTTGGTTCCGAGAGTCTCGTCTATTCCCTTTCCAGGGATGAGTCTTCCATTGGTTGGTCGGTAGACTCGGTGGTGCTTGTCCAGCTTCCTCCTGGTGCGGGGACTGGTCGTGGGTTTCCCTCACCACTTCTATCGTCCACTAGTCTGGTTGCTGCCATTAGGCATTCTTCGTAGACCCGGGTGTATCCCATTGTTAAGCCAACTTCACTGGGCGCTACATCGATGCCAATTACCACTTTGAGTTGTACTCCATAATAGGTGTGGGTGGCGCGGCGGTCTACTGTTAAGTAGCCGTCGAAGCCTCTTCGCCATGTAGTGATGAGGTCATCGATGATTTCATCTCTGAGTTCCCAGAGTTCATGATGTGCTTCTTGCTGTGTCTGGCGGGTAGTGATTAGCCAGTCGAGGAGAATTGCCCATCGGCCACATTGTCGGTGGTGTTCCCTTTGTGTGATCCATATCGTAAGGCCTGCTAGTGCTGCATACATTTGTTCATCTGCTAGCCACCATTTGAGCTCATGCATGTATGCCGTACTCGTCCTTCCCTGCATAACTGGCTCCTGCTGTTGTTCGCTGAGTGGTCTGTGCTGCGAGGCAATGAGCATTGTGTTCTGTACTGATACTGCTTCCAGGACGCGTAGGAAGATTCGCTCATGTGCTGCCCATGAGTAATGATACAGTTCCTGGCAGAAGTTGCACAGCTCCATTGACTCGGGTAGGTGCGTCTTATCGCTTTGGCGTGGCCATGCTGTTCGATATGCTTCTTGCGCTCGCTTCCTGGCTTTGTCATAGATTGTTGCAGGTGCCTCCTGGCCAAATCCTGGCTGGTAGGCGAATTGGTTCATTGTTGATCCTGTCGACCCCATGTCGATCTGCTGATCCTTCCTAAAATAGCAATTTCCTGTAACAGAAATGAAGTGTTCGAGTGTGAATAGGAGGTGGTATAAGCATTTGAACAGGTGTATGGAGGTATCCAGACATATTTCTGAGACCACTAAGACATAATATGAAAGATTGAAAGGTATATTGATGCTCAAACAGGTGCGTGTGACCATTTGAGTGCACAGAATGTGAAGTATATGATAGAAAGTGATGAAATGAAGTGCTTGACTGTGTTTATGGGGTTTGTCTCTGCATATTATAATAAATAAGATGGGTGGTATGCTGGGATGGCTGATGCCTAAGTGTGAATCAAGTGCTACACTGTGAGCACAAAAAAATTATCAAATGCAGTTTTGATGTGTAGGCAATACCATACAGAGGAGCAAGGAGTGATGTTTGCTCAAAACTCATCACTGCCTCCAATCACTCTGCCTCCTAGTTTTGCACAACTGACTCATAGTGTGCAATTAGTTTACTCTTCATCCAAACTGAATTTGATATTATATGGCTAGACAGCTATTGAACCTTCTTGTTGGACTTCAAGTTTATGTTTCTTCCCAGTATGGACTATAATATTTAATCAACACAGAGGGACTCTGAGTATCGGACCTTACTTGGATGAGCTATGGACACACAGAATTTTAGATGACGTTCTTCACACGGATCAGATTAATATTCTGCAGATACTTCTTCCTATGTAAAACTTGAACATAGATTAATATGATATATATATACATGTGGCGCGTGGATTTTTGTATTCAAACTCCGCCACATACACGCGGAACCTTGACACGCACGCTCATCGCAGGTTTGTGCCTCGTGTTGTGAAATATAAGAGGTTTTCACTAACCATCAAGTCTCAACATCCAGACTCTTATCTTGACCTCAGCATAACTGTCGGCACTTAGAGTCAAGGGGCATCCACAGTTCTAGCTTACCAGGCACCACGTCGTCCAACGAAAGCTCGACAGGCGTCTCAAGTTCCTTGCAAAACGTGATTGAAGCTTCGCCGCCAGGTGAGCTCTTTTCTGATGCAATCGCACAGCGAATGGTGCACTACTCACATTCAATTTCTTCCCGAGTTTTCTCCCTTACATCCGTCAAATGCAATACGAAACCTATGGAAGGTGCTGGCGAGCCTTGCGTCAAATTCGTTGTTGGTGATGTGGGTGGTCTTGGAAGCAGCTCGTCCGAGTCCATGGCTCCAATCCCATTTACATTCAGCACGACCGGAGTCTCAGAGTTCTCTGTGTCATTTGACTTACATTGCAACCTCAACTTCGGTTCGCAGGCGTGTTCTAGCAAGACTGACAGGAAAACCGATGAGACAGACTCTATGCTTCCTGCCGAGACGGTAGCGAGTGGTAAGCCATCTTCCACAGTCCTCGTTGCTTGTTTGTCTAAAACAGCTCTTGATGTCAGAGGAACCCCAGGATAGTCGGTCGTCTACGAATTAAACCAAGGTGCTTGCTTCCCCGGCCTCATCAAAGAAGGAAACTTCGACTGAGTCTAAACAATCTCTCGCCAACCGGACAAGCACTCCATCAGACTTGCCATCTTCTAATTTTGGTAGTGAATCTAACGAAGAGGCGGACAAAGCGTCCAACCCTGTAGAGTCTTGCTCTGGAGAAGGTGAGTCCTTCTGCTGTTGTCGGCCGTTCTGCTCCGTCAATCCGGACTCACAGACGAGTTTCTCCTGGTCCAGAGTCCAAATTGTCGGCTCCGGTGACTGTCAACCCTCACATCACTGGCAAAGGCTTCGATATAAGTCCTGTCGTATCAGGGTGTCCCGAGTGCAATGCATTCGCTCCCGCAGTCGGTTCACCGTTGAGCTGGCGTCCATGGACTCCGGCGTATCGCGAGCCTTCAGGTACGCTACTTTTCTACTGTTACCTGACGAAATATCTCGTGCAAGTGGAGATTGGTTGACCTACACACGTCAACAATTCTGGGTATAACGTTTACTTCACAGTAGATGACCATTACTACTCTGATTCCGGTCGGGACGATAACGTGCAAAACTTGTATCAGAACATCTGCTTCCTTCCAAATTATCGGGCAAACGAGACATCCTAAGAGGTGAAGAACCTGCCTATTTTTCCGTAGCCGCTACCTTAAAGCAGCGGGCGTTCAGGAGTTGCGCCTTAGGTGGTATATGGAAGCCAAGCATAGTAATGGTAAGCTGAACCATCAAATGCTCTAGCCGCCAAATATTTCAGCCTCTTTTGTTAGGTGTCTCCGAGCAGCGCGCCATGGCACTAAGACCAGTCATTGATGGATGATACAGAGGCCCGTCGATATTGCAAAGGAGGAGTTACGTGATTTGTCGGATGTACCTTTCACAGCCCACTTATTTTCTATTTATCCACGTCAAGTGAAAAACAAGGAACTCACGATTTCCTGTATATTTGACAGTAGTCATCTTGCAAATTATGAAATTGTTTCGAGCCATATTTTTTCTAGCTCTGCTTTGCTAAAAGAAATTGGTTTCTTTCTTGTTGCTCCGAGGCGAAGTCACGAACCCATTGCACGCCAATATTAATGCGGTCTAGTTCTTTGCAAGTTTGCTTCAACATTTGAGGCGTCTGTTCACAAGCAATAGCCTATCTCAATTCTTGTATTTAGCGAATATCTGATCCGGCAGAGATAAGAGACCATTAATGATCTATGCCTTTTTTAGTGAGCTCGACGTGAGTTAGTACTAGTAGTAGTACCTTAAAAATTGCAGATACACCTCGCTCGGTGTATCTGTGGGTCGTAGTTCCAAAAAAGCTCATCGGCATCAACGGCAAAAAAGATCGTTCTTGCTCAGTATCACGAGCACATCATGGCAGGACCCCCGGTAATCCGCACAGAGGCCGGCGCCCAATCCGGATAACATTTGCAAATTTTTGACCCCGAGGCCGGGGCCAATCCGGATAATTTGAGCCAGAATTGGCTTGAAGGCCGGGAGGAAAATCCGGATAAGACGTGCTCCATTAATGACGAGGCCGGGGACCAATCCGGATAACGTGATCGGCATGACCGGCTGAGGTAGCCTAGCCGTAGCCTGAGGCATGACAAAAGGGAGGCAGTTACAGTGTTTAACACCTCCTTGGGACAGTATACCTCCTTGGGACACATTGCATTTTCTCCATCAATTCTTAAGCAATCTGTCTGAAAAAAATTCTGCATGCAGCCTTTAATGTCTGTCACCTATGTCTGTAATATGAAGCCAGTTGGTGCATAGAAAAAAAAATATGGGTCATTGAGTGCCAAAAATTGACTATCTTATGTCCTGCTCTTTCAGGGATTTGCTAATTTTAAATTTTCAGACAGTTATTTTACTCAACAAATTAGGTCTGGGTATTATAGGACATATAGAGAGCAACCATGTTAATTTTTTGAGCTTTGAAAGTTGGTTTAGATGTTCTGTTGCAGCAAAGAGTCTAGGAGGCTTTGAAAGCGTGACAGAGGATTTTTGCCACGTTGATCAATGTGATTATGTCATCATTTCTTTGTGCCGCACAATCCATGTCAATTTTATTCTCAAAAGTCTTAATCTCTCTTTGTCTAAAGCACAAAATTAGAAGCAACAAAAAGTTCAACCCTTGATGGCAGTATACACTTGATGAACTTGTCAAGGCATTCGGTGGGGTGCTGAACGGTCTCCTGGAGCTCCTGCTTGACCTTGCCGAGACCACCGATGTCGTCCCACTTGACGGTGGGCACCTCGGCGACCGTCTCGCGGAGTGCTGACGGGTTGGACGAACCAAGAGCGAAGCGGAAGTTTTCCATCGTCACACCGAGTGCGTCGAGTACCTCGGCATCAATAGTATCCTCGTCGAGGTCGATGAGTTCCATCTTCTCCCGAATTTGCTGCATAGCGGCTTCCGAGCAGAGTGCGGCGATATCAGAGCCGACGTAGCTGTGAGTGTCGGCGGCAATATTGAAGCAATGTTAAGTATGTAGTGTTAGAAAGATGGCAATAATAAGTATATACCTGCTCGAGATCGACATCGTCGGCCAATTTCATGTTCTTCGTGTGAATACGAAGAATCTCGAGACGCCCAGTAGGATCAGGAATACCGATGTCTACTTCGCGATCGAAGCGTCCGAAACGACGAAGTGCAGGGTCAATTGTGTTGGGCCGGTTCGTTGCGGCCATGACCACGACGTTCGACCGTGCCTTCAGGCCGTCCATGAGCGTAAGGAGTTGCGAGACAACATGGCGTTCGACTTCGCCATTGGTCTTTGGAAAAAAAAAAATGTCAAGTCTGCATATCCGGCAACATTAAATATTCACCTTTTCACGCTTGGAAGCGATCGAGTCAATTTCATCAATGAAGATGATTGCATGTGAATTCTTCTCGGCCTCCTCGAATGCCTTACAGAGGTTGCTTTCAGATTCACCAGCTATCTTACTCATGATCTCCGGGCTGTTGATCAAGGAGAAGAATGCGCCGGTCTCGTTCGCCACCGCACGCGCCATGAGAGTCCTACCGGTACCGGGAGGACCATACATGAGGATACAACGAGGCTTGATACCGATGGACTTGAAGAGTTGTGGATGGCGAAGAGGGAGCTCAACGAGCTCGCGGACCTGCGCCATCTGCTTCCGGCAACCACCAATGTCGTCGTAGCCGACATCGTTGAGGCTTGATTTCTCGTCTTCACACTTCACCGAGTCACCCTCTATCACGAAGCGGTCAACTCTATAAATTTCCACCTATACAATAGATATGCATACCAGTGTGGATGACGGTATCTTGAGCAACAATGCAGTACTCTGCAGGATTGGTCTCTATAACCTTGAATTTACCCTCACGCATGCCACCGTGGACCTTGAGTGGGTCACCCTTGTGCAGCAGGCGGTACGCCTCGAGGAAGTACAGCTTGAGATAGTCAGGGAAGGACGTGAACACGTTTTCCGTACTGGATAACAGGCAGCGGCGAGACATGAACAAGGTCGGCGAGCTTGACGCGCAGATTGTTGCACGCAATCTTGTTCATCTGAATCTTGCCTTCTTTGACCGAGCCATCCTCGCTTACGAGGAAGATGAGTACGGTGTCTCTCCACTTCTTTCCCCTGATATTTCGCTGTTAGATAATGTGGCGCGTATAATGCGAAAGGAGCCTACCTGACGAGGACGGTGTAGCCACGAAAGAGGCTGAGCTTCTCCATCGGCGCGGGGTGGAACGTGCACAGTGCACACTAAACGTATACATCGTTCAGCTCCCAGAATGACAGTGATAGCATACGTGTAAAACACATTCACCTGAGTTATCGCTGTTGGTTGTATCATTGACAAGCGTGAACGAAGGCTTGATGTCGAACTGACTCCTGTGTATGCATTAACGTGACAATGTCACATGGTGTCCCAAGGAGATATAATTGTGACAAACAACCACTGATTTTCTTTGGCTCATATCTCTTTAATTATTTGAGAAGAAAATTTATACTCTCAATGTTTGTGTAGCACCTTTCATCTAGTTCTATTCCATATTTTTTAAATATAGAAAATGTTGTGTTTAGAGCATGCAGGAGGCAACCTCTGAATGTGTCCCAAGGAGGTGTCAATGACTGTATCTAAACCCTACATTAGGAAATATGTATATTCACAAATCTATGATTATTGCAAAACAAAATGTAAATTACAGAGAAATGTCGATTTTCTTAAATATGATGGATCAGTAAGGGTCTAAACGACTTACCCATTCAACCGGCTGCCTCCTAATAGCCTTTACATTGGTATATTGGACCAGAAACAGTTCAAACAAATGTATAGTCCCTTTCTACTTTTTACCTACCAAATTAGGAAGACAATGTAGGCTGGGGCCAAAATCCGGACAATTTGGGCCAAATTTTTCTTAGGCTGGCGCCAATCCGGATAAAACGGGCCCAACGGGCCCGAGAAAATCCGGATAAAAAACTCCCTCCTGAGGCCGGCCTCTGTAGGCATTACCGGGGGTCCTATCATGGCACGCACTAGTACTAGTACTCATCAGCGAAATGGTGCTAAAACACGTATATCGCTCAAAAAAATTGCTCTTCTAGATCTGTTCCTGTCTGATGCTGAAGATGAAGATGAAGAATTTATCGGGCTTGCTTTCCTTATCCTTGCCAGACGGTACCGCACAGCAACTGGTCCTCGATGCCCATACACTGCAGACAAATCTGACGACTACCTATGACTGTCTTGTACTTGTAAACCGTGTCCATAGGCAAAAGCTGGGTGCATATAGCCAGGATGCATTGGCTGCACTGACTGTACAGGCGTCTGCGGAGCTTCTTTTGTGTATTTATCTTGACTTTCAGGCTCTGTGTGTTGCCCTGCTGCTTGCTGGTCCGCCATAGCGCTGATGTGAGACAGAATTTGTTTTACATATATTCACAGTTTTTTTTTTCAAGTGCAATTTGCGCAATCAGGGGTATTCGATGTGATAAGGAGGTCTCATTTCTCGCAGCTGTATTTAATCCGGTTAGTTGATCAGAGAAACCAGGGGTCAGATTTAAGAATTGAGATGGACTATTCAACATTGTTCTGGATGCCCGTCCAAATTTACGACAAGGAATGAAGACGTCTTCTGATAGGCGGACGGGTAACGCGATGCGTCGGACGGTGTTCTGGCGCGATAACTTGACTAGTTTCCTTCATGAGTATAAATTCGCGATGGAATAGCGAACCTCTAACTCTTAGACCCACTATCTTTGTCCTTCATAATGGGTCTTGGAATCCTGCGCGATCGTCATCTTGGGGAGGACGTCCCAGGTACGTGCCGTTGGTTTAGCACAGACGTCTAGTAGGCTAAGCGAACATTCCCTTTGTCAAGGAACATCACTCCTCGATGACTTGCATAGTCTTGGTGTCCCGCATATCGACCCGTCAGACGCAAACGTGAAGCGCGGAAAGGATGGTATCATTCTCGTGCCACAACCGTCGGACTCGCCAAACGACCCGCTGAACTGGCCACTCTGGCGCAAGGCCGTGCTCATGGTGACCATAACGTACGGCGCGGGCGTCGTAGGCGCATTTGGCCCCATCATTGGTGCAGGCCTAGTTCAAGTCGCGGAAGCCCTCAACACAACCAATGACGCGCTCTCAAAGATCACTGGTGATCTCGTCCTCTCATTAGGCCTCATTCTGATCCTCACAGCACCGGCGAGCGTCATATGGGGGCGGAGGCCAATATTCTTACTTGGAAATGTGTTTCTGCTTGCGAGCTCGATCTGGAGTGCCGCAGCTCAGGACCTTGGTAGCTTGACGGCGAGTCGAGTTATCGGTGGCATTGGCATGGCTCCAATCGAGTGCCTTGTAGAGGCCTCTATCGCGTGAGCTACTTAGCTTCTCTGTCAAGACATTTCTGATGTCCTATATTAGCGACATTTTCTTCGTCCACGAGAGAGGAAGGTGGATCGCTCTTTGGAGTGTGAGTGCGCCCTTTCATCTGATGGAGAGTGTACTGACGATCGGCACGTCTTCAGTTTGCCCTTCTTGGAGGCATTTGCGGAGTCTCTATTGTAAATGGATATCTTATCCAAGACGCGTACGTGCTCCTTCCGCTCAGATTGCTAGCTCTGAGTCTCTAAATACTTGCAGATCATGGCGTACATGCTTCGTTATAGAGGCTGTACTGGTATGAACCTTATTTCATCTGATTTCCCTAGCTTGTTCAAATCGACATCAATAACAGTGCGGAATTCTCTTCATCCTAACGATCTTTTTCGTGCCGGAAACAGCATACGTCCGCCAAACACCCGGCGCGGTGACTCCAGTCGATGAAAAACACTCGCATAGAGCGTCTCAGGAGCCTCAGCTTGATTCGATGAAGAGAACATCGTCTTCTGAGAAAGCTACCGAGGAAAAGACCGTGTCTGAAACATCAGACGTCCCAGTTGATGTCGAGAGGCTCTCGAACGCAGAGACTCCAAAGACGTTTCTACAACTGATGAAACCATGGTCTTCCCACCGCTTTTCGGACGAAAACTTCTTCAAGATCGCCCTTCGTCCTTTCTCGCTCGTCCTCAGCCCGGCAGTCGCGTGGGGCTCGTTCGTGTACGGGACAACGAGTGCTTGGGGTACGTCTCTGCCCCCCCCCCCCCCCTTTTTTTGGGGGCATGTTAGTTGAGGAATCGCTGACCGCGCGACATCTCTTAAGTGGTTGCCCTGTCTGTGTCTGTCTCGCTACTCTTCTCGGATCCACAGTTTGGGTACGGTTTCAGCGCAGGTCCGGTGGGGCTTATTGCGGGCGTCGGCCCGTTCCTCGCAGCCTTACTCGGGAACGTCCTAGCGGGCCCGTTGAGCGATTGGACGGTAAAGTATATGTCGCGCCACAACGGAGGCGTTTACGAGCCTGAGTGCGTGATAATTATTATGGTTTATATAGCAAATCTAGTTTGCTTACTGCTTCCCCTTGACCTTTAATATGTTAGATTCCGCTTGCTTATGGTGATCCCAATGTTTGTGACGACGACGATGGCATGGTTCGGATGGGCGATCAGCGCACATCTCGAGCAGCTCTGGATAGGACCTGAGATCTTCTACTCGTTGCTTTACTTCGGGCACGCGGTTGGGACTATCGCGTACGTACTTCTACATGTCTCGGCCATGTCGTGCGTTTATATTAATCCGGCTCTACTTGCGGTCTACAGTGTCGTATCATATGTTGTAGACGCACATCCAAACTATGCGCCTGAGGCATTTGCAACAATAAAGTGAGTCGAATTCTAACTTCGACTTATGACTTAAGACGTGCGCTAATCCTCTACTGTCCATAGTTGTATAAAGAACATTCTCGCTTTCGGAGTGACATACTTCGTCACTCCTTGGATCCTCAATCAAGGTTGGTTTCCCTAAACTATCTTTCGAACTCTGCTTATTTCGATGCATCACTCCGTAGGTGTTCTTAAGACGTTCTGTACGATAGGCGGAATTAATGCGGGGGTTCTGCTGACGACTATAGTAATGTATGTGTATGGCAAGAGGGCACGTTGTTGGGTCCACCGAACGCCGTGGATGCTTGCATGATAGTCGAGTAGATATTGTCGACGTTGACGCCGACTTTTTGCGCTCGTTGCATTTAGACACGTGATGCAGCGAAGTTGTGGCATTGTGAGTAGAGGAAGGAGAGCTATGATGTGGCGATGTATGATACTATGTATGCTATGTACAGTAGACTCACCGAAGAAATCCATTCTTTTTGAGTGTAGATGGTGGTTGGGTACAGTGTACCGCGGCAGTTCGCATCAACTATGCCCTAAATTTTGAGTTTCCGAGGCTGGAATTTTTTTCTTTTCTAATAGAAGTAACAAAGTTATCCAATACCTTGCAATTTCAGGTATTCTTCTAAAAAAAGATTCCTTTCAAATATTTTTGGAAAGAAAATACTGGATAAACAACTTAAAATATAATTTCAAACCCGGAGTCATTAATATTGTTTGATGTACAAAACAGCTACTGCCATTAAGAAGTACAAGTCCCATTGCCGCATCGGCGACAGCGAAGAGGTCTTCTCGGCCTTTCAACGATTAGTAAGATAAGTGATCAATGTTATGTTATGTAAAATAGCCTTTCTTCGACACATTAAGTATTAAATAGAAATGATTTTTAAATATTTGAATATTCATTTCAAATCTTGAAGCAGAAATTTTCAGACTTAATCTTAAAAATAATCTGAGCAGCAAGCTCTATAGCTATGCATTACAGCTACCCTTCTATCTAGGTTACAAGGCGAAATAAAGTGTTTTGACGGAGGAGATAGAGTTGAGAATTAACGCGTTTGAGTTGTCGGCTTTATCTGCGGTACACTATTAAGGACCCAAGGGGATGAACTATAAATCCCTCACAAACACATCTCAGCCTCTCATTCCCTCTTTCATTCGCCCATGACCACGTTCTACGACATCCCCTCACAGCTGAAAGAAAAGGCCTGGTCTCCGAACACGTTCAAAACCAGGTATGATATAAATGGGATTTAAAGTGTAGACCGCATATACTGAGGCCCTCCTGCAAAGAATATGCCTGAACTACAAAGGTATCCCCTACAAGACGGAATGGATCGAATACCCTGACATCGAATCCACAATAAAGAAAATTGGGGGTGCGCCGACAGAGAAGAAAGACGGCTGCGACTTGTACACGCTCCCGGCGATCCGTGACACGGCGACGGGCAAAGTCATCACCGACTCAGAGGCCATCGCAGCGTATCTCGACGTGAAGTACCCTGATACGCCCTTGCTCATCCCCCCGGGCACGCATCCGGCCATCGCGATCCTCGAGGACGTCTTCTCGCAGAGCCTCCAGCCGATCTTCTCCATCACACGGCCCGAGTCGAACAAGATCCTCAACCCGCCGAGCGAGGCGTACTTCCGCCGCACGCGCGAGAAGTCGTTCGGGAAGAAGCTCGAGGAGGTCGCGCCGCCGGGTCCTATCCGCGATGGGATTTGGATAGCGGTGAAAGAAGGACTGGATAAGCTTGCAAGATATTACGACAAGAATGGGAAGGACAAGCTGTTCTTCCTTGGCGACACATTTTCGTTTGCGGATGCGTTCGTTATTGGATATTTCGTGTGGTTCCAGATTGTCCTCGGTGCCGAGAGCGATGAGTGGAAGGCGTTGGCTAGCTGGAACAGCGGAAGATGGGGAAAGCTGGTCGATTCGACGAAGAAATGGCAGGTTGTAAACTAAATGTATCTTCTGCGACAGTCAGTATGTAAGTGTATGATAAGCTCGGGAACAAATTTTGCTATTTTGCTATGAATATTCGTCGATTATGAAAATTATGCTCACACCAAAAGTATGCAAATTCAAGTTGCGAATAAACTGGACTCGACAACAACCATACTAACGCGGCGTAGAGCCAACGCTCTCGTCTGGATCTGGAGTACCACCAGGAGACGGTTGAAGAGATGGACCTAGCACTTCTTCGAGCTCTGCATCGTCATCGCCTCTGTCCTCATCCTCGCCGCCCGCGTTCTCGCCATCACCAAATACATCTACGGCCATTTCATCGTCGACGGACTCGCTCGTAGTGGGTGGGACGGGAGAGATCCTATTACTGTTGTACGGTGACAGCGGGTACTGCGGGCTAAGAGGCACGAACTCCTCCGGCTCCTCCATCACGAAAAAGTCGCGTCGCCTGTATAGCCTTGTATACCTTGTAAGGTAATATAAGTCTGTTAGTCAGCTTGTCATGTGCCAAAATGTCTTCAAGTCGAATACAAGCTTGTTACAAGAGTTTTGGTGCAATACAAGGCATATACAAGACAGATAGATAATTACAAAAAATATACTATACTTTTATCACTTTGTATTCTGATTATATGCCCTCTGAAAGTCTGATGTCCGAGCTGTAATGTATTTATTCTACTGAGTATGCCTGACAATGAAGCCGAAAGGCTCTTCACAGGTTTATATGTTCAGTGTCAGTATGTCAGTCTGCATGTCAGATACTTATTAGGATAGAAGGTAAATACAGCTTAGATAGATGCTTACAGGAAATGAACATTTATTTTTCTCATATTATATGTCACTTGTATGTCCTTCAGAAGTCTAATGTCTCAAGTGTAATGCATTCATCATAGTACTAGTGTTATTGTCTGATAGTCCACTTATATTTCAGATATTTCTAGGAAGTTCATTTTGGTTCAGTTCAAGTCTGAAGTGGTTGTGAATAGTAACAGCCTATTCACAACCACCGAGTCCAAACTGAGGCTCGAGACCAGCACTCATGAAGCTGGGCATTGACATGGACACCTGTCCCTAACCATTAATCCTGTTTCCATTCCCAATTCTGCCTATGCTGCAGATTGTGGTCCTGTCCTCAAGACTGCCCACAGAGAGCACCTGTGTGTATTACGCAACCAGGTCTGACTCATTGGTGGGTCTGATTTGGTGGCCCTTTGCCACACCCAGGCTGGAGCCCATGGCATTGGGCACCATCAGCCAACACACCTGCAAGCTGCATGGCCACAGGCATGTCTGGTGGTGTTGCAACAGCCTCAAACCCAACACTAGAGCTCGAGTCAGATAAGTCCATGCTCTGTGTGGTACTCCACATGCCATTGGTGCTGTTGTTGTAGCTATAACTATAATTGTAGCTGCACAATGCCACACTCAGTATCTGGAACATGTTAGGACTTGAACTTTTCCCTTTCTTTTATTTCTCCCCTTTTACCATTTCTTTTTCTTTTAATCATTCCTTTTCATTATAATTAACTACCTTTTCAATCATTTCTCACACTCCCTTACACATGACCTTCATTTGTTCCATTCCATTCATTTATGTAATGTTAGGTAATATAGTCCTACAGTTGCTGCTATAAGAGAGATCAGAAATCGCATGAACTCCTTGTTCTGCTTTTCCTCTTACCTCCATGATGACCTAGATGAGACTTGCCTCCTTGTATTAGTGTAAACTTGTATTAATCCTCTTACCTCCATGATGACCTAGCCTGAGTAAGCATGTCCTGAGTCCCTGCTCAAGTTATAGCACATCCCAGATGACAGTTAGCTGAGGCCTGCCCAGTTCGAGCACCACCTGAACTCCCACCTAACATAAAAGCAGAACCCCACCTAGGCTCATCTCCAGCATATGTTGTCACTGTCAACTCACCTTCACTCAGTCTAGAGGAGCGCTCCTCTCAATGGACTTGACATGTGAACCCCCTAAACAACAACCCTCAACCCTGCCTAGACATTTCTGGACATTTGTGTATTATGTAAACTCTCCAACCAACTTTTCTCGACCCTGGCACTCCGACTTAGCCTTTGGTGGAGGAGCCATCTAACTTGGACGTGGGTAACCTTGCAAGTACAGTTGTCAACATCATTGTCAATTGTTATCTCCGCCGTGTCCTTCTGCTTAATCATCAACTTCGCCAACAAACCCGTTCAACATTGGTGTAACCCCACTTTGAACGAATGACCGATACCTGTTCCCCTGCCATCTTAGTCAAAATAGATCTCACAGAGGAGCAGTGTCGGGCCCTACCTTTGACAAGCTGGTTCGATGAAGAACGACACACATACGTCACAACCTCAAGGGAAGGTGTTACCTACGAACTCTGGTGGAGTAATATCCAAAGGATGTGGTATTCAACAGAGCCAGATAGCACAACCAGATTCAGGTGGCACCCAGCAACCCCGTCATCACCCGTGGTATCAATGACATCCATCAGTCTTCCTCCAACCCCAGGTCCTTACTGCGAAACCTGTAGGGACCCATCTCCACCAACCCCCCTGGAACCCTTGACACCCACACCCATACCCATGATGTCAACCAGCTTCAGCCAACAACAGCTGGAAAAGATTGTGGCAATCATCACAGGCGTCTTCACTGCATAGGCAGCAAACACCCTGGTTAGTCAAGGTGCCGCCCTGACCCTCAATATCAACGTCGCCTGGCCACACAAATTCGCTGGCGGCAATGACTACTTGGACTTCAAATGTGAGGTCCTTCTCTTTGTCTCAGCAAACCCAAGCAGATATCCGATGTTGGCAAGCAAGATCTATGTCACGCTTTCATACCTGAAGGGAGGTAATGCGTCAACATGAGCACAAAACTACGTTGAAGAGTTCACGATGAACAGTGCAGTAAATCTGATGGAGACTTGGACAAAGTTCCAGGAGCATCTAGATGCATCGTTTGACAACCTGAACTGTAAGGTGAAGGCCCTTGTGAAGATGCACATGTTAACCCAGAAGGATATCATGGCAGACGAGTTCTTCCAGAAGTTCAACGTTTTGCACATGAAGGCAGGCATGACAGATGCCGCACACAACTTTGACATCTGCATCCAGCTACAGCAGGCCTTAAACCTTGAGGTGGTCTGAGGAGTCCTACAGTCATCACCAGTCCCGACAGCCTATGAGGCATGGAAGAAAAAGGCCATCAAGATCAATTGCATCAAGCAACAAGTACATGACATTCAGAAAGGATGCTTCAACCATCCTCAGCTGCAGGTGCCTCTGTGCCAACAAGTCGTGTGGCTACCCCCAGTCCAGCAACAGCCCAATGCCCCTCACATTGACAAGCACAATGCAACTGGTGTAACTTTTGGTGACACCGGCCAACCAATGGATGTCTCGATGAACAAGGCATGATGATGAGGAGCATGCTGGCTCTGTAAACAGCCAGGCCACTACCAGGTGGAGTGCCTGCAGGGCAGACCAATTGTGCAGTGAATGCCGAGGATGATGGACCCATTGGAGCTCCGTCTCTTTGCAGATGAGCTTGCTGTGATGAAGGAATCGGCATTCGAGGAAGTCACAGACACTCGAAAGATGATGGTGGAGGACTATGTGGAGGAGAACAATGACAAAGAGGTCATCAACTCACAGGGTTTTGTGAGTGGTCAGGTGTAGCCACTGGGGCAACTGACCAGGAAGTTCAAGGGGTTTCAAGTTCAGACTTGCTAAAATATAACCAACCGCCTGTACATGTTAGAACTCGAACTTTCATCTTTTCTTTTATTTTCCCTGTACCATTTCTTTTCTCTTAAACTGCCCCTTTTAATTATAATTAATCATCTTTTCAATCATTTCCCACACTCCTTTCACATGACCTTCATTCATTCCATTCCGCTCTCTTTATGTAATCTTAGACAATTGGGCAACCAGTTCTCATGAGGTGATCACTGTATATAAGGAAGAGGAATTGCATCTGAACACCTGTTCTGCTTTTCCTCTTACCTCCATGATGACCTAGGTGAGACCGCGCCCCCCTCCTGTAGTAGAGTACATTGTATTAATCCTCTTACCTCCGTGACGACCTAGCCTGAGTACAGCGTGTCCCAAGTCCCTGCTCGAGTATAGCACATCCCAGATGACAGTCAACTGAGGCCTGCCCAGTCTGAGTCGTCTCCCGGACTCCTGCCTAATATAAAAGCAGAACCCCACCCAGGCTCATCCCCAGTGTACGTCGTCACTGAAGACTCGCCTTCACTTGGTCTAGAGGAGCGCTCTCCTCGATGGACTCGACATGTAAACCCCCTAAATGACAACCCTCAAACCTGCCTGGATGTTTTCAGATGTTCGTGTATTACATAAGCTCCCCAACCGACTCTTTCCAACCCTGGCTCTCCGCATCTCCCTTTGGTGGAGGAACCATCTAACTTGGACGTGGGTAATGCATCGCATGCAGTTGTCAACGCCATTGTTGATCACAATCTCATTGGCTTCCTTCTGCTTAATCATCAAATTCACCAACGAACCCGTCCTACATCAGCGTAACATTCACCCAAACGCACAGCCCATCCCTGTCCCTCCACCGTCATCAACATAGATATCACCAACGAGCAATGACAGGCCCTCCCTTCATTGGTGCATTGGGATCCAGATCGACCAAGTTACATTGCAACTGATAACAGCGGCATCACTCACAAAATCTGGTACAGCGACATCAACAAATGTTGGTACTCGATGACAGCAGAAGGGAGAAGAGCCAAGTGGTCCCCAGCCATCCCTCCATCGCCTACACTGTCGACGTCGACTGTGATGTTACCACCGACTCCAGGTCCATACCGTGAAACCCATAGGGACCCATCACCACCGACCCCACCTGAACCCTCAATGCCTACTCCTGAACCTACAATGTCAACAGGAGGTTTCAGCCAGCAACAGCTGGAACAGATCGCGGCCATTGTCATGGGCACCTTCACCCATCAAGCTGCCAATGCTCTGGCCAGCCAAGCCCCCACCCCCACCCCAAACATTGACGTTACCTGACCACGTGAATTTGCTGGTGGCAACGATTACCTAGACTTTAGGCATGAAGTCCTACTCTTTGTCTCTGCAAACCTAAACAGATACCCCACGTCAGAAAGTAAAATCTATGTTGCCCTCTCCTACCTAAAGGGTGGCAATGCAGCGACATAGGCGCAAAACTACGTGGAGGAGTCAATGACAGCTGGCACCGTGACCTTCACCGATAGTTGGACAAGGTTCCAGGAGCACCTTGATGCCTCGTTCAATGACCCAAACTGAAAGGAGAAGGCACTAGCAGAATTCTGGACAAAAGTCCAGAAGGACCTCACTGCCAATGAGTTTTTTCAGAAACTCGATGTCATCATTACGAGAGTGGGACTGACTGACGACACTGTCATCTGTGATTGCCTGAAGTGTGCAATGAATATTGAGGTGGTCCGTGGGGGTATTAAGGTCAATGCCGGTTCCTATGACATATGATGACTGGAAGAAAAAAGGCCATTGAGATTGATTGTGGTGAACAATAGATCTGTGCCATACAACAAGGCCGTGCGTTCCCACTCCCACAACGCCAGCAGCAGCTGGCACCCCCAGTTCATCGTCAGGTAGCAGCCCCCCATGTTGACAAATGTGATGTGACAGGTGTCACCTTTGGAGGTGCTGGTCAACCCATGGACGTCTCAATGAACAAGGCACAAAGGTGACAGGCATGCTGGATATGTGGCCAGTTGGGTCACTTCAAGGACAAGTGTCCTCAGGGGAAGAACATCATGCAGCGCATGCTGCAGATGATGGCACCAAGCGAATGTTGCCTCCTCACCAATGAACTTGGTGCGATGAAGGAATCAGCCTTTGAGGAAGTCGTAGACACATGGAGGACGACTGTGGAGGATTATGTGGAGGAGGAAGACAATGACGAGGAGGTCATTGACTCACAGGATTTTGCGAGTGATCAGGCGTAGCCATTGGGGCGACTGACCGAGAAGAACAAGGGGTTTTGACTCTGGATTCGCTAAAATATAATCAACTGCCTGTACAGTACCTAGATGCAAATGGTGTTGATGACTTTTCCAAATATGAAACCCCCACCAGTGTGAACAAGGACGATGAGTACGAGCAGTTGTTCATGAGGGGAACTGGTGGATGCCAGCTGGACCTCCTCCTGAATGTCGGACATAGCGTGGAGGGTGAAGTGAGAGAGGTGGATGCCCACGCCCTCATGGATTCGGGGTGTATGGGATTGTGCATCAATGTGAGGTTCATTGAGCGATATGGGTTGGAGACCAAGTGTTATATCAGACCCCTCATAGTGCTCAATGCAGATAGCACGCACAATGAGGCTGGTTTGATCAAGAGATACATCAATGTCGAGCTAATGATTGGACATCACAAGGAAAGGATTGTCCTTGCAGTGACATCCCTAGCATCATCAAACATCTTCCTTGGCTACGACTGGCTTCGACACCACAATCTAGAGGTCGACTGGAAGATGGGTTCGATTGAATTCACCCACTGTCCAGAGGAATGTGTGATCAAGAAGGAGGCTGTGGAAGAGATGAGGAGGGTGTGAGAAGTGCAAATGGACAAGGCATCCTGGCCTGCATATCTCAACAACTACGCTGATGTCTTCTCAGAAAAGGGATTCGAGAAACTACCAGAACACCGCCCCTTGGACCATGTCATCGACCTGAAACCCAACTTCAAACCCAGTGATTGTAAGATCTATCCGCTGATGCCAACAGAGCAACAGTCACTGAAGGATTTCCTCGAGGAGAATTTGAAGTCGGGCTGCATACGAAAGTTGATCTCACTAATGGCGTCACCTTTCTTCTTCATCAGGAAGGCTGACAAGTCCTTACGCCCAATCCAGGATTACCAAAAGCTCAATGAGGGCACAATCAAGAATAAGTACCCTCTCCCCCTCATCAACAAGCTTGTTGACAAGGTCAAGAAAGCAAAGTTCATCACTAAGCTTGACCTTCACTGGGGATACTATAATGTACAGATCCGTGAGGGTGATGAGTGGAAGGCAGCTTTCCACACAAACATGGGGCTCTTTGAACTGACAGTTATGTTCTTCGGTCTTTGCAATGCACCAGTGACGTTCCAGGCTTTTGTCAACCACATCTTCAAGGGACTGATCTATGATAACTTGATCATTGTCTACCTCGACAACATACTGATCCTCTTGCAGACCCTCGAGGAACATATCGACACGTCAAGGTGCATCTTTCAGATCCTGCAAGAAAACGGCCTGTACCTGAAACCGGAAAAGTGCAAGTTTGATGCCAAGGTCATAAAATACCTCAGCCACATTGTTAGCAATGGTGAAATCAAGGCTGACCCAGCAAAGACAGAGGTGATCGCAGACTGGCCAGTCCTGTGAAATGTCAAGCAGCTGCAACAGTTCCTCAGCATGGGCAACTGGCTGCGATGATTCATCAAGGACTACAGCAAGGTAGTCCATCCATTAACATCGCTAACAGGCAAGAAGGACTGGGTATAGGAGACCGAACAGCAGGAAGCATTTGAGGAGCTGAGATGACATCTCTGCTCACCTCCAGTCCTAGCCATTGCCAATGATGAGGGCCCTTTCTGCGTCGAAGCGGACTCATCGAACTTCGCACTTGGAGGTGTGTTGTTACAGAAGCAAGAAGGCAAGTGGAGGTTAGTTGCCTACAGGTCAGAGGCACTCCTGCCGGTGGAACAAAACTACGAAATCTATGACAAGCAGATGCTCGCAATCGTTTTGGCACTCAAGGAGTGGAGACAATACCTCCTCGGCACCCGTCATAAGATTGAGATCTAGTCTGACCATGCCAACCTCACATACTTCAGGTTGGCTCAAAAGCTGAGCTACTGTCAAGCTCGCTGGCAAATGAAACTTGAAGAATTTGACTTCCACCTCAAACACAAGTCGGGGAAGATGATGGGCAAGGTGGACCTACTATCACATAAAGCGGGCTATGACGAGGGAAGGGATGACAACAATGGAGTTGTGTTCATCAAGGAGAAGTGGTTGAACTGTGGGGTGGTAAGGACGTCACGTGATGAGGTGTTGGACAGAGTGGGTGAAGCGCAGAGGGTGCAAAATGAGTCAGATAGGCCGACGGGTATGACAGAGGTCAACCGGTTGTGGCAAATGAAGGGCAAGGTGTACGTACCGTCGACAGTGAAGGAAGCAGTATTGCAGGAATGTCATGACTCAGTCCTGGCTGGACATCCAGGAACATCAAAAATGGTGGAACTCGTGCATTGTGACTTCTGGTGGGCCTCGATGTTCTCAGATGTGAGGGCATATGTTCGAGGATGTGACCAATGCCAATGAACAAAAGCTTTGAGAATGTTGAGGTCGAGATCGCTTCATCTGAATGCAATACCAGAAGGCCCTTGGGAAATCGTCACAGTCAATCTCATTGGAGAGCTCCTAGACTTGAAGGGACACAACACCATCTGCATCTTCATGGACAGATTCTCAAAGCAGATGCACGTGATCCTGATGACAACGAAACTGTCAGCAGAAGGCATGGCCCAATTGTACTGTGATCACATCTTCCACCTCCATGGCTTGCCGAAGAAGATCATCCATGACCGGGGAACACAATTCAATGCTTCAATGATGAAGGAGCTGTACAAACTCCTACACATTGAAGGCAACCCATCAACAGTGTATCACTCACAGATGGATGGTCAAATGGAATGCGTCAACCAGGAACTCAAACAGTACCTCCAACTCTTCATTGACCATAGGCAATTGGACTGGAAAGACTGGCTCCCACTGGCGGAGTTCGTGTACAACAACCGCAAACACTCAGCAATGAAGATGTCCCCTTTCTACACAAATACAGGATGCCATCCTTTAAGCTTTGACATCGTGCGAACCTCCTCTGCCAACATGTCAGCGGAAGAATTCGTGAAGCACATTAAGAAGACTCATTGCATCACAAAGGACAATCTAATCAAGGCAGCAGAGGACATGAAGCGCTACCATGATTGGACAGCAGGAACTTCGGTGGAATACAAGACTGGAGACAAGGTCTTCCTTGATGGGCAAAACATCAGCACAGATTTGCTGACAAAGAAGCTTGCTAACAAATGGTACAGCCCCTTCAACATCATTGACAAAGTAGGAGCGAGCACGTACAAGCTCAAACTCCCGAAGTGATGGAAGAAAGTCCACCCAGTCTTCAATGAAGCCCTGTTGAAACCCGCTGTTGAACCATCCTTCAAAAGCCAGAAACTGCCACCACTGCCACCGCCCGACATCGTCGACAATGAGGAAGAGTACAAGATCAAAGAGGTCATCGACTCACGTCTGCACCGAGGAAAACTGCAGTACCTCGTCAAGTGGGTTGGGTACAACAAACCGACCTGGCAGCCTGAGACAGACTTCGGCAAGAATGCAAAGGAGGCGATCGCTAAGTTCTATCGAAAACATCCTGGCGCCCCTCAAAAACTCGACATCCCTCGCCAATGACTTCGCCCACTCTTTGTCAACACCAAGCCAGACGACCGTGATCTTGGTTGGTCAGGATGTCCAACCTTGAGGGGGGAGTAATGTTAGAACTCGAACTTTCATCTTTTATTTTATTTTCCCTGTACCATTTCTTTTCTCTTAAACCGCCCCTTTTAATTATAATTAATCATCTTTTCAATCATTTCCCACACTTCTTTCACATGACCTTCATTCATTCCATTCCGCTCTCTTTATGTAATCTTAGACAATTGGGCAACCAGTTCTCATGAGGTGATCACTGTATATAAGGAAGAGGAATTGCATCTGAACACCTGTTCTGCTTTTCCTCTTACCTCCGTGACGACCTAGGTGAGACCACGCCCCCCTCCTGTAGTAGAGTACATTGTATTAATCCTCTTACCTCTGTGACAACCTAGCCTGAGTACAGCATGTCCCAAGTCCCTGCTCGAGTATAGCATGTCCCAGATGACAGTTAACCGAGGCCTGCCCAGTCTGAGTCATCTCCCAGACTCCTGCCTAACAGTACAATACATAGATGCAAATAGTGTCGATGGTTTTTCTGATTATGAAACCCTGACCGGTGTGAAGGAATATGATGTGGAAGGAAAGTTGTTCATGAGAGGAACTGGCAGACACCAGCTGAACCTTCTCTTGACCATCGGACAAGGAGTAGCGGGTGAAGCGAGAGAGGTGAATGTGCATGCGCTCGTAGATTCTGGGTGTACTGGATTGTGCATTGATGCAGGGTTTGTTGAATGATATGGGCTAGAAACGAAATGCTACATTTGTCCTCTTGCAGTGCTTAATGCTGACAGCACACCCAATGAGGCTGGCTTGATCAAGGAATATGTTGATGTCGAACTAATCATTGGACACCATAAGGAAAGGATTGTGCTTGTGGTGATGTCACTCGCATTGTTGAACATTTTCCTAGGCTATGACTGGCTTCGATGATACAGCCCTGAGATCGACTGGTCATCAGGTTCAATTGAATTCACCCGTTGTCCGAATGAGTACATGGTGAAGGAGAGTGAAGTGGAAGAGATGAGGAGGGTATGAGAAGTGCAAATGGACAAGGCATCCTGGCCTGCATATCTCAATGACTATACCAATGTCTTCTTGGAGAAAGGGTTTGAGAAGTTGCCAGAACATCAACCATGGGACCACATCATTGACCTAAAGCCTGACTTCAAGCCTAGCGACTGTAAGATCTACCCACTGACACCAATGGAACATCAGTCATTAAAAGACTTCCTTAATGAAAACTTGAAGTCTGGCCATATTTGAAAGTCAATCTCACTGATGGTGTCACCTTTCTTCTTCATCAAGAAGGCCAACAAGTCCTTATGCCCAATCCAGGATTATCAGAAGCTCAACAAGGGCATGATCAAGAATAAGTACCCTCTCCCCCTCATCGACAAACTTGTCGACAAGGTCAAGAAGGCAAAGTTTATCACCAAGCTTGACCTTCAGTGGGGATATTACAACATCTGGATCCATAAAGGTGATGAGTGGAAGGCAGTGTTCCACACAAACATGGGTCTCTTCAAACCAACGGTGATGTTTTTCAGTCTTTGCAATGCACTGGTGACGTTTCAGGCATTTGTCAACCACATCTTCAAGGATCTGATCTATGCAAACCTGATCATTGTTTACCTCGATGACATCCTGATCCTCTCAGAAACCATTGAGGAGCACATCGAGACATCGAGATGCATACTTCAGATCCTTCAAGAGAACAGCCTGTATCTAAAACTGGAAAAGTGCAAATTCAACGCCAAGGTTGTAAAGTACCTTGGCCACATCATTGGCAATGGCGAGCTTAAGGCTGACCTGGAAAAGACAGAAGCAATCACTACCTGGCCTGCTCCACGCAACCTGAAGGAACTTCAAAAGTTCCTCAGCATGAGCAACTGGCTGAGACAGTTTATCAAGGATTACAGCAAGGTGGTCCAACCGCTAATGTCACTGACAGGAAAAAAGGGCTGGGTATGGGAGACTGAACAGCAGGAAGCATTTGAGGAGCTGAAGCATTGCCTCAGCTCACCTCTAGTCCTGGCGATTGCCAATGACAAGGGCCCTTTCCATGTAGAGGTGGACTTGTCAAACTTTGTGCTCAGAGGTGTGTTGTTGCAGAGGCAGGAAGGTAAGTGGAGGGTCATCGCCTACAGGTCAGAGGCATTCCTGCCAACTGAATGAAACTACAAGATCTATGACAAGGAGATGCTCATGATCATTTCAGCACTCAAGGAATGGTGACAATACCTCCTCAGTGCTCGTTATAAGATCGAGATCTGGTCTGACTATGCCAACCTCACCTACTTCAGATCGGCACAGAAGCTGAGCTATCGTCAAGCTCACTGGTGGACAGAACTTGAAGAATTCAACTTCCACCTAGAGCACAAGTCAGGGAAGACGATGGGCAAGGCAGACCTGCTGTCGTGCAAGGCAGGATATGATGAGGGCAAGGATGACAATGATGGTGTCATTTTCATCAAGGAAAAGTGGCTGAACTGTGGAGTGGTGCACATGTCACGCGATGAGGTGGTGGAATGGGTGGGTGAAGCACAGAGGATGCAGGACGAGTTGAAAAGGCTGACAGGTATGACAGAGGTCAACAGATTGTGGCAGATGAAAGGCAAGGTGTACATGCCATCAACAATGAAAGAGGCTGTATTGTGGGAGTGTCATGACTTGGTACTGGCTGGACATCCTGGAGTGTCAAAAATAGTAGAACTGGTCAGGTGAGACTTCTGGTGGGCATTGATGTTCTCAGACGTGAGAGTGTATGTTTGAGGATGTGACCAATGTCAGTGAACAAAGGCCTTGAGAACATTGAGGTCAAGACTACTTCATCCAAACACAATCCCCAAAGGCCCTTGGGAAATTGTCATGGTTGACCTCATCGGAGAGCTGCCAGACTCAAAGGGGCACAATGTGATCTGCATCATCATGGACAGGTTCTCAAAGCAGATGTATGCAATCCCAATGACAACAAAACTGTCAGTGGAAGGCATGGTGCAGTTGTACCATGACCACATCTTCTGCCTCCATGGCCTACCAAAGAAAATCATCTATGACAGAGGCACACAGTTTGATGCATCAATGATGAAGGAGCTGTACAAACTCCTGCACATTGAAGGCAACCTGTCAATGGCATATCACCCACAGATGGATAGTCAAATGGAACACGTCAATCAGGAGCTCAAACAGTTCTTACGGCTCTTCGTTAACCATTGGCAATCGGACTGGAAGGACTGGCTCCCCCTCGCAGAGTTTGCATACAACAACCATGAACATTTGGCGACAAAGATGTCCCCCTTCTACATGAACACAAGATGTCATCCTTTAAGCTTCAACAAGACACAAACCTCATCTGCTAACATGTCAGCGGAAGAATTTGCAAAGCACATCAAGGAAATTCATCACATCGCAAAGGACAATCTGGTCAAGGCAGCAGAAGACATGAAGCACTACCATGACCAGATGGCAGGAACTTTGGTGGAGTACAAGGCTGGAGATAAGGTCTTCCTTGACAGGCAAAACATCAGCACAGATTCGCCGACAAAGAAGCTTGCCAACAAATGGTACAGCCCCTTCGACATCATCAACAAGGTAGGAGCAAGCACATACAAGCTCAAGCTCCCAAAGTGATGGAAAAAGGTCCACCCTGTCTTCAATGAGGCCCTGCTGAAACCCGCCATCAAGCTGTCCTTCGAAAGTCAGAAGCAACCAGCACCACCACCGCCCAACATTGTCAACAATGAGGAGGAGTATGAGATCGAGGAGGTTCTAGACTCACACCTACACTGAGGGAAACTACAGTACCTCGTCAAGTGGGTTGGCTACAATGAACCGACTTGGCAGCCCAAGATGGACTTTGGTGAGAACGTAAAGGAGGCAATCACAGAGTTCTATCAAAAACACCCTGGTGCACCTCATAAACTTGAAATCCCTTAACAACGCCTCCATCCAATCTTTGTTGACACTGAACCTGACAACCACAATCATGGTTGGTCAGGACGCCCAACCTTGAGGGGAGGGTAATGTTAGGACTTGAACTTTTCCCTTTCTTTTATTTCTCCTCTTTTACCATTTCTTTTTCTTTTAATTGTTCCTTTTCATTATAATTAACTACCTTTTCAATCATTTCCCACACTCCCTTACACATGACTTTCATTCGTTCCATTCTGTTTGTTTATGTAATGTTAGGTAATATAGTCCTACAGTCACTGCTATAAGAGAGATCAGGAATCGCATGAACTCCTTGTTCTGCTTTTCCTCTTACCTCCACGATGACCTAGGTGAGACTCACCTCCTTGTATTAGTGTAAACTTGTATTAATCCTCTTACCTCTGTGACAACCTAGCCTGAGTAAGCATGTCCCAAGTCCCCACTTGAGTTATAGCATGTCCCAGACAACAGTCAGCTGAGGCCTGCTCAGTTCAAGCGCTACCCAAACTCCCGCCTAACAAATACACACAACAACTGGATCACATGCATCAGCTACTCAGACCGACCCCAGTGCACTTATCTGTGCACATGTCCACTCGACCCTGCCAAAGGTTCATTCATTTGTCTTTGTCTAACAAACATGCACCAGCCCAGTATTGGTCATTCCGGCTCTGTACAAAGGATCCCAAAGCTCACTGATGCTACACCAAGTTAACATGCACCGTCCCCACCTTTCAGTAGTTTGGATTGTGAAGCCACTCAAAGGAACACTCAGGAGGCTCAGTGGTAGGACAATAGAGGACTCATCTTATTTTATTTCACCTTTCATGTTTACACAGGACACTTGTTTAGTATTTATAGAGTGCCAAATGTTGTAGACAGGACAGCAATTCCACCCCTGAGTTTCAATGCCTAACTTCATGTGATATCTCTCAAAATGGTCCCTAGGAACACTTTGGTGCCTTAGTGACTCAAATCACTCACCTTGACTTCATTTTATTCATGTTGCGCTCATTGCACTCGTTCTGTCCATTCCATCTTCACCTTGTTCCGCTTCATCCTCATTACCTTGACCTTGCTTCCCTCTCATCTCTTATCTTCTGATTTAGTTCCATACCTCACCTCGCTCTCTGGTATTCCAGACAATGTCCTGTTAAGCACAGGGACCAGCCATCCATTCTGAGGACAATCCCGCTCTGAGAAGTTGCACTATTGTTAACACATCTCCGCATCTTCCAACACAGCCACCAACAATCCCCCACACATCTCAAGTGCTCTGCTGGTGCTATGCTTCAAACACTTCTCTACTAGTATGCTCTGCTGATTTCATTGCCTCTGACACACTGGAACGCACGCAACTCAAATCCTTCAATCTGGAACCCACAGAACTTGACTGGAATGAGGGTATTGGCCCACTAGACATGTCTCTCTCGAACTCAATCATCTGATTCCCCTTTACTAACAACCAGAACTCAGAATTATCAATGGGTAGATCTTGCAGTCGCTGGATTTGAAGTTGGGTTTCAAGTCGATAACATGGTCCCAGGGCCAATGTTCTGGTAGCTTCTCAAATCCTTTCTCCAAGAAGACATCAGCATAGTCATTGAGATATGTGGGCCAGGACGCCTTCTCCATTTGCACTTCTTGCACCCTCCTCATTTCTTCCACCTCACTTTTCTTTATCGCACATTCGGTTGGACAGCGGTTGAATTCAATCGAACCCAATGACCAGTCGATCTTGTCAGAACTCGAACTTTCACCCTTTCTTTTATTTTCCTTTTTACCATTTCCTTTATTTTAATCTCTCCTTTTTTCGTTATATTTAACCGTCTTTTCAATCATTTCCCACACTCCATTCCACACTCCCTTCATTTGTTCCATTCCGCTCCCTTTATGTAATCTTAGATAATTGGGCAACCAGTTCTCACAAGGTGATCACTGTATATAAGGAAGAGGAATCGCATCTGAACACCTGTTCTGCTTTTCCTCTTACCTCCATGACGACCTAGGTGAGACCGTGTCCCCCTCCTGTAGTAGAGTATATTGTATTAATCCTCTTACCTCTGTGACAACCTAGCCTGAGCACAGCATGTCCCAAGTCCCCCACTCGAGTATAGCATGTCCCAGATGACAGTCGGCTGAGGCCTGCCCAGTCTGAGCCGTCTCCTGGACTCCTGCCTAACATAAAAGCAGAACCCCACCCAGGCTCATCCCCAGCGTATGTCGTCACTGTTGACTCACCTTCACTTGGTCTAGAGGAGCATTCCCCTCAACGGACTTGACATGTAAACCCCTAAACGACAACCCTCAACCCTGCCCAGACGTTTTCAGACATTCATGTATTATGTAAACTTTCAAACTGACTTTTCCCAACCCTGGCTCTCTGAATTTCCCTTTGGTGGAGCACGCACCTGATGTGGACATGGGTAACTAGACAAGTACAGGCATCATCAACACTATCATTTGTCATCTCACTCGGCTCCTACCGCTTCGTCATCAATTTTGCCGATGAACCTGCTCAATGTTGGTGTAACTCTGGATCGAACACACAACCGATCCCCATTCCCCTGCCATTGTCAAGATAGATCTCACTAACAAACAACAATGGGCTCTCCCTGCATCAGCATGTTGGGATCCAAACCAACCAGGCTACATCACAACCAATAATAGTAGCATAGTATATGACATCTGGTGGAGTGAAATCCAACACAGCTGGTATTCAACAAACAAAGAAGGAAAGAGAGCTAGGTGGCCCCCAGCGGTTCCATCATTGCCTACACCATCGATGTCTACCTTCACCCTACCACCAACTCCAGGTCTGTACCGCAAGACCTGTAGGGATCTGTCGCCACCAACCCCCTCTGAACCTTTGACACCCATGCCTGAACCAGCAATGTCAACAGGAGGCTTCAGCCAGCAACAGCTGGAACAGATCATACAGATCATCACATGCATCTTCACTCATCAAGTGATGCACGCCCTCACCACTCAGGCTCCCTCAATCAACATTGCCCGACCATGCGAATTCACTGGTGGCAATGACTACCTTGACTTCAGATGCAAAGTCACTCTCTTTGTCTCAGCAAATCCTACGAAGTACCCCTCATCATTGAGCAAGATCTACCTCACCCTCTCCTACCTCAAGAGTGGCAACACATCAATGTGAGTGCAGAACTACATTGAGGAATTCACAATGAACAGCATCATGAGCTTCACAGATAGCTGGACCAGGTTCCAGGAACGACTGGATGCCTCATTCGATGACCTGAACTGAAAGGAGAAGGTGCTGGCAGAATTCCAGACCAAGGTTCAGAAGGACCTCACCACCAATGAGTTCTTCCAGAAGCTCAATGTAATCATCACGATGGCAGGTCTGACAGATGACATCATCATCTGTGACTGCCTGAAGCACACAATGAACATCAAGGTGGTTTGTGGAGTGTTGAGGTCAATGCCGGTCCCAACAATGTACGACACCTGGAAAAAGAAGGCTATCAAGATCGACTGGGGTGAGCAACAGATCTGGGCCATCCAATGAGGCTGAGCATTTCTGCTCCCACTGCACCCACCACAGCAACAGGCACCCCCAGCTCACTGTCAGGTTGCGGCACCCCATGCTGACAAGCACAATGCAACTGGCATCACCTTCAGAGGCACTGGTCAGCCAATAGACATCTCGATGAATGAGGTACAGTGACAACAGGCATGCTGGATCTGTGACCAGCTGGGTCACTTCAAGGACAAGTGCCCGCAGGGGAAGACGATTGTGCAGTGCATGCTGCAAATGATGGTGCCAGGCAAGTGTTGTCTCCTCACTGACGAACTGGGTGTGATGAAGGAATCGGCATTTGAGGAAGTTGTAGACACTCAAAGGTCAATGGTGGAGGACTATGTGGAGGAGGAAGGTGATGACAAAGAGGTCATCTTCTCGCAGGATTTTGTGAGTGGTCAGGTGTAGCCATCAGGGCGACTGACCAAGAAAGACAAGGGACTTCGAATCTGGACTCGATAAAATATAGTCAACCGTCTGTACAATACCTAGATGCAAATAACGTCAATGACTTTTCCGATTATGAAGCCCCCACTGGTGTGAATGAAAATGAAGAGTATGAGCAGCTGTTCCTGAGGGGAACTGGCAGACACCAGCTGGACCTCCTCTTAAACGTCAGACACAGTGTAGCAGGTGAAGTGAGAGAGGTGGATGCCCATGCCCTCATGGATTCAGGGTGTACAGGATTGTGCATTGACATAAGGTTCATCGAACAATATGGGTTGGAGACTAAGCGCTATATCAGACCCCTCACAGTGCTCAATGCGGATGGCATGCACAATGAGGCCAGCTTGATTGAGAAATATGTCAACGTCGAACTAATGATTGGACACCATAAGGAAAGAATTATCCTTGCAGTGACATCCCTGGCATCATCAAACATCTTCCTTGGCTACGACTGGCTTTGATGCCACAACCCAGAGGTTGACTGGAAGACAGGTTCAATTGAATTCACCTGCTGTCCAGAGGAATGCACAATTGAGAAGGAGGCGGTGAAAGAGATGAGGAGGGTGCAAGAGGTGCAAATGGACAAGGCATCCTGGCCCGCATATCTCAATGATGTGGAGATCCCGATGCCACTAGCCTCAGAATCGGCTCTATTAGGTTCAACTCGACTCAGGACAGTCTTCCAAGTATCCCTGATGCATTTCGGGACAGTTTTAGTGTTTGGCAGGATTAACTCAATGCATACAGCTTGGTTCTGCACCAGTGAGCCACCAAAGTCCATTTTGGGTCACATCTGGTATTGTTCTGAGCCTCCCAAAGCTTAATTACTCATGTTCTCGAGTTCTGGCTCCGAGTTCCAGCTGTTTGGTGTTGCTTGGCTAGAGCCTCCAGTCTGTCTTTGTGTCCTTTGTACGCCGCTCAGAGGCTCAACCCTCTGTTGGTTATTTAAACACTCATGTAAATGTCTCAAAAAGACAAGTTTAGTTCCCCGAGTCAGTCCCAGTCTTTAGTTCTCATCTCTGTCACCATTCAGTGTCGTTCCATCTGTTCCATCCGTTCCATCTCGAGTCCAGTTTTCAGTCAAATCTTGCTTTTGCTATATTGCCCTCAGTTCTAAACCGTTTCTTGAGCTCTCTTCAGATTTGTAATATCATCTAAAATCGCTTTCAAAAACTATCTTGTCTCGCACAATTCCGAGCCCGCGTCATAGAGCTATGAAAATAGCTTTTCAGTTCTGGGAGTTCTGTGCGTTCCGCCAGCTGCAACCAGTGCAACTGTCATATCTCCATCAATTCTGCATCGAATCTCGAGGTCTTTTCAGATTCGGAATCTTCTCGACGAATCGTTTCGATTACTGTCTTCACTGGCGAGTTTCCGAGCCCGGGTTGTCAAGATCGTAGTTGCCCTTTGTGTCCTGACTGCATTTAGGCACATTTTGCCAGTCGCCCTTTGTACTCATGCCCTCAAGTCAACACCTAGCCCCAAGTATTCCCCTACACTTTCTTTACACTTCCTGACACTATCCCCTCCACCAGACACACTAGAGTGAACCCCCAGTGGCCGAAATCAACCAGGTCCAAGTCTGCCAGTAGACCGTACCATCACCTTTCACTGCATATCTCAACAACTACGCTGACATCTTCTCAGAGAAGGGGTTTGAGAAGTTGCCTGAACATCAACCATGGGACCACATCATCGACCTAAAGCCTGACTTCAAGCCTAGCGACTGTAAGATCTATCTGCTAACGCCAACGGAACAACAGTCATTGAAGGACTTCCTTGAGAAAAACTTGAAGTCTGGTCAAATCTGAAAATCGATCTAACTGATGGCATTGCCCTTCTTCTTCATCAAGAAGGCTGACAAGTCCCTACATCTGATCCAGGATTACAAGAAGCTCAACGAGGGTACAATAAAGAATAAGTACCCTCTCCTCCTCATTGACAAACTTGTCAACAAAGTCAAGAAGGCAAAGTTCATCACTAAGCTTGACCTTCACTGGGGATACTACAACATCCGGATCTGCAAAGGTGACAAGTGGAAGGTGGCTTTCTGCATGAACATGGGCCTCTTCAAACCAACAGTAATGTTCTTCAGTCTTTGCAATGCACCGGCGACATTCCAGGCATTCATCAATCACATCTTCAAGGACCTGATCTATGCCAAACTGATCATTGTTTACTATGACAACATCCTGATCCTCTCAGAAACCATCGAGGAGCACATCAAGACATCGAGATGCATACTACAGATCCTTTGAGAAAACTGCCTCTACCTGAAACCGGAGAAATGCGAGTTCGACATCAAGGTCGTTAAATATCTTGGTCACATCATTGGTAATGGTGAGCTTAAGGCTGACCTGGCAAAGATGGAAGTGATCACTACCTGGCCCACTCCACGCAACCTGAAGGAGCTTCAAAAGTTCCTTGGCATGGGCAACTGGCTACAACAGTTCATCAAGGACTACAGCAAGGTAGTTCAACCACTAACATCATTGACAGGAAAAAAGGGCTGGGTATAGGAGGCCAAACAGCAGGAAGCATTCAAGGAGCTGAAGTGTCGCCTCAGCTCACCTCCAGTCCTGGTGATCGCCAATGACGAGGGCCCTTTCTGCATAGAAGCAGACTCATCAAACTTTGCACTCAGAGGCATGTTGTTGCAGAAACAGGAAGGGAAGTGGAGGGTGATCGCATACAGGTCAGAGGCACTCCTGCCAGCAGAATGAAACTATGAGATCTATGACAAAGAGATGCTCACGATTGTTTCAGCGCTCAAGGAGTGGTGACAATACCTCCTAGGTGCCTGTCATAAGATCAAAATCTGGTTCAACCATGCCAAGCTCACGTACTTCAGGTCAGTGCAGAAGCTGAGCTATCATCAAGCTTGCTGGTGGACAGAACTCAAAGAATTTGACTTCCACCTAGAGCACAAGTCGGGGAAGACAATGGGCAAGGCAGACCTGCTGTAATGCAAGGCAGGATATGACAAAGGCAAGGATGACAATGACAGCATTGTGTTCATCAAAAAAAAATGGTTGAATTGTGGAATGGTGAGGACATCATGTAATTGAGTTGTTGGACTGAGTGGGTGAAGCGCAGAGGGCACAGAATGAGTTGGAGAGGCTGATGGGCTGTGGAGAATGAAGGGAAAAGTATATGTTCCATTGACACTGAAGGAATTGGTGCTGCAGGAGTGCCATGACTCTGTCCTGGCAGGACATCCTGGAGTGTTGAAAATGGTGGAACTTGTGCATCATGACTTCTGGTGGGCCTCAATGTTCTCAGATGTGAGATTGTACGTCCAAGGCTATGACTGTTGCTAACAGACAAAAGCGCTTAGAATGTCGAGGTTGAGACCACTCCACCCGAATGTAGTTCCTGAGGGTCCTTGGGAGATCGTCACAGTTGATCTCATTGGAGAACTCCCAGATTCAAAAGGACACAATGCTATCTGCATCTTTGTGGACAGATTCTCAAAGCAGATACACATGATACCAATGATGACAAAGCTTTCAGCTGAAGGCATGGCTCAACTGTACCAGGATCATGTCTTCCACCTCTATGGCCTACTGAAGAAAATCATCCACAACAGAGGCACACAGTTCAATGCATCAATGATGAAGGAGCTGTACAAACTCCTGCACATTGAAGGCAACCCGTCAATGGTGTATCACCCACAGACAGATGGTCAAACAGAACACATCAATCAGGAGCTTGAACAATACCTACGGCTCTTCATTAACCATCGACAATCAGACTAGAAAGACTGGCTCCCCCTCACAGAGTTCACATACAACAACTGCAAACATTCAGCGACAAAGATGTCCCTCTCCTACACAAATACAGGATGTCATCCTTTAAACTTTGACACAATACGAATCTCATCTACTAACATGTCAGCAGAAGAATTTGTGAAGCACATAAAGGAGACTCATCACATCGTGAAGGACAATCTGATCAAGGCAGCAGAGGACATGAAGCACTACCATGACTGGACAGCAGGAACTTTGGTGGAGTACAAGGCTGGAGATAAGGTCTTCCTTGATAGGCAAAACATCAGCACAGATTCGCCGACAAAGAAGCTTGCCAACAAGTGGTACGGCCCCTTTGACATCGTTGACAAGGTAGGAGCGAGCACATACAAGCTCAAGCTCCCAAAGCGATGGAAGAAGGTCCACCCAGTCTTCAACAAAGCCCTACTGAAACCTGCTGTAGAACCTTCCTTCAAAAGTTAGAAATAGCCACCGCTGCCACCACCAGAAATTGTTAACAACAAGGAGGAATACAAGGTCAAGGAGGTCATAGATTCACACCTGCACTGAGGAAAACTACAGTACCTTGTTAAGTGGGTCAGATACAATGAACCGACCTGGCAGCTCAAGACAGATTTCAGAGAGAACACAAAGGAGGCGATTGCTGAATTCTATCAAAAACACCCTGGCGCTCCTCAAAAACTTGACATCCCTTATCAACAACTCCATCCAATCTACATTGACACCAAGCCAGACAACCATGATCTTGGTTGGTCAGGACGCCCAACCTTGAGGGGGGGGTAACGTTAGGACTCAAACTTTCACCCTTTCTTTTATTTTTCTTTTACCATTTCCTTTTCTTTTAATTGCTACTTTCCATTATATTTAACCTTCCTTTTCAATCATTTCCCACACTCCCTTTCACCTGACCTTCATTTGTTCCATTTCTGCTCCTTTATATAATCTTAAATAATATAGTCTCATGGTCACCACTATAAGAGGCCTCAGAAATCACATGAACTTCTTGTTCTGCTTTTTCTCTTACCTCCACGACAACCTAGGTGAGACTTGTCCCCTTGTATTAGTTTAGACTTGTATTAATCCTCTTACCTCCACGATGACCTAGTCTGAGTAAACTCACCGCCCAAACTTATCATTCGAGACACAGCCTGTCCCAGACAACGTCAGCGTCACCGTCAGGTGCCACACATTGAGGTTGCCTAGTCTGAGTTCCACCCAGACTTCTGCCTAACAGTATGTATATCATTCCTCATCGAATCAGGAGGACGAAGGTAGAGCCTGACACTGTTCCTCTGTGAGATCTATCTTGACTAAGATGGTGGGGGAACAGGGATCGGTTGAGTGTTTGATCTGGGGTTACACCAACATTGAATGGGTTCGTTGGCAAAGTTAATGATCAAGTAGAAGGATGCAGCTGAGATAACGATTGACAGCAATGTTGACAACTGTACACGTAGGGTTACTCACGTCTACGTCAAATTGTTCCTCCACCAAAGGAAGAGGTGGAGAGCCAGGGTTGGAGAAATTACATAATACACGAATGTCTGAAAACATCCAGGCAGGGTTGAGATTTGTCATTAGGGATGTTTACACGTCAAGTTCATCGAGGGGAATGCTCCTCTAGACTGAGTGAAGGCAAGTCGACAGTGATGACATATGCTAGGGATGAGCCTGGGTGAGGTTCTACTTTTATGTTAGATGAGAGTCTGGGAGATGACTTGGACTGGGCAGGCCTCAGCTAACTGTCATCTGGGACGTGCTATACTTGAGTGGGGACTTGGGACATGCTATACTCAGACTAGGTCATCACAGAGGTAAGAGGATTAATACAATATACTCTAATACAGGGGGGGGTGCGGTCTCACCTAGGTTGTCATGGAGGTAAGAGGAAAAGCAGAACAGGTGTTCAGATGCAATTTCTCTTCCTTATATACAGTGATCACCTTGTGAGAACCAGTTGCCCTATTGTCTAAGATTACATAAAGGAGCAGAATGGAACAAATGAAGGTCAGGTCAGGTGGAATGAGTGTGAGAAGAGTCATGGATGACATAAGCATGGGAAAGGATTAGAGAAGATGATTAAATATAATGAAAAGGAGGTGATTAAAAAAAGAAAAGAAATAGTAAAAAAGGGAGGATAGAATAAAGGGAAAAGCTCGAGTCCTAATATGAAGGAGTTGTACAAGCTCCTGCACATCGAGGGCAATCCATTGACAGCATACCACCTGCAGACAGATGGTCAGATGGAATGTGTCAACCAAGAACTCAAACAGTACCTGTGACTCTTCATTGACTATCAGCAGTCAGACTGGAAGGACTGGCTTCCTCTCACAGAATTCACATATAACAACTTCAAATACTCAGTAATAAGGATGTCTCTCTTTTATGTAAACACTGGGCACCATCTCATGAGCTTTGACTCTGTATAAACTTCCTCTACTAACATGTCAGTGGAAGAATTCATGAAGCACATCAAAGAGACCCATCATGTTACAAAGGACAACTTGGTAAAGGCTGCAGACAACATGAAACATTTCCATGACTAGTCAGCTGGGATGTTGGTGGAATACAAGACAGGTGACAAGGTCTTTCTAGATGGCCAAAACATCAGCATGGATTCGCTGACAAAGAAGCTAGCTGACAAGTGGTATAGCCTCTTTAAAATTGTCGACAAGGTAGAGGCTAGCACTTACAAGCTCAAGCTCCCAAAGTGATGGGAAAAGGTCCACCCTATCTTCAATGAAGCCCTACTGAAACTGACTGTCAAACCATCTTTTGAGAGTCAGAAACAACAATCACTGCCACTATCTGACATCATCGACAATGAAGAAGAATACAAGGTTGAGCAGGTTATAGACTCACATCTGCACAGAGAGAAACTACAATACCTTGTAAAGTGGATTGAGTACAACAAACTGACTTGGCAGCCTGAGATGGACTTTGGCGAGAATGCAAAGGAGATAATCGCTGAGTTCTATCAAAAACATCCTGGTGCCTCTAGAAAACTCAACATCTCTTGTCAACATCTCTGCCCAATCTTCATTGATACTGAGCCATATGACCACAATCATGGTTAGTCAAGATGCTCAACCTTGAAGAGGGGGTAATGTCAGGACTTGAACTTTTCCTTTTCCTTTATTATTTCCTTTTACCATTTCTTTTCTTTTAATTGCTCCTTTTCCATTATATTTAATCATCTTCCCTAATCATTTCCCATGCTTATATCATCTATGATTCTTCTCACACTCATTCTATCTGACCCAACCTTCATTTGTTCCATTATATAAACTATACAGTTCTTAGATAATATGGTCTTACAAGTTCTAAGCTTATAGGGAAGAGGAATTGCACTTGAACACCTGTTCTGCTTTTCCTCTTACCTCTGCAACAATCTAGGTGAGACTGCATCCTCTCCTGTAGTAATATACATTGTATTACTGCCCTTTTCAGAAGTATTGTCACACGTGATTTCATTGATTTTTGTGCCATGAGAGCCTCAAAACACAAACATTTTCATATCTCAACCAAAAAATGACCGTTTTGTGTCATCTAAGTTGCTAAATTCATTTTTTTATCTCATCTTTCATATTTCAACAAGAGTGATAAGAAATAGTCAAAATTGGAGTCCAAAGCAGCAAAAATGCTGTTTTTGAACCCATTTCCCTTGTTCATTTTTTCCTGCACTCAGATTTCACCTTACAGTGCTCCAGACCAGCCCAGAATCCCAGTATTAGTCTATTATGAATTTACAGACTGATTTTGAGATGTATTGTGAGGTAGATGTGCTGAATTGGTGCATGCCTAAAATACACAAATCCCCTCTGTTTCTGCAAGCCCCCCAACCCCCAGGAAAAATTCTTCTCAACTAAGTTCATGCATGTAAATTCATTCAAAGTGTATTGGAACAGATTTGAGCAGCATCCAGTGCTCTAGCATCAACCAGTAAGCTGAATTGAGTACCAGATTCTGACTGTATGCACTATTCTTGTGAACATATCCCTGATTCATGAAGCAAGCCTGTATCTATGGATGCTGCTCAAATCTGTTCCAATACACTTTGAATGAATTTACATGCATGAACTTAGCTGAGAAGAATTTTTCCTGGGGGTTGGGGGGCTTGCAGAAACAGAGGGGATTTGTGTGTTTTAGGCATGCACCAATTCAGCACATCTACCTTACAATACATCTCAAAATCAGTCTGTAAATTCATAATAGACTAATACTGGGATTCTGGGCTGGTCTGGAGCACTGTAAGGTGAAATCTGAGTGCAGGAAAAAATGAACAAGGGAAATGGGTTCAAAAACAGCATTTTTGCTGTTTTGGACTCAAATTTTGACTATTTCTTATCACTCTTGTTGAAATATGAAAGATGAGATAAAAAAAATGAATTTAGCAACTTAGATGATACAAAACGGTCAACATTTGGTTGAGATATGAAAATGTTTGTGTTTTGAGGCTCTTGTGGCACGAAAATCAGTGAAATCATGTGTGACAGTACTTCTGAAAAGGACAGTAATCTTCTTACCTCTGTGATGACCTAGCCTAAGTATAGCATGTCCCAAGTCTCCACTTGAGTATAGCATGTTGTAGAGCCGTGCTGATCATCCCATCACCGCCAATCACTCCAGAAGCACTCAAGAACTGGTTCTGACGCGTACCAATCAGTACCGGACTCAATCTGATCCGTCCAGTTTTGAATCAGAACCTCACGATCGCGTCAGCAACACGTTCCGAGACCTCCGAATGCATGACAGAACGTACTGGAGATCTTATCTGGACGATTAGGGACGTGGTCACATAGAGCATACAGCCAAGATGCGTACCGGACTGCTGTCCGATGATGGGAGCCACATACCGATTGGACAATCTGAGTTCTGGTGGAGCACCGGTATGGTTGGACGCGATGCGGACATTTTTCTTCATTATGATTTATGTTTTTCCTATGTTCTTCTGATTTCTATGCACTCTATGCGCGCCTCTATGACCTATGACTTTTCCCTTTGACTTCTCTATGTTTTGACTGATATGCACATTATGCCCGTATGGAAATTATTAACTGTAGATAGATCTTTGGACTTAGTATAAATATGCACCCCATGTCGTAGGTAGAGGACAAGTAAATTCTACCACAGAGTCTCCCTCAGATAGGGTAACTTGAGTGTGATCTGTCTTAGTTCTCGTAAAACTTGTAGTCATTCTGCCTTCGTCTTAGCATCTCATCTCTCGAAACTGTCTCTCGTCTCTTACTCCGTAACTCAAACCTCGTCGCTCGTCGTGACCACACCATACCGGCGTTGATTACCCACGTGTACCGACTCCGTACCAGTCAAGTACAGACCCATCAGGAGTTCCTGACCTTAGTTCTCGAAATCGACGCGTACCGGCGTGTACCGAAGCGTACTGATGTGTACCGGTATGTCGAGTGATCTCACTGCAGTCTACCCCTAACCTCCCAGAGCAACGCGATCACGTCCCCAAAAGGACCGCTGATCCCAGACACCCCTAAGTCAGGATCTACAACGTCTCAGAAGACAGTCAGCAGAGGCCTGCCTAGTTCGAGTGACTCCTGAACTCCTACCTAACACTGACTATGTTACAGTGCTGATTAGTCCTGAGTTTGCAGACCAACTCAGGCTACAATGCCAACATCTCTCTAACCTGGAGTCTGCTACATGGGCCCTTAACCAGCAGGGTACAGTACCTATAGAGTTGACAGAGTGTGTCTAAGTCTAGATAATATCAAAGGATCAGAGTTAAGAGTCAAAATCTGTCTGCATCAAAGTAGTGCCTAACTTATGTACTGAGTTGATACTCAGAATGACATTCCTGGTTGCCAACCACCTTGTGCATGATGCTGCAGCCCAAACCCTTATTGCCAAAAAGTCTGGTGTGGATCTCATATATCAAAAGTCTATGCCAAAGTCTGAGAAGAAGCCAAAAATGTCAGGGCACCTAAAGTCAGACTGAACTTGTGCAACTCAGAATCTCAGAAGGAGTCTTCAGATGGCATCCAGCAAGCTTCCAGTGGCTGGTCTGGTATATCATCCCCTTCAAATATACCATGTTCCAACTCCAAAGAATAGAAAACCAGACCAGAAGGGCACCAGAAGTTAAGATGGTATTGATAATATAGGTAATCCAGGACTGAATCATGATACTGGCATTCAGTGACAAACTAGCCAAGCTAGATCCCAGGCAAAGCAGAAGTATGTAGACCAATTCTTGGAAGAGCTGTTGCATCTCTGAGACCTCTCTGATAACATCTTCCATCACATTAAGCACAAGGATGCTAATAAAACCTTGTTAGGCCACACATATGTGACTCTGAAGAAATTAGGAGGCCTGTAGAGTACTCATTCAGCAGCATGAGAAAGCAGGTTGGATCTGATGCTCAGACAGCCCCTATGTATTCCCAGCATTTCTCATTCCTAAGTCAGACCTAACTGTGCTGTCCTAGTAGGTGAACAACTTTCAGGAGTTAAATGAAAACACTATCTGAGATCAGACATCCCTCCTGAGGGTAGAGGAGATACTGAATGACTGTGCCTGAGAGAAGGTATTTGGGAAGATCAATATGACTAACTCATTCTTCTAGATGTGTATGTATCCTGACAATATACTATATACTGTGGTCAATACTCCCTTTAGACTATATGAGTAATTAGTGATGCTGATGGGTGCCTAAAATGCTCTAGCAACTCACCAGTGTTGGATGTACATGGCCCTGTAACATCTCATTGGAAATATCTGCCATGTATACCTGGATAACATTATTATCTGGTCTGAGTCAGTGGAGGAACACACTCAGAATGTGCACCTGGTGGTGCTAGCCCTTTGAGCAGCCAGACTATTCTGCTCCTCAAAGAAGACTACCCTGTACTGCTCCAAGGCTACCTTCCTTGAACATGTTATCTCAGAGCAAGGCATTGAGGCTGACCTATCAAAGGTAGCCCAGATTCTAGCTTGGCTAACCTCACACCAAACAAAGGATGTCCAAGCATTTTTAGGGCTGATCTGGTACATTTCCCAGTTCCTTCTGAAGCTGGCTAAGTATACCTCAGTACTGACACTGCTCACCAAGAAGAAATGCAACTGACACTTTCTGAAATGGATCTTGGAGCATCAGAAGGTATTTAGTGCAATCAAGGAGATTGTAACCAGTCAGCAGTGTCTAACAACAGTGGACTACAACTCAGGGGAGACAATCTTCATGACTATAGATGTATCAGAATGTCAGACAGGGGTGGTGTTGAGTGTAGGGGAGTCATGGAAGACAGCCTAACTAGTTGCATTTGAGTTAGCACAGTATAATGCAGCCAGCATGAGAAGGAGCTGCTGGCAATTGTCTGGGCACTCAAGAAGTGGTGAGTGTATCTTCTTGGAGTGCCATTCAAGGTGATCATTCTCCAGCAATTTTTATGTCTCTAGCTTTAGATTTGAGCTTAGGAGAAATCAGAGAGAGATATTGCCTATCTGAACACCTAATCTTCACAGGGTAAGCTCTCTATCTTCTCATGTCACTCTCTAGCTCATAAATATTCAGTAGCAATCAATCTATGATTTTAGCAATTTATTTGACAAGAATTGGTAAAACATTGAGTGAGGTATTGATTTTTGAAGCCAAAGGGGCACTCTGAGATGCAAAAAAGGTCAATTCATACATCCAGTAGTTTATGGCCTAAACTACAGTAAGAATGCTACAGCCATTTTCATAAGTCCTGCAACACATGCATGTCACATGAAGTGAGCCACGTTAGAGCCAAAGTGTCAAAAAATTAGAATGAATGCCTATTTTCTCTTTGAATTCTGTGCAGTATCTGCTCATTAAGTACTCAAAAAAAAGGCATGGTTCTCAGGAGCAGAAATATGTAAAATATTGAGCAATACATTGACTGTGTAGGCAAGTGGAGATCAAACAAGTGCAGCTGATCTGTTCTCTCACCTATTTCTACTGAGATTCAAAAATTATGGCTCCCCTACATCTACCTATAAAATTCTTTCCTGTGTCTGTAAATTAAGTATATGACTATACCAACATCTTCTGAAAGTTTGAAGCCAATCCATTCAGTATTCATGGTGCAGCAGCAAGATTTGTGTTCTACTCTGCAAGACCTGTTGTGAGAAAAGGAGAGTGGAAAGAGCTTGAAGTGGAACACAAATCTTGCTGCTGCACCATGAATACTGAATGGATTGGCTTCAAACTTTCAGAAGATGTTGGTATAGTCATATACTTAATTTACAGACACAGGAAAGAATTTTATAGGTAGATGTAGGGGAGTCATAATTTTTGAATCTCAGTGGAAATGGGTGAGAGAACAGACCAGCTGCACTTGTTTGATCTCTACCCACCTACACAGTCAATGTATTGCTCAATATTTTACATGTTTCTGCTCCTGAGAACTGTGCCTTTTTTTGAGTACTTAATGAGCAGGTACTGCACAGAATTCACAGAGAAAATAGGCATTCATTCTAATTTTTTGACACTTTGTGTTAGGTGGGAGTCCGGGAGACGACTCGGACTGGGCAGGCCTCGGCTGACTGTTGTCTGGGACATGCTATACTCGAGCGGGGACTTGGGACACGCTGTACTCAGACTAGGTCATCACGGAGGTAAGAGGATTAATACAATGTACTCTACTACAGGAGGGGGACGTGGTCTCACCTAGGTCATCACGGAGGTAAGAGGAAAAGCAGAACAGGTGTTCAGATGCGATTCCTCTTCCTTATATACAGTGATCACCTCATGAGAACTGGTTGCCCTTTTGTCTAAGATTATATAAAAGGGAGCGGAATGGAACGAATGAAGGTCATGTGAAAGGAGTGTGGGAAATGATTGAAAAGATGATTAATTATAATGAGAAGGAGCGATTAAACGAAAAGAAATGATAGAAGGAAAATAAAAAAGAAAGGAAAAGTTTGAGTCCTGACATTACCCCCCCTCAAGGTTGGGCATCCCGACTAACCAAGATCGTGGTCGTCTGGCTTGGTGTTGATGAAGAGTGGACAGAGTCGTTGGCGAGGAATGTTGAGTTTTCGAGGAGCGCCAGGGTGTTTCTGATAGAACTCCGCGATCGCCTCCTTTGCATTCTCACCGAAGTCCGTCTCAGGTTGCCAAGTCGGTTCGTTGTATCCGACCCACTTGATGAGGTACTGTAGCTTTCCTTGGTGCAGACGTGAGTTGATAACCTCCTGAACCTCGTATTCCTCCTCGTTGTCAACAATGTTGGGCGGTGGCGGTGGAGGTTGTTTCTGGCTTTCGAAGGATGGTTCGACAGCGGGTTTCAACAGGGCTTCGTTGAAGACAGGGTGGACTTTCTTCCACCGCTTGGGGAGTTTGAGCTTGTACGCGCTCGCGCCCACCTTGTCGATGATTTCGAAGGGTCTGTACCACTTGTCTGCTAGCTTCTTTGTCGGCGCGTCCGTGCTGATGTTCTGACCATCCAGGAAGACCTTGTTGCCAGTCTGGTACTCCACCAATACCCCCACTGTCCAGTCATGGTAGCGCTTCATGTCATCAGCTGCCTTGACCAGGTTGTCCTTTGCAATGCGATGAGTCTCCTTGATGTGTTTTGCAAATTCTTCTGCCGACATGTTAGTGGATGAAGTTTGTGTCATGTCAAAGCTCAGAGGATGATGTCCTGTATTTGCATAGAAGGGAGACATCTTTGTCACTGAGTGTTTGCGGTTGTTGTATGTGAACTCTGCGAGAGGGAGCCAGTCCTTCCAGTCCGATTGCCGATGGTTAACGAAGAGCCTAGGGTACTGTTCGAGCTCTTGGTTAACACGTTCCGTCTGACCATCTGTTTGCAGGTGATATGCCATCGATGGGTTGCCTTCGATGTGCAGGAGTTTGTATAGTTCCTTCATCATCGACACGTCGAACTGCGTGCCACGGTCATGGATGATCTTCTTTGGTAGGCCATGGAGGCGGAAGACGTGGTTGCGGTGTAGATCCTGACTTAGGGGTGTCTGGGATCAACGGTCCTTTTGGGGACATGATCACGTTGTTCTGGGAGGTTAGGGGTAGACTGCGGTGAGATCACTCGACGTACCGGTACGCGTCGGTATGCTTCGGTACGCGCCGGTACGTGTCAATATTGAGAACAAAGGTCGGGAACTCCTGTCGCGTCTGTGGTTTGACCGGTACGGAGTCGGTACGCGCAGGTAATCAACACCGGTACGATGTGATCACGACGAGTGACGAGGTTCGAGTTACGAAGTATGAGACGAGAGATGGTTTCGAGAGACGAGATGCTAAGACAAAGACAGAGTGACTACAAGATTATGAGAACTAAGACGGATCACACTCAAGTTACCCTATCTGAGGGAGACTCTGCAGTAGAGCTCACTTCTCCTCTACCTACAACATGGGGTGCATATTTATACTAAGTCCAAAGATCTATCTACAGTTAATAATTTCCATACGGGCATACTGTGCATATCAGTCAAAACATAGAGAAGTCGAAAGGAAAAGTCATAGGTCATAGAGGCGCACATAGAGTGCATAGAAATCAGAAGAACATAGGAAAAACATAAATCATAATGAGGAAAACGTCCGATCACACCGGTGCTCCACCGGAACTCAGATCGTCCAATCGGTATGTGGCTCCCGTCGTCGGACAGCAGTCCGGTACACATCTTGGCTGTATGCTCCATGTGACCGCATCCCTAATTGTCAAGATAAGATCTCCGGTACGTTCCGGTATGCTTTCGGAGGTGTCGGAACGTGCTGATGACGCGATCGCGAGGTTCTGATTCGAGACCGGACCGATCGGGTTGAGTCTGGTACTGATCGGTACGCGTTGGAACCAGTTCTTGAATGCTTCTGGAGTGATCGGTGGTGATGGGACGATCGGCACGGCTCTACAGCGGTACAACTGAGCCATGCCTTCTGCTGACAGTTTCGTCATCGTCGGGATCATGTGCATCTGTTTCGAGAATCTATCTACAAAGACACAGATCGCGTTGTGTCCCTTCGAGTCTGGGAGCTCTCCAATGAGCTTGACCATAACAATTTCCCAAGGTCCCTCAGGGACTGCATTCGGGTGGAGTGGCCTTGACCTTGATGCCCTCAGAGCCTTTGTTTGTTGACAGCGATCACACCCTCGGACATATGCTCGGACGTCGGAGAACATTGATGCCCACCAGAAATCTCGACGGACAAGTTCCACCGTCTTTGATGCTCCTGGATGCCCAGCCAGTACTGAGTCATGACACTCCTGCAACACCGACTCCTTTATCGTCGACAGGATGTATACCTTGCCCTTCATCTGCCACAAACCGTCAACCTCTGTCATTCCTGTCAGCCTCTCCGACTCATTCTGCGCCCTCTGTGCTTCACCCACTCATTCCAACACCTCATCACACGACGTCCTCACCACTCCACGATTCAACCACTTCTCCTTGATGAACACGACACCATCGTTATCATCCTTCCCCTCATCGTAGCCGGTCTTACGCAACAGTAAGTCCGCCTTGCCCATCGTCTTCCCCAACTTGTGCTCAAGGTGGAAGTCAAATTCCTCAAGCTCTGTCTGCCAGCGAGCTTGTCAATAGCTCAGCTTTTGTGCCGACCTGAAGTAGGTGAGGTTGGCATGATCAGACCAGATCTCGATAGGGTGACGGGCACCGAGAAGGTACTGTCTCCACTCTTTGAGTGCCGAAACGATCGCGAGCATCTCCTTGTCATAGATCTCGTAGTTTCGTTCTGCTGGCAGGAGCGCTTCAGACCTGTAGGCGACTACCCTCCACTTGCCTTCCTGCTTCTGCAACAACACACCTCCAAGTGCAAAGTTTGATGAGTCCGCCTCGATGTGGAAAGGGCCCTCATCGTTCACGATGGCCAGGACTGGAGGTGAGCAGAGACGTCATCTCAACTCCTTGAACACTTCTTGCTGTTTGGTCTCCCATACCCAGTCCTTCTTGCCTGTCAGCGACGTTAGCAGATGGACCACCTTGCTGTAGTCCTTGATGAACCATTGCAGCCAGTTGCCCATGCCAAGGAATTGTTGCAGCTGCTTGAGGTTTCGCGGGACTGGCCAGTCTGCGATTGCTTCCATCTTCGCCGGGTCAGCCCTGATCTTACCATTGCCAACAATGTGGCTGAGGTATTTCACAACCTTGGCATCGAATTCGCATTTCTCCAGTTTCAGGTATAGACCATTCTCTCGCAAGATCTGAAGGATGCGCCTTGAGGTTTCGATATGTTCCTCTAGAGTTTGTGAGAGGATCAGTATGTCGTTGAGGTAGACAATGATCAAGTTATCATAGATCAGTCCCTTGAAGATGTGGTTGACAAAAGCTTGAAACGTTGCCGGTGCGTTGCAAAGACCAAAGAACATGACTGTTGGTTTGAAGAGACCCATGTTCGTGCGGAACACTGCCTTCCATTCATCACCTTCACAGATCCGGATGTTGTAATATCCCCAGTGAAGGTCAAGCTTGGTGATGAACTTCGCCTTCTTGACCTTGTTGACAAGTTTGTCGATGAGGGGGAGAGGGTACTTGTTCTTAATTGTTCCTTCGTTGAGCTTCTGGTAATCCTGAATCGGGCATAGAGACTTGTCGGCCTTCTTGATGAAAAAGAAGGGTGATGCCATTGGCGAAATCGACTTTCGTATGCGACCTGACTTCAAGTTTTCCTCAAGGAAATCCTTCAGCGACTCCTGTTCCATCAGTGTCAATGGGTAGATCTTGCAGTCGCTAGGCTTAAAGTCAGGTTTTAAGTCAATGACGTGATCCCAGGGTCTATGTTCCGGCAGTTTTTCGAAGCCTTTTTCACTGAAGATGTCAGCAAAGTCGTTGAGGTATGCAGGCCAGGACGTCTTGTCCATTCGCACCTCTCTCACCCTCCTCATCTCCTCCACAGCCTCCTTCTCGATTGCACACTCCTCTGGGAAATGGGTGAATTCAATTGAACCCATCTTCCAGTCGACCTCTGGGTTGTGGTGTCGAAGCCAGTCATAGCCCAGGAAGATGTTTGACGATGCCAGGGATGTTACTGCAAGGATGATCCTTTCCTTGTGATGTCCAATCATTAGCTCGATGTCAATGTACTTCTCGATCAAACCGGCCTCGTTGTGTGTGCCATCTGCATTGAGCACCGCAAGGGGTCTGATGTAGCGTTTGGTTTCCAACCCATAGCGTTTGACGAACCTTACATCAATGCACAATCCCGTACACCCCAAATCCACGAGTGCATGCACATCTACCTCCCTTGTCTCACCCTCCATGCTATGTCCGACGTTCAGGAGGAGGTCCAGCTGGCGTCTGCCAGTTCCCCTCATGAACAGCTGCTTGTACTTGCCTTCCTTATTCACACTGGTGGGGACTTCATAATCGGGAGAACCATCAACGTTGTTTGCATCTATGTATTGTACAGACGGTTGGTTATATTTTAGCAAGTCCAGATTCGAAGTTCCTTGTTCTACTCGGCCAGTCACCCCGATGGCTACGCCTGACCACTCGCAAAACCCTGCGAGTTGACGACCTCTTCGTCATCTCCCTCCTCCTCCATGTAGTCCTCCACTGTCGACCTTCGAGTGTCTATGACTTCCTTGAATGCCGATTCCTTCATCGCACCTAGCTCATCAGCGAGGAGGCGATGTTCGCCAGGCGCCATCATCTGCAGCATACGCTGCACAATTGTCTTTCCTTGTGGGCACGCATCCTTGAAGTGACCCAGCTGGCCGCAGATCCAGCACACACGTCAGTGTTGCACCTCATTCATCGAGACGTCCATTGGCTGGCCGGCGCCTCCAAAGGTAATGCTGGTTGCATCGCATTTGTCGGTGTGGGGGGCTGCTACCTGGCGACAAGCCAGGGGTGCATGCTGCTGCTGCGGGCATGGTGGGGGTGGGAATGTGCGACCTCATTGGATGGCGCGGATCTGTTGCTCGCCCCGGTCGATCTCGATTGCTTTCTTCTTCCAGTTGTCATATGTTGTCGGGACTGGCGTCGACCTTAGCACCCCTCGTACCACCTCGATGTTCATCGCCCTCTTCAGACGGTCGCAGATGATGCTGTCATCTGTTAGTCCCACTCTCGTGATGACGACGTTGAGATCCTGAAAGAACTCATCGGCGGTGAGGTCCTTCTGAACCTTGGTTCGGAATTTCGCCCATGCCTTTTCCTTCTGGTTCGGATTGTCGAATGAGGCATCTAGGCGCTCTTGGAACCTCATCCAACTGTCGGTGAAGGTCACGATGCCAGCCATTGTTGATTCCTCCATGTAGTTCTGCGCCCATGTCGCCACATTACCACCCTTCAAATAGGAGAGAGCAATGTAGATCTTACTCTCCGATGTGGGGTATCGGCTTGGGTTTGCGGAGACGAAAAGGAGGACCTCGCGTTTGAAGTCTAGATAGTCGTCGCCACCAGTGAATTCACGTGGCCGGGCGACGTCGATGCTGGGGGTCGGGGGGTTAGCTGCTGCGACTGGTGCCGGGGTGTTGTTTGCCTGATGGGTGAAGGCATTTGTGATGATGGCCGCGATCTGCTCCATCTGCTGCTGACTGAAACCTCCTGCTGACATTGCGGGTTCAGGCGTGGGCATTGAAGGTTCAGGAGGGGTTGGCAGTGAAAGATCTCTACGAGTCTCGTGGTAGGGTCCTGGAGTCAGTGGTAGGTTGACAGTAGACGTTGACGGTGCAGGTGACAACGGGACGGCTGGGGGCCACCTAGCTCTCCTTCCTTCTTCATTCGTCGAATACCAGCTATGCTGGATTTCACTCCACCAGATGTCATATACTATGCCACTATTATTGGTTGTGATGTAGCCTGGTTGGTTTGGATCCCAACATGCTGATGCAGGGAGAGCCCATTGTTGTTTGTTGGTGAGATCTATCTTGACAATGGTGGAGGGACAAGGATCGGTTGTGCATTCGATCTGGGGTTACGCCAACGTTGAACGGGTTCGTCGGTGAGGTTGATGATAAGGCGGAAGGACGCGGCAGAGATAACAATCGACAACGATATTGACGACTGAACACGTAATGTCACCCACATCCAGGTTAAGTGGCTCCTCCACCAAAGGGAAATGCGGAGAGCCAGGGTCGGGAAAAGTCGGTTGCGAAGTTTATGTAATACATGAACGTCCAAAAACGTCCAGGCAGGGTTGAGGTTTGTTGTTTAGGGGGTTTGCACTTCAAGTCCGTCAAGGGGAGCGCTCCTCTAGACTGAGTGAAGGTGAGTCGACAGCGACGATGTACGCTGGGGATGAGCCCAGGTGCGGTTCTGCTTTTATGTTAGGCGGGAGTCCAGGAGACAACTTGGACTGGGCAGGCCTCGGCTGACTGTCATCTGGGACATGCTATACTCGAGCGGGGACTTGGGACACGCTGTACTCAGACTAGGTCATCACAGAGGTAAGAGGATTAATACAATGTACTCTACTACAGGAGGGGGACGCGGTCTCACCTAGGTCGTCACGGAGGTAAGAGGAAAAGCAGAACAGGTGTTCAGATGCGATTCCTCTTCCTTATATACAGTGATCACCTCATGAGAACCAGTTGCCCTTTTGTCTAAGATTACATAAAAGGGAGCGGAATGGAATGAATGAAGGTCATGTGAAAGGAGTGTGGGAAATGATTGAAAAGATGATTAATTATAATGAGAAGGAGCAATTAAACGAAAAGAAATGATAGAAGGAAAATAAAAAAGAAAGGAAAAGTTCGAGTCCTGACACTTTGGCTCTGACGTGGCTCACTTCACGTGACATGCATGTGTCGCAGGACTTATGAAAATGGCTGTAAATTGTAGAGTCAAAAACAATAAAATACAGCATTTATAGTGGTCCTAGAGTGTATGGCAAAAAGTGAAATTCAGTGTGCCTCAAAGTCCCCTAGACAGTCAGTGACAGTGATACAATTGGGCAGGCCTGTCTGGGCATACCCAGAAATTTTGGGCAGGCCCAACTGGGAGTGCCCAGCAGATTGGGCACTCCCAGGCATGATAAGGTAGGGAAAGTATAAACTCAACCAACTAAGTCACATCACTATCACAGTCCCTGAGCACTGCATTTACCCCATTTGGAAGGACCCTAATGGCAAAAATCTCAAAGGATCCAAGGTCAACTTTCTAACTTCTAAAAAATTCCTTCCATAATTCACTGAGCTTGTCTCCTGTAGGCTCTTACATATATTTACAAGCATCAAGAAGAGTTCATTGTGTTAGAACCTGAACTTTCACCTTTTCCTTTATTTTCCCTTTTACCATTTCCTTTATTATATTCATCCTTTTCATTATATTTACCCATCTTACACAATCATTCCCACACTGCCTTCATTCGTTCCATTCCCACTCGTTATGTAATGTTAGGTAATATAGTCTCACGGTCGTCGCTATATAAGGTCTCAGGAATCGCATGAACTCCTTGTTCTGCTTTTCCTCTTACCTCCGCGACGATCTAGGTGAGACTCGTCCCCCTTGTATTAGTTTAGACTTGTATTAATCCTCTTACCTCTGCGACGATCTAGTCTGAGTACAGCGTGTCCCGAGTCCCCGCTCGAGTATAGCACGTCCCAGACAACAGCAAGCCGAGGCCTGCCCAGTCCGAGTCGTCTCCCAGACTCCCGCCTAACATAAAAGCAGAACCCCACCCAGGCTCATCCCCAGCGTACGTCGTCGCTGTCGACTCGCCTTCACTCAGTCTAGAGGAGCACTCCCCTCAACGGATTTGACGTGTAAACTCCCTGAACGACAACCCTCAACCCTGCCCGGACGTTTTCGGACGTTCGTGTATTACGTAAACCTACACCCGACATTTCCCGACCCTGGCTCTTCGCTTCTCCCTCTGGTGGAGGAACCATCTGACCTGGACGTGGGTAACACACCGTGTACAGTCGTCGACGTCGTTGTCGATTGTGATCTCGGCCGCCTCCTTCCGTTTGGTCATCAAACTCGCCGACGAACCTGTCCTTCATCAGTGTAATGTACATCTGGACAACCAGCCCCTACCTGTTCCCCCCCCGACGTAGTCAAGATAGATCTCACCGAGGAACAACAACGGGCTTTCCCCTCTTCTTCATGCTACGACGCGGAACGCCAATCGTACGTAGCGGACGACAGAAACCACGTCACTCATAATCTCTGGTGGAGTGACACTAGGCACGCCTGGTACTCGACTGACCTGTCTTCCGGCAAGCGAACTCGTTGGGTGCCTCGAGCTCCCTGTGCACCATCATCACCGACAGTCTCGACATCGTTGGTCGTCCTCCCAAGCGAACCAGGAGGCTATCGTACACCCCGTAGAGACTCGTCACCGCCGACACCCCCTGAGCGCCTGACACATACGCCTGTACCAGCGATGGCTGAAGGTTTCACTCAAAGGCAGCAACAAGAGATCGCAGCAATCGTAGCTGCCGCCTTCACCCGAGCAGCAACGAACGCCCCTGCAACCCAAGCTCCAGCTCCCTCGATTGACGTCGCCCGGCCACGCGAATTCGCTGGCGGTGATGACTACCTCGACTTCAAGCGCGAAGTCCTACTCTTCGTCTCGGTGAACCCCACGAGATATCCCTCGTCGGCAAGCAAGATCTATGTCACCCTCTCTTACCTCAAGGGTGGCAACGCGTCGACGTGGGCGCAAAACTACGTCCAGGAATTCACAACGAATGGCGTCGTGGGCTTTACGGACGACTGGGCCAAGTTCCAGGAATGACTGGATGCCTCCTTCGATGATCCAAACAGGAAGGAGAAGGCGCTGAAGAAGTTCCGAGACAAGGTCCAGAAGGACCTCTCCGCCGACCAGTTCTTCCAGGACCTCAACGTGATCATCAAGGCAGCGGAGCTGAAGGACGAAAGCGTCATTTGTGACCGCCTGCAATGCACGATGAACATCGAGGTGGTCCGCGGCGTGTTGAGGTCGACGCCCGTGCCAACAACATATGAGACATGGAAAAAGAAGGCCATTGAGATCGATTGGGGTGAACAGCAGATTCGCGCCATCCAACGAGGTCGTACATTGCTGTTCACGCCCTGTCCGACGCCCCAACAAGGGCCTCCTGCACGCCGACAGGTAGCAGCCCCACACGCCGATAAGCGTGATGCGACGGGCGTCACTTTCGGAGGTGCCGGCCAACCGATGGACGTCTCGATGAATGAGGCGCAACGAAAGCGCGCGTGCTGGATTTGCGGCGGACTGGGACACTTTAAGGACAAATGTCTGCAGGCGAAGCCGATCATCCAGCGTATGTTGGAGCTGATGGCACCGGGCAAGCGCCGCCTCATCGCTGACGAGCTCGGCGCGATGAAGGAGTCGGCATTCGAGGAAGTCGTGGACACTCGAAGGTCGACGGTGGAGGACTATGTGGAGGAAGAAGACAATGACGAAGAGGTCGTCGACTCGCAGGGTTTTGCGAGTGGTCAGGCGTAGCCATCGGGGCGACTGACCGAGAAGAACAAGGGACTTCGAATCCGGATTCGCTAAAATATAACCAACCGTCTGTACAATACATAGATGCAAACAACGTCGATGGTTTTCCCAATTACGAAGTCCCCACCGGTGTGAACAAAGATGAAGAGTACGAGCAACTGTTCATGAGAGGAACTGGCAGACGCCAGCTGGACCTTCTCCTGACCGTCGAGCATGAAATAGCGGGTGAGGTGAGAGAGGTAGATGTGCATGCCCTTGTGGATTCGGGATGCACGGGATCCTGCATCGACATCAGGTTCGTCGAGAGGTACGGGTTGGAAACGAAACGCTACATTCGACCCCTCGCAGTGCTCAACGCCGATGGCACGCACAATGAGGCCGGATTGATCAAGGAGTACGTTGACGTCGAGCTCATGATCGGCCGTCACCAGGAGAGGATTGTCCTCGCGGTAACGTCCCTAGCGTCATCAAACATCTTTCTGGGGTACGACTGGCTTCGACGTCACAATCCGGAGGTCGACTGGAAAACGGGTTCGATCGAATTCACCCGCTGTCCAGAAGAATGTGCGATCAAGAGGGAGCCGGTGGAGGACCTAGGCAAGGTAAAGAAGGTGGTGGAACAGATGAGGAGGGTGAGTGAGATGCGAATGGACAAGGCGTCCTGGCCCGCATACCTCAACGACTACGCCGACGTTTTCAGCGAAGAAGGTTTCGAGAAGCTGCCGGAACACCGACCCTGGGACCATGTTATCGACTTGAAGCCCGACTTCAAACCGAGCGACTGTAAGATCTACCCCCTCACGCCAACTGAGCAGCAGTTGCTCAAGGACTTCCTTGATGAAAATCTGAAGTCGGGTCGCATTCGACGGTCGATATCGCCCATGGCGTCGCCCTTCTTCTTTATTAAGAAGGCCGACAAATTGCTACGCCCGATCCAGGATTACCGTAAGCTCAATGATGGCATGATCAGAGACAAGTATCCCCTCCCTCTCATTGACGAACTCGTCGACAAGGTCAAGAAAGCGAAGTACATCACTAAGCTTGACCTTCGCTGGGGGTACTACAATATCCGGATCTGCGAGGGTGACGAATGGAAGGCAGCGTTTCGCACGAACATGGGCCTCTTCGAACCGACGGTCATGTTTTTTGGCCTTTGCAATGCGCCGGCCACTTTCCAGGCCTTTGTCAACCACATCTTTAAGGACCTAATCTACGCGAACTTGATCATCGTATACCTCGACGACATCCTGATCCTCTCGGAAACCATTGAGGAGCATATCGACACGTCGAGGCGCGTACTCCAGATCCTCCGAGAAAATGGCCTGTACCTGAAGCCGGAGAAGTGCGAGTTTGACGCCAAGGTTGTCAAATACCTCGGCCACATCATCGGCAATGGCGAGATCAGGGCTGACCCGGCAAAGACGGAGGCGATTGCGAACTGGCCAGTCCCACGGAACCTCAAGGAGCTACAACAGTTCCTCGGTATGGGAAACTGGCTGAGACGGTTTATTAAGGACTACAGCAAGGTGGTCCGACCGTTGACGTCGTTGATGGGCAAGAAGGACTGGGTATGGGAGACCGAACAGCAGGAAGCGTTTGAGGAGCTGAGACGACGTCTCTGCTCACCTCCAGTCCTAGCCATCGCCAATGACGAGGGCCCTTTCCGCGTAGAAGCGGACTCGTCGAACTTTGCGCTCAGTGGTGTGTTGTTGCAGAAGCAGGAAGGGAAGTGGAGGGTGATCGCCTACAGGTCAGAGGCACTTGAACCGGTGGAACGAAACTACGAGATCTACGACAAGGAGATGCTCGCGATTGTTTCGGCGCTCAAGGAGTGGCGGCAATACCTCCTTGGCGCTCGCCACAAGATTGAAATCTGGTCTGACCACGCCAACCTCACCTACTTCAGGTCGGCGCAGAAGCTGAGCTATCGCCAAGCTCGCTGGCAGACCGAACTTGAAGAATTCGACTTCCACCTCAAACACAAGTCGGGCAAGATGATGGGCAAGGCCGACCTGCTATCGCGCATGGCGGGCTATGATCAGGGCAAGGATGACAACGATGGGGTCGTGTTCATCAAGGATAAGTGGTTGAACCGTGGAGTGGTGCGGACATCGCGCGACGAGGTGGTGGAACGGGTGGGTGAAGCGCAAAGGGCACAGGACGAGTCGGAGAGGCCTACGGGTTTGGTGGAGGTCGACGAGTTGTGGCGGATGAAAGGCAAGGTGTATGTTCCATCGACAATAAAGGAGGCCGTGTTGCGGGAGTGCCACGACTCGGTTCTGGCTGGTCATCCGGGAGCGTCGAAGACAGTAGAACTCGTCCGTCGCGATTTCTGGTGGGCATCGATGTTCTCCGACGTCCGAGCATACGTCCGAGGTTGCGACCGTTGTCAACGGACGAAAGCCTTAAGAACGTCGAGGTCTAGACCGCTTCATCCAAACGCTGTCCCTGAAGGACCCTGGGAAATTGTTACGGTCGACCTAATCGGAGAGCTCCCGGACTCCAAGGGACACAACGTGATCTGCGTCTTCGTGGATAGATTCTCGAAGCAGATGCACGCGATCCTGACGACGATGAGGCTGTCAGCAGAAGGCATGGCCCAGCTGTACCGTGACCATGTCTTCCACCTCCATGGCCTACCAAAGAAGATCATCCACGACCGAGGCATGCAGTTCGATGCGTCGATGATGAAGGAGCTGTACAAACTTCTGCACATTGAAGGCAACCCGTCGACAGCGTACCATCCACAGACGGATGGTCAAACGGAACGCGTTAACCAAGAGCTCGAACAGTACCTTCGACTCTTCGTTAACCATCGGCAATCGGACTGGAAGGACTGGCTCCCCCTTGCAGAGTTCGCATACAACAACCGCGAACACTCAGCAACGAAGATGTCCCCCTTCTACGCGAACACAGGACGTCACCCCTTGAGCTTCGACACGACGTGAACCTCATCTGCTAACATGTCAGCGGAAGAATTCGCAAAGCACATCAAGGAGACTCATCGCGTTGCTAAGGACAACCTAGTCAAGGCAGCAGAGGACATGAAGCGCTACCATGACCGGACAGCAGGAGCTTCGGTGGAGTACAAGGCTGGAGACAAGGTCTTCCTTGACGGGCGAAACATCAGTACGGACTCGCCGACAAAGAAACTCGCAGACAAATGGTACGGCCCCTTTGACGTCGTCGACAAGATAGGAGCGAGCGTGTACAAGCTCAAACTCCCGAAGCGATGGAAAAAGGTCCACCCTGTCTTCAACGAAGCCCTATTGAAACCCGCTGTCGAACCGTCCTTTGAAAGCCAGAAGCAACCGCCGCCGCCGCCACCAGACATCGTCGACAACGAGGAAGAGTACGAACTCGAGGAAGTCTTAGACTCACGTCTGCACCGAGGGAAACTACAGTACCTTGTCAAGTGGGTCGGCTACAATGAACCTACTTGGCAGCCTGAGACGGACTTCGGCGAGAACGCGAAGGAGGCGATCACTGAGTTCTACCTCAAACATCCCGGTGCACCTCGGAAACTCGACATCCCTCGTCAACGACTCTGTCCGCTCTTCGTCGACACCGAGCCTGACGACCGCGACCATGGTTGGTCGGGACGCCCAACCTTGAAGGGAGGGTAATGTTAGAACCTGAACTTTCACCTTTTCCTTTATTTTCCCTTTTACTATTTCCTTTATTATATTCGTCCTTTTCATTATATTTACCCATCTTACACAATCATTCCCACACTGCCTTCATTCATTCCATTCCCACTCGTTATGTAATGTTAGGTAATATAGTCTCACGGTCGTCGCTATATAAGGTCTCAGGAATCGCATGAACTCCTTGTTCTGCTTTTCCTCTTACCTCCGCGACGATCTAGGTGAGACTCGTCCCCCTTGTATTAGTTTAGACTTGTATTAATCCTCTTACCTCTGCGACGATCTAGTCTGAGTACAGCGTGTCCCGAGTCCCCGCTCGAGTATAGCACGTCCCAGACAACAGCAAGCCGAGGCCTGCCCAGTCCGAGTCGTCTCCTGGACTCCCGCCTAACACATTGGGATTCTTTTGAGGTTCAGACAAACTTACCAAATGCGGCACATGACAAATATGTTACAAATTATGTGATTACATAAGATATTCCCTTCTTTGGAGCAGCAAAATATTCAGTCCAGAAAATTGAGTTGTATCCAGAAGCCTGGAAATGCAATTCTATGGTGTTTGACAAAAGCAACTTTTTTCCTTAAATAGTAAGCCCTAAACTCAATATTCAGAAAAATAAATCCATACATCTGTAGCCAAAGATGTCCTCTAAAGTTCTATGAGAATGAAAGATGCATTTGGGATGTTGTGTTGAAGTAATTGGGCTCGACACCGTGTGCCACCTAATAAGGCAAGTAGGGTTGCATCACGGTTGGTCGAGTTTATACTTTCCCTATCTTACCTATTAGGTCAATTAGTTGTGTGTACAAATTGCCCTATTAGGTCTGCTTGAAGTGGTGCTCATTGCAGGCTTGTGTCTCGTGTTGTGAAATATAAGAGGTTTTCACTAACCATCAAGTCTCGACATCCAGACTCCTATCTTGACCTCAGCATAACTGTCGGCACTTATTAAGTCAAGGGGCATCCACAGTTCTAGCTTACCAGGCACCATGTCGTCCAACAAAAGCTTGACAGGCGTCTCAAGTTCCTTGCAAAAGGTAACTGAAGCTTCGTCGCCAGGTGAGCTCTTTTCTGATGCAATCGCACAGCGAATGGTGCACTACTCACATTCAATTTCTTCCCAAGTCTTCTCCCTTACATCCGTCAAATGCAATACGAAACCTATGGAAGGTGCTGGCGAGCCTTGCGTCAAATTCGTTGTTGGTGACATGGGTGGTCTCGAAAGCAGCTCGTCCGAGTCCACGGCTCCATTCTCGTTTACATTCAGCGCGACTGGAGTCTCAGAGTTCTCTGTGTCATTCGACTTACATTGCAACCTCAACTTCGGCTCGCAGGCGTATTCTAGTAAGCCTGACAGGAAAACCGACGAGACAAGCTCCATGCTTCCTGCCGAGACGGTAGCGAATGGTAAGCCATCTTCCACAGTCCTCATTTGTCTGTTTGTCTAGAACAGCTCTTGATGTCAGAGGAACCCCAGGATAGTCGGTCGTCTACGAATTTAACCAAGGTGCTTACCTCCCCGGCCTCATCAAAGAAGGAAACTTCGACTGAGTCTAAAAAATCTCTCGCCAATGGGACAAGCATTCCATCAGACTTGCCATCTTCTACTTTTGCTAGTGAATCTAATGAAGAGGCGGACAAAGCGTCCAACCCTGCAGAGTCTTGCTCTGAAGAAGGTGAGACCTTTTGCTGTTGTCAGCCGTTCTGCTCCGTCAATCCGGACTCAGACGAGTTTCTCCTGGTCCAGAGTCCAAATTGTCGGCTCCGGTGACTGTCAACCCTCATATCACCGGCAAAGGCTTCGATATTACTCCTGTCGTATCAGGGTGTCCTGAGTGCAATGCATTCGCTCCCGCAGTCGGTTCACCGTTGAACTGGCGTCCATGGACTCCGGCGTGTCGCGAGTATTCAGGTACGCTACTTTCTACTGTTACCTGACGAAATATCTCATGCAAGTGAAGGTTGGTTGATCTACACACATCAACATTTCTGGGTATAACGTTCACTTCACAGTAGAAGGCCATTATTACTCTGATTCCGGTCGGGACGATAACGTGCAAAACTTGTATCAGAACATCTGCTTCCTTCCAAATTATCGGGCAAACGAGACATCCCAAGAGGTGAAGAACCTGCCTATTTTTCCGTAGCCGCTACCTTCTTAAAGCAGCGGGCGTTCAGGAATTGCGCCTTAGATGGTATATGGGAGCCAAGCACAGCAATGGTGAGCTGAACCATCAAATGCTCTAACCGCCAAATACTTTAGCCTCTAGATCTTTTGCTAGGTGTCTCCGAGCAACGCGCCATGGCACCAAGACCAGACATTGATGGATGATACAAAAGCGGCCCGTCGATAATGCAAAGGAGGATCCACGTGCTTTGTCAGATGTACCTATCATAGCCCACTTATTTTCTAATCATCCACGTCAAATGAAAAACAAGGAACTCACGATTCCTATATATTTGTCAGTAGCCATCTTGCAAATTATGAAGTTGCTTCGAGTCACGTTTTTTCTAGCTCTGCTTTGCTAAAAGAAATTGGTTTCTTTCTTGTTGCTCCTATCCAGCATATAATTTCTGTTGTTTCACTCACAACCAGGCCTGGGGTTAGGCGTTACTGGTGTACCTGCTGGCTGTTGCCCCACATTATTACGTGATCGCATTGCAGCGGCGCTCGAACCGATTCGACAGCTGACCTCCGAGGCGAAGTCACGAACCCATGGCACGCCAATGCGGTCTTCGCAAGTTTGCTTCAACATTTGAGGCGTCTGTTCACAAGCCAATGAATGCCCGTCCAAATTTACGACAAGGAATGAAGACGTCTTCTGACAGGCGGACGGGTAACGCGATGCGTCGGACGGTGTTCTGGCGCGATAACTTGACTAGTTTCCTTCATGAGTATAAATTCGCGATGGAGTAGCGAACCTCTAACTCTTAGACCCACTATCTTTGTCCTTCATAATGGGTCTTGGAATCCTGCGCGATCGTCATCTTGGGGAGGACGTCCCAGGTACGTGCCGTTGGTTTAACGCAGACGTCTAGTAGGCTAAGCGAACATTCCCTTTGTCAAGGAACATCACTCCTCGATGACTTGCATAGTCTTGGTGTCCCGCATATCGACCCGTCAGAAGCAAACGTGAAGCGCGGAAAGGATGGTATCATTCTCGTGCCACAGCCGTCGGACTCGCCAAACGACCCGCTGAATTGGCCACTCTGGCGCAAGGCCGCGCTCATGTTGACTCTAACATACGGTGCGGGCGTCGTAGGCGCATTTGGCCCCATCATTGGTGCAGGCCTAGTTCAAGTCGCGGAAGCCCTCAACACAACCAATGACGCGCTCTCAAAGATCACTGGTGATCTCGTCCTCTCAATAGGCCTCATTCTGATCCTCACAGCACCGGCGAGCGTCGTATGGGGACGAAGGCCAATATTCTTACTTGGAAATGCGTTTCTGCTTGCGAGCTCGATCTGGAGTGCCGCAGCTCAGAACCTTGGTAGCTTGACGGCGAGTCGAGTTATCGGTGGCATTGGCATGGCTCCAGTCGAGTGCCTTGTGGAAGCTACTATCGCGTGAGCTACTTAGCTTTCTCTGTCAAGACATTTCTGATGTCCTATATTAGCGACATTTTCTTCGTCCACGAGAGAGGAAGGTGGATCGCTCTTTGGAGTGTGAGTGCGCCCTTTCATCTGATGGAGATTGAACTGACGATCGGTGCGTCTTCAGTTTGCCCTTCTTGGAGGCATTTGCGGAGTCTCTATTGTAAATGGATATCTTATCCAAGACGCGTACGTCTTCCTTCCGCTCAGATCGGCTAGCTCTGAGTCTCTAGACACTTGCAGATCATGGCGTATATGCTTCGTTGTAGAGGCTGTACTGGTACGAGCCTTATCTCGTCTAATCTCCTTAGCTTGTTCAAGTCGAAATCAATAACAGTGCGGAATTCTCTTTATCTTGACGATTTTTTTCGTGCCGGAAACAGCATACGTCCGCCAAACACCCGGCACGGTGATTCCAGTCGATGAAAAACACTTGCATAGAGCGTCTCAGGAGCCTCAGCTTGATCCAGTGAAGAGAACATCGTCGTCTGAAAAGGCTACCGAAGAAAAGGAGACTGTGTCTGAAATATCAGATGTCCCAGTTGATGTCGAGAAGCGCTCGAACGCAGAGACTCCAAAGACATTGTTACAACTGATGAAACCATGGTCTTCCCACCGCTTTTCGGACGAAAACTTCTTCAAGATCGCCCTTCGTCCTTTCTCGCTCGTCCTCAGTCCGGCAGTTGCGTGGGGCGCGCTCGTATACGGGACAACGAATGCTTGGCGTACGTCTCTGCCCCTTTTTTTTGAGGCGTGTTAATTGAAGAATCACTGACCGCGCGACATCTCTTAAGTGGTTGCCCTGTCTGTGTCTGTCTCGCTACTCTTCTCGGATCCGCAGTTTGGGTACGGTTTCAGCGCAGGTCCAGTGGGGCTTATTGCGGGCGTCGGCCCGTTCATCGCAGCCTTTCTCGGGAACGTCCTAGCGGGCCCGTTGAGCGATTGGACGGTAAAGTATATGTCGCGCCACAACGGAGGCGTCTACGAGCCTGAGTGCGTGATAATTATTTTGGTTTATATAGCAAATCCAGTTTGCTTACTGCTTCCCTTTGACCCTTAATATATTAGATTCCGCTTGCTTGTGGTGATCCCAATGTTTGTGGTGACGACAATGGGATGGTTCGGATGGGCGATCAGCGCACACCTTGAGCAGCTCTGGATAGGACCTGAGATCTTCTACTCGCTGCTTAACTTCGGGCAGGCGATTGGGAGTATCGCGTACGTACTTCTACATGTCTCGGCCATGTCGTGCGTTTATATTTATCCGGCACTATTTGCGGTCTACAGTGTCGTATCATATGTTGTAGACGCACATTCAAACTATGCGCCTGAGGCATTTGCAACAATAAAGTGAGTCGAATTCTAACTTCAACTTCTGACTTAAGATATGCGCTAATCCTCTACTTGTCCATAGTTGTTTAAAGAACATTTTCGCTTTCGGAGTGACATACTTCGTCACTCCTTGGATCCTCAATCAAGGTTCGTTTGCCTAAACTATGTTCTGAACTTTGCTGATTTCGATGCATCACTCCGTAGGTGTTCTTAAGACGTTTTGTACGATAGGCGGAATTAATGCATGGGTTCTGCTGACGACTATAGTAATGTATGTGTATGGCAAGCGTGCACGTAGTTGGGTGCACCGAACGCCGTGGATGCTCGCATGATACCCGAGTGGATATTGTCCACGTTGACGCCGACTTTTCGCGCTTGTTGCATGGAACCCGTGATCCAGCGAAGTTGTGGCATTGTGAGTAGAGGAAGGAGAACTATGACGGAGCGATGTATGCTATGTACAGTAGGCTCACTGAAGAAATTCATTCTTTTCGAGTGTATATGTAGAGATGTAGCGGTGCAGCAGCGCCTTGGACTCCTGGTATCACGTAAGTAGAATGATCTACGTATGCCACTCCGACGACAACGTCCAAATGCCTGATAATAACTTCGTTGCACTTGATCAATCTTATCGGTAAGCCGTTTAATCAGCTGCTAGAGTTCTATGGCATTAACTATGGGGGTCTAATGATTGAAGCTAAAAGGTGTGCACTGGCCAACCACATTGGCAGGACGTGTTTATTGCCGAAAAAGGGTCATTTTGCTCCACTATCCTAGTTGAATTCTGTTGTTTTTGTAATATATGGGCCTGTGTCTTGTACCTCAGCCAATGCGGACAGCTTTTGGGTTGCACACTATCTCAGCAAACCAACCTACAACTGCATCAATATTGCTCGCTTCCTGGCTCTTCGATGTTATCTCGTGAGCTTTATCAAGTTCGACCTGAGCGATCAATTCTTCTTCCGTGATTCCCATCTACCTTTACTTTGGTCTCATTTCCGCAAAACTAAGCGCTAGCGCAACCAAACTCGACTTGCACTCGTGGACCTTAGCTTCAAGTTCAAAGACGAACATTAGCCCACTCCATGTGTTCAGCGGGACTACGAGGCTCAATGTTCTACCGGCTTTGGCACCACTACGTCCGACACGCTAACCACATCTTCCACATCCACATTGATATCCCTCGTCTTCTTTTGATATCAGAATTGCCAGCAGCACACTCCCACTCGTTTGTGTTCACGCTAACGAGAAGCGAGCCTAGCTATCTTGCCGCGGCTTCGCTATCAATTTGGGACGTGCTGGGTCTATGAGCCGAGCGCTTCCCTTCTCTCAAGAACAGATGAACCGCACGCGAAAGACATACTCCAGATTGTGTATTAGGGTAAGCACTATTTAGCGCATATAGGCAGCGTCGAAGGATACGATGTGTAAATAAACAACGGCATTCGAAAACAACATGATGCGGAGATGATCTTTTCAAGCACAGCGTGGAAGACGCTCGCTCATACATACAGTGTTGGACCATAGCTTGCCTTTCTCAGCAGGAGATGGAGGAGCAGTCGAGTTGGTAACTTCACAGCCCGAGTGGGAGAGGTTGCAACTCGAAGGAGGTGTTATTTACAATTCCGAGTTGCCCCTAACAAATTGAAAGGTAGAAGAAGTGAAATTTTGGGATTTGTCTGCACTTTATTGGGGCTTTTCAGAAGGTAGAGGAAAACGTGTATTGGGCTTGAGACGCATTCAGGGAAAAGAACAAGGACGAGAGCCAATGTACTATTTAGTGAATCTTCGGAAAATGCCATGGCGGCCGAATCGCATCGGACGCTGTCCCGTCGCAACGAGCAACGGCGAGCTCGCGGCTCGACACAGCTCATCTCAATTCGACTATGACCGTCTGATTCACTCTCTCGCAGTAGAAAGACAAAGGGAGGCAGAGACGAGACACAGCGCGTCCAGGAGACGTCGCACACAACTCGACGATGTACGTCCGCATCCCGCGCCTGCATTCCTTAGGCTGTGAGTAAATTTTAATCTCGCTGGACACCTCGAGCGCGCTTCTGCTTGACAGCGAAGATCGCTATCTGCATTTTATGTCTTCATCCACGAGCAGGCGAGGGAACCTGAGAGGTCGAAGGATGGGAGAGTGAGAGATCAACGAGCTGACAATGGATGGCTTTTTGACAGCGCGCGAAGACGACTCGGAGGTGGCTCCCGGCGAGTCTGCCGCTTCAACTTCATCAACATTCTCAAGCACGGCTAGCAATGGTGGCAGCAGCGGCACATCGGCGTTGGCAACGAGTACGAGCTCTTCGACAAGCACCAGCACCAGCACCAGCAGTTCCAGTAGCTCAAGCTCGGCGACGTCCTCAAGTTTGTCAAGCTCCTCGGCTGTTTCCTCGGCCTCATCTTGTGAGCTTCATATCTACTTCTGCATCGGGCTGTCCAGCTGATTATGTTGCGTAGCATTATCTACCAAGCCTACGTCTCTGACGAGTAGCTCAAGCCAGAGCCCAAGCTCAACGCCGACCGCATCCTCTTCTTCTTTCAGTTCAACCAGCGTCCCTTCGTCTCTTTCGAGTTCATTTTCGGTTACTACGACCCCGACGACAGAAAACATCTCGAGTTTGGATACTTCGTCGACGAGCACGGATGTGGAGTTGAGCACCTCGTCTTCTACGCCCCCCGCATTTCTCTCCGCCGACGTAACAGCGAGCTTAAGCCAGCCGCCCGAGCCCTCAGTCTCAGTTTCATTGGAGTTCTCTTCGCTGGCTTCGAGCTCCGTTGTTTCCACCACTTTATCCGACGTAGCGGCGTCAAGTACGTCGTCCTTAGACATCAGCTCTTTTTCCGCGTCGACGGCATCTTCGTCTTCTTTTACTTTGACAACCCCAGCCCTTTTCTCAACGACTTCCGATGCCTCCTCTAATGTGAGCATGAGCTCAACTGAGGCCGGTTCGTTCACCTCCGCTTTGGTCACATCTTCGGCTTCAGAGACAGCGACTTCCGAAGAGTCTTCCGCATTCCTCACGAACTTCGAGACCCAGAGTTCCTCCGCTTCCAGCTCTGATGTGCTTTCTACGACTTCGTCCTTGACCTCATCCTTCTTCGATGCAAGCCTCGCGAGCAGTACGTCCCCATCGGTCCAGCCGTCATTTACGCCAGCAGGAAGCAAGGCGTTCTCATCCGCCGCACCCCCTGCGCCCTTCCCTGAGCGGCTTGCGACTTCTTCCTCTCTGGATGCTGGTGCTGCGACGGTGACGGCGGTGCCTGATACTGATGGAAACGGGAAGGATTCGGGTCCTGAGCTGGACTCTTCGAGTAGTGAAGGCAGCGGTAGTAATACCGAGGTTGGAGGTGATCCTTCGCCTGCGAGGTATGTAGCTTTTTGGTAACTCTTTGCTCCTTTCCTCAGGCACTGCCTTGAGGCACTTTGAACTCTTTTGTATTCACTTTCTTACTGAGATCTACTGGTACCCATGGCAAATTGCTAACTAACCTTTTCTAATTCAGCGCAAGCGTGTCAACAACAAATACCGCTGTTGGTAATAACGTTCCCTCTACAATAGTTTCAATGACCTTAGGTTCCGTGTCTCCGACGGGTACTGGCGGAACAAATAATGCTGGTTCCACTAACGGAGGCGGCGGAAGCTCCGTCGGTGCAACGTACGTCCCTTTCCCCCTCCTTATCTCTTATCCTTAGTAATGCATTTACTGCTATTTTAGCAAACAACCGCTCTCAAGTGGGACGATCGCGGGCATTGCGGTCTCCCTCGTGGGAAGCGCTGCCCTCATTTTGCTCATCGGCTTTGTTCTCCTGCGTCGTCGCCGTGAACGCGCGCGTGCATGGGCTCTTGCGCATGAGAGCTTTGGTCCTGGTATCAGTCGCAGTGGGAGCTCGCAGAGCAGGCATGCAACGAGTCCGTCGGGCGTCGCGTTCCTCGGGGGGATCTTGCGCAGCTCCAGTGCAAATGGGAGCGAGAAAGGTGATGCAAAAGGAAGCGGGTTCTTTGCACGCGCACGTGCTCTTATTACGCCTTCGAGGAAGGCTGTGATGCAGGAGAAGGGGATGGAGCAGCAGTGGCAGATCATCAGCACGCAACGTGAAAGGCCGGATGATATGTATGAGCGAAGTGCAGGTGCTGGATCGGGAACAGTCCTCCCGCCGCTCGCGGCCGTCCCAGCTATTTCACCTATTGTACCTTTTACGGTGTTGGCTTCGAACTCGAGCCCGTTTTTGGACTCGCGTGCTGCGACCCCAACTGAGGCCGCAAGAGCTCGCACACCGACTCCAGCGCCGCGCGCGCCAACCCCGCATGCTGACGACCCCTTCTGGGATCCTGAGGATCTACTACCTCCTGCATTGAGGCTTAGTGCGCTGCGGAACGAAGCAGCGGCACAGAAGGCTGCTGCAAATTCGGGAGCTGCTACTGCTAATGCAGCTTCTAGTATGAACAAAACGGCTGCAAGCGAGGTGCTTGACCTGCTGCCCTCGGATCCCTTCGCTGATCCCGGCATTCAAGTCCCTCCCAGCACCATGGTCCGAGGAACGACCGACGAGGGAAAGGTGGTCTCTGGGAGTACCGACGAGCCGGTGGTCATGCCCGACATCTTTGACTTTCGTGTCAGCTCTGGCAGTTTAGCCTCTGATGCTGGCGCTGACGCGCGGGATGCGTACACTTCGTGGGTGACGCAGCCTAGCTGGCCCTCACACGCGTCTGCAGCTGATCAGCTGCAATTCTCCACCACTGCTGCTCAGAATGCGAACCCGGCGAGCATTGACAACACCTCTGTGCTTTCTTCGAGCTTTGGTTCTGGTGTGGGCGTCGACAGTGAGTCGAGCCTGCGTGCCGCGCAGGGAGTTTCTCTGGGCATGCTGCGCTCGGCGAGTCCAGCAAGGACTTTTGGTGTCGCTAGCGACTCGGATTCAAGGTTCAGCTATGATTCCGGGGAGAGCTACCACGAGAGTGGACAGTATCAGGTGCGTTCTTGTTGCATCTATCTGAACAGTATAGCGTATGCTGACGGTGCGTATCTGCCCTTTCGTGAATTTCAGGAGTTCGGAAACGCTCTTTAGTCCCGCGTCAGCCTCGTATTGAAGTTCGTTGCTGAGCATATTTCTAACCAAGTACATACCATGGCATTGCTCGCCGAGAGCCGTCAATCTCAACCGTATCGTTCTTTTAGTCCACTTACCGTTATATGTTCCCTTTACTCACTTATTGAATTTCTATGGATATGTTTACCCTCCTTTCTGACCATCCTTCGTCGTACATATTTTCCTTGTCTGTACATCCGATTACACCGTATCCACTCTGAATTTACTAACCTCTACTCTCTTTCGTGTACTGTGTACAAACCAAAACCAGAATATACACACTGATAGTCACACAGAGGAGCGGTACCGAGGCATGAAGGGACTCGGGAGTGACTCGGTTCGGATAATGAGGATGACTCGAGTACCTCTGGGTATAAAACAGTTTACCCTCGCATGTTCCTTCACGTTCCTGCAGAATCGTCCCTACCGCTGGAAACGCGCCCTCCAGCCCTGGCTCGCAGATTATCAGCCTCTTGGCAGCGGATACAGACAGAGTCGCGACACCCGCCTGCATCGGATACTACATAGAACAGGAAACAACTTGCGGAACCCCGTAGCCTAAATCACCTTCAACTTCTTCGCCAACGGTTTCTGGATGTGCGAGAGTACGCAGTCTTCTAGTCTGGAGTAAACCAAATCGTTACCATCGCGGGTTGCCCCAAGCCAACATCTAAATAAAATCTACGGGTTTCCCGGCCTATCGGCGGCCCAAAAACACCATGATCGCGTGGCATATAGATCACGTGCCAGTTGGACTCACGGATTTTCCGCAGTTTGACTGTTTTTTGTGTGCCACTCTCAGCGCAATATATTCTTGAAAAACAAAACAAAATGGACCTGGGCTTAAACTGTGAGTATTTCCTTTTTATTTTCGTTTACCTGATCCTGTCGTGGGAGTTGAGTGGGAGTGACTAGCTAATATTAATGCTTGTGCGAATAGATCCGCGTGTCTGGACTTGGCATTATACCTTGCGCACTGTGATGCCGGTATCCCGCGGGGGCCTATCGTGTATGTGACTTTTTATATACCATTGCACTAGCTCGCTGCCGGTCTATCGCGCAATATCAATGACGATACCTACACAGACTCGGAGAGGCGTGCTTTCATTCCATATATTCGCCGGCAGATTCGGCAAAGGCACGGATGTCTCCTTCCGATATATGATTCGAGAAGTCGAAGGACATATATCGTATCGAGGAGAGAGCAAACGAGCTCATGCTTTAAGTTGCTCTTACATGTGCGATAGTCGGAGGGCGCTGTTCGTACTGCCAGGCATTCTTGGAGGTGCGGAACGGTCGTCCTGAGCATCACCTCACGGTAGAGCGTGATAGTGCGGTGTGCCTTGCTGGCAAGGCTTCCATACGCACGCGAAGCAAGGCCGCTAAACTCTACTCCTGCTTCGACTCGGTCGAGTTGCCTTCTCTGTTAATCTACGGACCGTTAGGCTGGTCGCCCTGCATCAAGGAATGCTCTAGGTCCACGATAACTCCTCAACTACCAAATTTTCAGATGTATCGGCGGCGCCAACAACTATCCATCACCTCGACCATGAGGTTCTACGCGGATATTTATAATTACCCTTCCTCTTGAAGGCCTTGTGCCGCTGCTATCGTATCTGACTTGAGAAACAGTCGACACATACGGGCGGAAAGATGGCTACGGATCTCGGCTCTGTGGATTGACTTCGCTCTTTCTGCACACACGAGATTTGTCTTGCACCACCGGGTCCACATGCTCGTTTTACACGCCCTGTTTCACCAAGCTCGTGGGTGGGCCGAAGCTTCTCGCGTTCTCCCGCATCCCTCGGTGGTTCTCATGAAAATGGCTGGGGCTTATCACGAAGCGTCATGTGGGAAGAGGTATTCCTGGACTTATTATGAATGGCTTCGCATACGTTAGCCATGACACAGATTACGAGCTTGGAGTATAAGATACTTGCGGGGATGGGCCTTATTCCTTGAGCCTCCACTCCAGTTGCCCCCTCCTCCCTCCTCCTCGATATGGCTACCCTAGAAGGTCTCCCTGCGATCGCTCATGATATCGAGCGCAAGGACTCGTACGATGAGAAGAGCCCTGTAGACAAGGACTCCCTCAATTCTGGCTCTACTCCAGCGGATGTCTGGGATGATGGCGCGGATGGCAAGGAGCGACCTATCGGTTCGTTGTCTCCGCCTCGCCGCCTACTGAGCTCCTGACGCTGAATGTGTGCATTTCCCCTTTCATCACATGTCCAGAAACCGACGCCGATGTCGCTACCCGCTTAATCTCCCTCGAAGACGACCCAACATTGCCTATCCTGACATTCAGGACATGGTTCCTTGGAATTGGTCTCTCGTGCTTCGGCGCCGTCCTCGGACAGATCTTCGTTCGTCTCTACGGTTCACTAATTGACATTTACGATACTGAATTATATTCTGTACTTACCGCAGTACTTCCGCCCTCAGACTATTTCCGTCAGCCAACTCTTCCTTCAGATTATAGGCTACATCCTCGGCAGGGCTATGTCTGAGGTTATCCCCGGTCCCGGTAATCCGCGCAAAAGTCTTCAAATGTCTGACACCTGGTTCTGGCGCTTCCTGAACCCCGGTCCTTTCAGTTTGTAAACTTGCTTGATGCTGTCCAGGATAGTTTTTATTGGTTTTCTTTTTTCTTTTAGACATCAAGGAGCACGTCGCAATCACTATTTTCTCCTCGACCGCTGCCTCGTCTGCTCTGGCAATCAGCATTTTTGCAGTACGTACTAAATATCAAGTATTTCCCAATATAGTTACACGTACTCACGCTCCTAAACCCTCCAGGCCGACGACCTCTTCTACCAAATCTCCCCGAACATCGCGGTCGGCATTTTCACTTTGATAGGCTCGCAGCTCATCGGCTATGGACTGGGTGGTTTGATGCGTGCGTTCTTGGTCTACCCGACGTACATGGTGTTCCCCAACCTGCTGCCAACTGTGCAGCTGTTTGATGCGCTGCATCGAGGCAAGGGCATATTCCTCCAGAAGAAACGTGTCAAGTTTTTCTGGCTTATATTTCTGGGAATTTTCTTCTGGGAATTTCTGCCTGAGTATATTGCTCCGTACGTGCATATCATTTTCCTCTCTTAGATGATCGCTCATTCTTTCATTTTCATTTTATTCTTATGTTATTTTACTTTTACTCCTAACCATTATTTCATAACCTGATATAGGACACTCACGGGTATCAGTATCTTCTGTCTTGCAAACCGGAAGTCTGCATGGTTTACCCGCATCTTTGGCGGGGCTGCTGGCAATGAGGGTTTGGGCATGTTCGCATTCTGCCTCGACTGGAACTACGTCGGCTCCGGAGGTGGCTCCATGGGAGCTCTTTTCACGCCCTTATCAACGCAGCTTTCTCTCTACTTTGGCACGATGATATGCATGTACGTCCGCCCGTCCTTTTCTGGAGGTACGTACTGATATTCCTTTCCGGTGTTGCAGCATCGCCTTCTGCGCCGTCTACGCCCAAAACGTCTGGAACGGGCAGAACTTTCCATGGCTCTCTCAGGAGTTGTACAACCTCAATGGGACCGCTTACAATCAGCTTCTCATTTTGGACGACAACTTCCTCCTTGACGAAAACAAGCTCGCCGAAGTCGGCCTACCGTGGTATGCATCCTCACAAGTCCTGACGAAGATCGGCTCGAACTTGGCTATCGGTGCCACGATCGTGCACGTTTTCCTGTGGTACGGCAGCGATATCGTCGAAATGATCAAGAAGGAGCGCGCTGGCGAATCCGTGGACCCGCACCGTGCGCGGATGAAGGTCTACAACGAGGTCCCAATGTGGTGGTACGGCGTTGTGTTCTTCGCAAGCTTCGCGATGGCAATGGCGACGATCTACACCGGCCACTCGAATCTGCCTTGGTGGGGCCTCATCGTCGGCGTCATTATCAGCTCTGTCTTCCTGCCGTTCAATGTGACTGTGTACGCCATCACGGGTTTCTCGCCGGACATCCAGAACCTCGTGCAGATGATCGGTGGCGTGATGATCCCCGGGAATCCGCAGGCGAACATGTACTTCACGCTCTACGGCTATAACACGCTGGAGCAGGCTCGTGGACTCATTAGCGACCTCAAGATGGGCCAGTATACGAAGCTCCCGCCACGTGTGACTTTCCTCGTGCAGTCTCTTGGCACGGTCATTGGCGGTCTGTTAAACTATGTCATCATGAAAGTCATTATCAATGCGCAGCGTGAGATTCTGCTCGACGTACAAGGAACTAACGTCTGGAGCGGACAGCAAGTTCAGGTACAGTACGATTTCTGACCGTGTTCGGTCAAGTCTGAAATTTCTTTCAAGTCTTTCAACAGCGACGCAATCTCTTGGGGTGCACTGGGAAAAAAACTTTATGCACCGAATGGCCGCTATGGAGTAAGTTCTTCTCCCTTATTTGCAAATGAACTCGCTCACATCCCTCCTATAGATCGTCCCGCTTTCAATCCTCATCGGTCTCGCCGTACCTGTCCCATTTTGGCTCATCCACAAAAAGTACCCGAAGCTTGGCGCGAACAAAGTTATGACTCCGATTCTGTGCTGGACATTGGGCTACCTGAGCGTAGGGATCAACACGTCCGTCTTCTCAACGTTCCTGCTTGCGGTGTTCTCGCAGTACTACCTGCGGCGCTACCGCCCGCGCTGGTTCCGTAAATACAACTTCCTGATGAGCGCGGCACTCGACGGTGGAACGCAAGTGATGGTGTTTGTCTATACGTTTGCATTTGGAGGAGGATCCGGGACGGTCAGACCGTTCCCGATCTGGGCTCTGGTAAGCTCAGACTTCCATTACACAAATGTAGCAATGATTTATTTGGTGTCCTCTAGAACCCAGAAGGGAACCCGGATTATTGTCTCAGGCTGACTTCTTGACGGACTGTATAATAGTTGTTCTACCCTCTCCGCAAGCTCAGGCTATGCGAATCCATGTACTTATGAAAGACACGAAATCACATTCCGAGCTTGTACCCTTCCGTTATAAGCAATGAATGCATTGCTGTTTATATAGAACTTACAGGCTAGAACACTTTGATTTCCATGGATCGTTTTACTCTGCTTTAAGGAACTTGAAGAGTTCAAATGTGATGAAGATGCTGCAGGCTCAGAGGGCCGGCTCGCGATTACCCTCCTTTTCAGTCTTCATCATCATTGTCATCCTTCATCCCTCCACCGCTAAGCTTCCGTCAGTAACAGAACTTCAGTACATTTGTTCTATCAGTCGCTCGCCTTCGTTAGTCGTCAGGATAGTAGGTACAGGCGTTGCAGATCTAGTTGGCACAGGTGTACCTCCATTTTTGTCGCCCTTAACATTGAGTGGAATGCTTCGAGCTTCATCATCCGATTCTTTTTGTTTCTCCTTTGGTCCCACGGGACCGCGTTCATTCAGTCCAGGCGAAGAGAGCAGAATTGCGTTTTCGATGGATGGAGACTTGTTTGAGCTCTCGAGTTGAGCTGTGAGATAAAAAATGAAAAGAGTAAGGCTTTCCGAGTCCATTACAGATCCTTTTTGCCTTTCTCGCTTATGCTGTAGTGCATGAGACGGATTTCCTTAAACACAAAGAGTTAGATTATGTCAATTAATCCTTGGATTTTGACTGCCACCTCATGAGAAACGTGACGATACGCCAGCTTAGCGCAGACACTCTGATAAACCCACGTACTTGGCGACCCTTCAACCACGGCCTAGACGAAAGGTGAAAAACTCCATCCTACTCGAGTGGAGTTTTCACTTTTAGAACTTCCAAATGTCCGTGTCCAACAGTATTCGAGGGAGTGCCTATTAGAGAAAAGAAAGGTTGTAGTTCATATGAGTAAGTAAGCAGCATATTTTGAACTGGAAATAACAGTAAAAAAAATTATAATCTCACCGAACGTTCAAAGTAATGGATGAGAGACACTTGGCTTCCACGGGTGTAAATGTTCGTTTGCAGAGGTACTCGTTATGCTTCGGGGAAGATTGAACTCCGTAGTGATGGCAGCCAAACTAAGAAATTCCGCCGCTTTGAGAAAGACTTCATCGCTACTGTTTCATGTGGGTTCATTTGGTTTTTGCACTGGTCAATGTAAAGTTCGAGAACAAAGATTGACAAGACCTGCTGGTAGATTTGTAGACCAGGATAGAGAAGTGGTACTTCCAGTTTGACCCGTTGGCTCGCTTTCATTCATGTTATAATTGAAGTCGAATGAGATGGACAGGTCAGAGATTCCAGTTGCCTTGACGGTGAATGAGAAAGGTGAGCCTGTCGAGTTGCTTCTAGTAGCTGCGGCATCCGCAGTGTCTGCCACTGCGACAACGAACTTGACACCCCGTTCTCCTCTCCCTCCGAAGGCTTTGAAAGACACTTCATCGATGTAAGAGAGATTGCTGTAAATGATTCATAGAAGATTGGCCTATCATGCCACCAACGCGTACGTACCCCATTGAAGGGCTGGGAACTGCCTTTCGGATTGGCTTCCATGACAGTAACTGCTGAGCACAATTGAAGGACATATTGTAGCCTAGAAAATAATAAAAGCACTTCAAGCTAGTGAAATGCCGTATGCAATGTGGTCAGACTCAGACGTAATAAAACAAACGACGCGCTTTAAATTTCAACGCGTTTCGGAGTCTCAATATTTTAAACTCAGACGGCATACACTGAAACGCCACTATCGGACAAGTCTCTCACTGCGTCGGTCATATCAGTCTGATTGCCTATGTTAAATATCCAGAAATATTGGACATAATACATGTACAAAATGCTCTCCTTTCAATGTTGAGCAGTTCCACGGAACATGCTTCAGAACGTTGTTGAGACATGCATAAATAGTCTGACTGGTGGGAAGACACTTACCTTTAGCATATGGTTAAAGGAGTCATTATAAATTCATTGCTTAGAAATTTCCAAAAGCCATTGAATGCCAACATCGAGGTCTGCACGCCATTTCGCGCTCACGGCAAGGTGCGGATAGTAACTGGCGAAGCCATGCGGCACTCCGGGATAGCTGAAGACCTTTCCTTGTCATGCCTCAGGGCATACTAGTAGAACTTTCGGACTCACACGTCAAGCTTCGTCTGTACTCCGCTTTCTTGCATTATCTGAGTGTACAGAAGCCCCTCATCACGTAACGGATCTGCCCCGGCGACTTGTACGTATGCAGGCGGCAGTCCAGTGAGAGTCTCCGCAAGGAGAGGCGATACCATAGGATCAAACTGGTTCCCCGGTTTATAAGCATCTGCGAAGAAGCATGTGTAAACAATCCTGATGCCGATTTGACTGGGCGCTTACCCATGAATAATGAGATATTCGTGCGACTTAGTATGGGATCATCTTTGTTCTGCTCATAAGATAGAAGTTTGTCCTTCAGACTGACCAAATTGAGAAGTAGTCAGCAACTAAAGGAGAACCTTGTTATAGGATATAGTCCAACTTCTCTGGGTAGCCTGCCGCATGCGTGAGAGTTGACGGGATTTGTAGAACGTGACCAGTGATCTTCCCTTGGAGCTCTGGGTCTTCACGTGCGCGCTGTGTAATCACGCAGGTAAAGTTTGCACCTGCAGATAGGCCGCCCACGATGAAGCCTTTATTCAAGTCGACCCGGAGATCCAGAGCATTTGACGCTACCTGTATGGATGGTTAGAACTTGATGAGGACGAACAAATAGCGAAGCAGAGCACATGCCCATTTCACTGTGTCATAGCTGTCCTGAGGCCCTGTTGGCCAAGGAAATTGTGGTGCAAGGCGATAGTCGACGTTTACGACAACAATGCGATGAGTCGCGCATCTCTCTCGGCAACTGAGCTCATCTGTGTCGAGTGTGCCCAGGCAGTATCCTCCGCCTTTCATTTCAAATTGTTTTGTGAGTGATAGGACCGCTGAGTGGTAGAGACAGACTAGGACAGGATGCTCACCGTGCAAGTGAACGTATGCAGGAAATTTCTCCGACGCGTCTTGAGGCTCTGGAGTATATACCCTGACGAGAATCTCGCCCGGGGGCTTGCTCACAGGGACACGCTTCTCTTCTACAGAGATGCCTACCGCTAATCGGATTTTAAAAAGCTTCAGATTTTTATCAAACAGACAGTAAGTAGGACATACTGACGTGCACCAGCAGCCTCTGAACGTGTGCGTGTCATTTCTGCCACCAATTTCTGGCGACGAATTATTTCCGACTCCCTTTGTCCAGCATCTTTCGTTTGTGATGCAAAGATCGGAGGTGCCAGCGCAAGTGCCTGAACAAACTCTTCGTTTGGAGTGGAATAGTGAGACCATTGGGCCATGATAGTACGTTGCCTCGATATTTATTGAAGATTGTTTGATAAAACGTGGGGAGGATAGTCGATCGACCGCAGCGGTCCATCATTGGCGCATGGACTCGTTACTTATATTGCAGGCTGGTAGGCGGTATAATCACAGGCAAAGCATATAATTGTACCTACCGTGCCTATGTTTCAGCTGTTTAAGGCAAAATCTCCATGAGAACGGCCATCCCGGTCATCCAAGAATTATTGGCGTCCCGCGTGACCGAGGCTGTCCCCCTCGCTTCCACGGAAACACCAATCGATAGGAGTCGAAGCAGGGTCTCATTCTTGCACATGGGCTTGAGATAAGTATCAAGTCTTCGGATTCAGATCGAAGCCTCCAGGTCGATTCGAGAGGGAAGCACAATCTTCAATAACGACTCGGAGACCAGTAGTAAGGCCAATCCGAGGTACAAGGAGACAGGGTACAAATACGTTAACATAATAGGGCAACTAAGCTCAGCCACTTGACAGTCAGTGTGTCGTACTTATTGGGCTGGATAGCAAGCCTAGTTAAACAGTCCGAGCAGAACAGGGCCGAAGACACGAGGACTGACGACGTCGTCAGCGGAAATGACTCACTCAAGGTCGGTCGGGATAAAGTATATAAGAATTAGATGAAAGTGAGATGCGTCACAGTGCTGCCGTGTTTCGATCGGCTCAGACCAAAAAAAAGTCTACCAGGAAAGGCTACTGTTCCCTCAAAACTGATGATTCCCCGAGTTTCTGCTCATTCAAGTCGCGTACGTAGTCTCTTTGGAAAATTGATAACTATGCATTGGAATGTGAACAGGCAATTAGAATATGCAGAGATGGCTCTCAGGTTCTAGAACATGGCAAATTAAAAATGTAAAAGAGCGTTGATATTATCAAGATTAAGCAAGGAATCGTCTTTTGTGAAAAGGAGTGTGATGAGATGAGTCCTTGGGGACAGACAGAAGGGGCGAGGGTGCCAGACTCAATAGCGGTGAAATATACTCGGGCTCTTCTAGTTTGTTAGCAAGTTACTCCCTGGGCCGACCTTCTTTTGATAAGCGCAGAACCCATCGAGCGTAGACGGCGCCATCCCACGACTGGGCCAATTCCAATCCCGGAACCTAATGATTGAGAGCGAACGTGACGGGCTGAACGATCTGGCAGAGGAGGACGAATGGTAGGGAAGGATAAGCTATGTTCCACCGAAGCGTACTCATTTTTACTCGAGTCGTAGAGAATTGTTTGGGAATTCCTTTTAAGATCGAGCGCAGTCTCTGTCTCCATAATGACCTCTTCAACAGTAGCAGTACCCTCAAATTTGCCGTCATCCCATCCAGGTGAGATGGGGCCCTGGATGTAGGAGATGATCTGTTCGCCAGGGCCGGGATAAACACCCGCCACATCAAAATACGTGTATCCGGGTGAGAAGACTCCACGGTCTCCTACATATGCCAAGTCCTCGCCTTTGACGATGTACATGCCAAACTCGCGCCGGACAGAAAGATTTTTTCGAGATAGTATGAAGCGAGTGCTCGAAACTGTGTCATCGCCTGGGTTCTGTGGCTCGTCCAAGTCGGCACCGACGTCTTCACAATCATCTGAAGTGAAAGATATTGCGAGAGGAGAGGGTCCTGGAGGGAGTCGCGGTGACAGAAGCGCGTCTTTGAGTCTCCTTTGCGTCGGCCTTGATTGAATAGCACGCAGAGATAGGATCTCCAACGCCTGCGCTGGACCGGATGGACCTGGAAGAAGCCGTGGGCAGCTCTTTCCCGTGTCTACCGCGCAAGACTTGCACGTTTTAAGTCTACTTTGCACGTATCTGCGCTTTGGTTTTCTCACGAACTTGCGACAATTTTTTTCATCGAGGGCCACATCATACATAGGAGCATATTCGTCGCCGTATATTTCCCGAGACCGCGGGTGCAGGGACTTCACAGATACGTCAGATAGATTAGGTGAAGCGGGAAAGCAGAACATACAGATCGAACAAAGTCTCCTCCAAAAATCTTTTGAACAATCGCCTGTATCGCATCATCTGCTTTCTGCGTCGAGAGATTGCTGGTGAAGGCTTCTTGAGCCACTCCGTAGCTGGGTGAGTTGTCGATGTCCTATTGTTCCATTTAGCGTTAGCCGTAGCGTAGGAATACGAGAGAGAGAGAGCGGTTCAAACGGCGACGCATTCCTTTGACTTAACAGAGCTTTCGAGCCACGTAACGCGCAGGAAAACTTAGGCTTCAAAAAAGGTTCTTCATTGTTTGCTTGCCAGCAGGTATACTCTTAGAGGCGACATCCTGTGGCCTGTCTAGTTTGGTGGCTCATATCTCCAAAGAATGTCTTGACTTGATCAAGCAAATAAAGATTTTCGTAAAAGATTTTGACCCGAAACTGATCAATTATCCTAGGTCCAGAGTAGCTCAAAGGTGAAGCAAGTGGTGCGGAGGAACGGTGGTATTTTCGTAAGAAACTGATTATTTCACCACAAAAACACCACGTGATGAAGACATCTTCACATTCCATTTTTGGCAAGTGAGGGCCTTTATTTGTTTATGGCGTCGGTTCAGCCACTAAGTATTCTGTAGGTCGCACCTTGGTCTCATCAAATGTCAATTTTTGCGGAGCAGTAAGCTGCATATCCGTACGTAGAACGTATACCGGGTATAGCAGTACATGATACGCATTTGAAGCCAAAAAGAATGGGTGGTAGTGGTAATTTAAACAACACTGGACGAAATGAACGCATTAATATTAATATTAACGAACATGAAAATACCATGACACTCGGAAACAGCGCGTCAGTAGACACAGATGAGTGATCTCCCCTGAACTCGAGAGTATTTCAGACTCTCCGCACCATGAACATCAATGTCATTGACTTCGGAAATGCCGCGACTCTGCTGTTGCGGTTCATCCTTGAACAAGCTAGCTAGTTCGTCCAGGTCCATCGTTGACGCGCAGAACGAGTGGGAGTCATCAAATAAATCCCTGTGTGAGCCATGCGATGTAGCAGTAGAGCGTTTCAAGAAGGGAGCAGACTGGCCACCTCCGACAAATCGGCCGGTGCGAGGAGCATCATGTCCGCGGGAGCGCTCGTCCTGGACCGTCGACTGCGACTCGTCTTCGTCAGACGAGCAGATTACATTTCGCAACTTGGATGGCCCATGGGTCATCCAATGCGTTAGCTCTCCCGGAGCGCGCCTTTCAAACCCTTCAAACTGCGTCCGATCATTCTCGAGCCAGAAGAAGAAGCGTCGGATAAGAACCCCGGGGGCGTATCCCGTGCGGCAGAGGAAGTGCGGGAGTGTCCATTCATACGGACCGATGCCGGACTTGGAGGTCATGAATCTGCGTGCGCGAACGGGCGGAGAGCGCGCTGTTGGTTCTTGGGCTTGCATACGAGACAAATGAGGATGGGCAGCGCGTAAGCGGTAGTTGCAAGGAACGAGCATATAGTAAGGCTGATAAAAGGCTATTGCAGTATTGCCTGGTACTGCTTAGAGTTTTAACAGGATAACAAGGCAAGGCAAAAATCTAAGGATTGAAAACATACCTGCATCGATTAATTCCTGACTTCTCGCATTACTTTCATGGTTTCCCGGTCCTAACTGCTGCCCGTGTATATTCCTGTGACAGCCATTGATTGATCCAAGGCCTCTGAGCCACGAAGAATGCACACTGCTGCTTCGCTTGTGTTTCCTGTGAGCGATACTCGCTGTCTAGCGAACCTGATCAGCTGGAATGCAACCAGCGTTTCTGAATCACATACTTTAGCGCTATGAGCAGATATTGAGCCCCGATCATCATCGCCCAAGGTGACCTTGAGCGACCGACGCGCGGGCATGTCAAGTCTTAATGAATAGAATCAGTTAGTCAACGAGGAGCGCAAGTTAACGAGCGCGGATTATGAGTGAAGATATTCAGAAAATAACAGGGGCCAATGCCTGGGACACGCAGTTACAAGCACCGCCTATTTAAGTTACGAACTGCAACGCAGGGGTGGCCTCCATTATCCCAGCCACCGCAGTGTGCACGTGAGCGTATTCAGGGCCATACGATTGTTAAACGAAGATTTCATTGTTCGCAATTCATTCTTCTGTTCGTGCTTCTCGAAAGAATAAGCTGGAAACCGAGACCAAAAATATTGAAACACGTAGTGGAGGAGCAATCTTGAATTTGGTAAGAGTCTTTCCCCGAAAGCTTCTTAGATCAAAAAGCATATCCGATGTATACAGCGTTATGCCGAAACTTCGGCATTCTATCTCGTGCATCTAGAACCAGCTTCTCTGGGCAGCGCAGGCTGAACCTCCCATCCGCTCTGGCGTACGAAACCAATTTCACGCCGTCAACCTTCGTGCGCTTTTTAACGGGTTCCTTGCCCACAAGTACGTCTGTGAGGAACGATTTTCCCTCCTGGAGAACATCCAGTGCGTTTACCATGCTTGTGTCATGCCCTGCGTTGATTTGAATGGAATCGAGTGCAACAGAGCGTTCGGCATCCTTCACGAAATTGATGAGGTAGTCCATTGTCGCAAACCATTGCACTATGTCTCCTTCTGGCGGGAAGATAATCGGCTCCCATTCGTATACGGTGTCGCCAACATACAGCATGTGCTCATCGGCATCCCAAAGAGCGACTTCATCCGGGGTATGACCTGGCGTGTGTAGAACCTGCAGGCCGGTGCTCTTGCCATCAAAGGAGACAAACGAATCATGAGCTACGAGCGTCGGCGTGTATCGCGGCACAGGGATTTTAAGACGCCTGCATTGCGTATTCTGCGGGAGGTTCTCGGGTGCAAGGAACGAAGGAGAGTGCGAAGAGGCCAGTATCTGAGAGTCCTTCGAAAATTGCTCCAGGGCGACTGAAGCAGCTTCAGCCATAATTAACTCAAATAATGCACGAATGCTCACGTATATGATCGTAGTGGCAATGCGTACACACGATGATGTATTCACAGCTCCCGTTCTCATTGAGAGGCTTGTCGTTGTTATCACTGATGGGCCAGGTCTCGATGAACTCTCGCAGGCTCGTCACATCGACCGTCGGGTCATTAGATGCCCCTCCGCACCCAGAGTCAACGAGGATGACAACTCTAGGTAAGACTTTTGCGTAGATATAGGGATGTTCAGAGTAGATATCGTCGTACTCCACGATTTTGAACACTGTCGAAGTCAGCTTTGAGGCATTGAAAGCGGCTGTCTTTCGAGCGTTTGTTCGCGGCATGGGTGTAACAGATAGAGGCGCAGTTCTTCAAGGTGTCCCATGATTGGCACTTCTTTGCAAGAAGCGTATAAATTATGAGCGTGGACGCGATAAGTTGAAAGATAAAAAGCTCCCCAGCGAGCGGGACGGCACGGGTAACGCCAAAATTAGACACACGTGACCTTTGTAAACCCGAATTTAGCAACAGCACCAGATGACCTTGGGTTGGTATCTCCACCATGTCTTATCTCCTGCACTCGAACTCAAACATCCGAGCATGCGAATCCTCCCAAGAGAGCAGGAGAAGCTTTTTCTCCACCAGGTTCTGTACTTTAGACTTTTGAACGCACTTTGTGACTAAAGTTTCGCCAATACAGGCAGGTTTTCTTGCTCAGAAACGCCTCGCACGAGGCCTGCGACTGAACCAGACAGAGGCTACCGCACTTATTGCATCGCAGCTACAGGAGCGCATTCGAGATGGTCTTCACTCTGTGGCGGATTTAATGCGGCTTGGGAAAAACATACTTGGAAGAAGGCATGTCCTCCCGGCTGTCGTACCGCTGCTGCACGAGATTCAGGTCGAGGGGACATTTCACGATGGGTATGTATATCTATTCGTATCGTTCGCTTGCTTACACTTAGTTTTAAAGGGTATTCCTTGTCACTGTGCACGACCCTATTTGCACTGAGTCCGGTAATCTTAATGAAGCTTTGTATGGCTCATTCCTTCCCATACCATCTGAGGACCTCTTCCCCGTCATCGAGGCGTCGCAGTACGATCACGCAAATGCACCGGGGGCGGTAATAGTCAAGAAGGAACGCATCACGATCAACCCAGGAAGGGAACGTGTCAAGCTTAGGGTGACGAACAATGGTGACAGGCCGGTTCAGATTGGTTCTCATTACCATTTCATTGAGACCAACTCTGCGCTCATCTTTGATCGTGGAAAATCTTACGGCAAACGGCTAGATATTCCTTCTGGTACGGCTGTTCGATTTGAGCCAGGAGACACGAAGACAGTGACGCTAGTTGCCATCGCCGGTCACAAGATAATCTCTGGCGGGAATCTGCTGGCGACAGGTGTCGTTGATCTTCAACGAACGGATGATATTGTTGCAGCACTTGTGCAGAAGGGCTTCGGTCACAATCCGGAGCCTGGCGCGTTGGAGGTATCTTTAGACACGTCCATAGCGCGTGAAACCTATGTATCGATGTTCGGACCTACCATCGGAGACAGAGTTCGTCTCGGCGACACAGCTCTTTGGGTTGAGGTTGAGAGAGGCATAGTAAGAGATAATTCTGTCTGCCACATCTTGTATTAATCGCATCTCAGACCGTCTATGGAGATGAAGTCAAGTTCGGTGGAGGTGAGCACAAATGCGACTATCAGAAAGCAAATGACAAGACTGACATACTTACAGGAAAAAGTATTCGTGAGGGGATGGGTCAAGCAACGAATCGTCCGTCATCTGAGACGCTTGACCTTCTTATCACGAACTGCCTCATCATCGATTGGTCCGGGATTTTCAAGGTTCAACTCAACTTGTCTACGATTCAAAACATTCATCTAATGTGCTCCGCAGGCGGACATTGGTATCAAAAACGGATACATCTGTGGCATAGGTAAGGCCGGCAATCCAGACATCATGGCAGGAGTATCGCCCGGCATGGTCGTCGGTTCCGGCACGGAAGTTGTCGCAGGCGAGAAGCTCATCGTCACGGCTGGCGCGGTCGACGCCCACGTGCATTACATATGCCCGCAACAGGTGCGCGAGGCTCTCGCAGCTGGCACGACAACTATGGTCGGAGGTGGAACGGGGCCAAGCGCGGGGACGTGTGCGACGACGTGCACGCCGAGTCCGTGGGATATGCGGATGATGATATCTGCGACGGATGGCATGCCAATGAACTTCGCATTCACGGGCAAAGGGAACGATGCGGGCCCGCAGGCGCTCGAGGATATTGTGAGTGCAGGTGCCGCTGGCTTGAAGCTTCACGAAGACTGGGGTTCTACGCCTGCTGCGATCAAGAACTGCCTTGATGTCGGCGACAAATACGACGTGCAGGTTTGTTTTCAGCTATTCTTTAGTTCATATACTAAGCTCGTCTTAAGGTCAATATCCATACTGACACTTTGAATGAAAGCGGTTTCGTCGAGAGTAAGCCGACTATCAAGGGATCGCCGAATTAAGCTTACTTTTGTTTCGCTAGGCACCATCGCCGCCTTTGAAGGACGAACGATCCATACATATCATACTGAGGGTGCAGGTGAGTTTAATCTTACCAACGCAGCGGAACCAGTCGCTGACTCTTCTTAGGTGGCGGTCATGCGCCTGATATTATCGTCGTTTGTGAACAGAACAACGTCCTTCCCTCCTCAACGAACCCGACGAGACCATTTACGAACAACACTCTCGACGAGCATCTGGACGTACGTATCGTATTGGTTTCATGTTAATTCTCATTCTTCGATTTTAACCCTATTCGACCTAAGATGCTCATGGTTTGTCATCATCTTGACAAGTCGATTCCTGAAGACATTTCTTTTGCCGATTCACGTATACGAAAAGAGACAGTGGCGGCAGAGGACGTGTTGCATGATATCGGCGCGATCTCAATGATCTCATCCGACTCCCAGGCTATGGGACGCGTCGGTGAGGTCGTGAGCCGCACATGGCGCACGGCGAGTAAGATGCGCGAGGCACGTGGACCTCTGACGGAGCTGGGTGATGTCGAAGGGAAGGACAACGGACGCGTGAAACGTTATATCTCCAAATATACCGTTAATCCGTACGTTTATCACCTGCTATAGTCATCCATTCATTGACATGTGGGTAGTGCGATTACTCATGGGTTCGGACATGTCGTGGGCTCTGTCGCGGTGGGTCAGCTCGCAGATCTGGTACTTTGGAAGCCCGAGAATTTTGGCGCCAAGCCTGAGATCGTCTTCAAATCTGGAGTTATTGTTTGGGGGCAGGTGCGTTCCTTTATACATCCTCATCTAAGGTAGTATTTCCTAACATCGTGATGAAGATGGGCGATGCGAATGCATCAATCCCGACGGTGCAACCTGTATACGGGCAGCCAATGTGGGGGGCGGAGCCGCTCGCTGCAGCCTTGACATCAGTCCTTTTTGTCTCCCAAGCTTCGGTCGATTGTGGTGCGATCGCAAGCTACGGAACTCGCAAACGTCCAGTAGCAGTACGCGGATGCCGACATGTGACAAAGAAAGACATGAAGTGGAACGGCGCGACGCCGCGCATGCGCGTTGACCCCGAAAGTTACGAAGTGACGGCAGATGGCGTCGTAATGGACGTTGAGCCGGCAGACAAATTGCCACTCGGGAGGGTCTATAATCTTTTCTGAGGCCTTTCGAATTAATCGGTGTACGAGTTAGTCTGGTATGTACTTGTAGGAGTTGATATGATTACAACAAATTTTATTCAAAATGTGTTTATGCAGAAAGTTTCACCGTCGGCGAGGCGAGGGGACGCTTCGTGTCGCACTTCAATGTTCATAGATGCCACAAAGGTTCTCAATGGAGGCTTATCGATAGATCGATAAGCCTCCGCGTTGCGCACGTGCAGACGCGATCACATGAGGGTCTGGAGTGTCCGAGCGAGCGCTTGTTTCTTACTTAACCTTCTTGTACTCTGTCTCTCAGACTTTGGATCTGTCCTTTCCTCCCATCTCCCCAGCTCCCCAGCTCCATTTCTCTCCTATCATCCCTCGCATCCTCTTCTGCCTACCTATCTTCGCGCGACCTTTCTACATTCCCATCTCACCTCTTGCGTACTGCGACGCTGTCTTCGCCGATAGCATTTACCATTCCTGCGGCTTCATCATGGCATCCTCAACTACTTTCCTCTCTGACAACTGCGTATACGACAATGATGGTTTCGTTATCCGTGTCAAGGAAGTTGAATTGGGTAGCACTGTAAGTTACCTCGCACTGCATTTCTTGGACAGCATTGCTGAAGACATTCAAGCCACAACCTGTCAGTCCTGAGCCACCATACCAGAATGACTTTGTCTCCCGTCAACATGGCGAGGAATCATGTCTGGCTGGCCCTAGCACAGGTACGTTGACTTTCTCTTCACTGATTGCCACTTTCTAAATCCCTCTGAAGGCGATGAGCACCACACCGATCTCCCCGAGCGACCCGTCTCTCGCCAATCGCACTACGCCGGTGAGAAGAGACGCCCTCCTCGACGCACACGCTGTCCCCCGCCCGTGAAAGTCCGGCGTTACCCATATGTTTTGGAGGGATATCCTGGCTTGTATACCATCTCCCAGATCAGTAGATATAGTGACATCGCCCCCAGGCGCGGAACGGCCATGTTTCTGCGTCGCTTCTACCTCGTAAACGAGATTCTCGACCGCACCTGCGCCGAAGGCTACAAGAATCGTAGGATATTTCCCGAGCTGCGCGTTGGAGCTGAAGGCGATTGGGACCCGAAGCAGAGTCGCTGGACGAGCCACGGGAGTTCGAAGCTCCGCAACGAGATTTTACCGGCTGACTTGGTTGCAGAGGATGACGACTCTGATGAAGATTTTTCCTTCGAACCGTTGTCCGAGCACTCATTCACTTCCGACCTGACCAACGAGTCGCTCGACTTCGAGGAGGAGGATTTCGAGGCTCCGATGACGACCATGTCGAATGCCGGTGACGAGTCCGATGAAGCCATTTTTGACTTTGGCAACCAAAATATCCTTGACTTCGGCCTCACTTATACTCCCAGGAATCTATTCTGCTCGATAACGGAGGATGTCACCAGGTCCGATTGTGGCTTGCTGCCTGGTGGTTCGAATGTACACGCCACTTGCGCATAATGCGTCTAATATCCAGCTGTCGGTTCTACCGAGTGCTTCCCTGCGAAACATCATTCTACCATTTCACACTACTCATATATACAATGACCAACTGTTGTGAGGACTGAATGAACGACTTCGCGCTACTCATTCATGCACCTCTTATGACCACATCCAACAACGACACCTTTAAACCTGCCTTTTCGTCCATTCTCACTTTTATTAACACACGCATCTTTTCCCTAAACCCACTGTAGTCTCAACGCACTATCACTTTCCCTTCTGCCTGCTCACCAGTCTCCCGCGACCCTAGCGATACCTCTGCCCGAGTGAATAGTCACATTCGGGATATCCTTCTTTATACTTTTTTATTTTCGCTCGGAGTTCTTCATTTTTTCCTTCGGATATTTTGCACTTTCTTACCCCCTTTGATCTCGTCCTTTTATTACTTTTCTTAACCTCACTGTTTCTACTCTGCCGTTCTCGTGCATGTTTGACATAGTTTCCTCCTTCTTTCTTGCTATCTCTTGCTTTCTCCAGGCTGCGTCGCACGCTTTGTTTGATACTCGTTGTCTTTCTCTATGCTTTCCTTCTCACTCCGTGCATCTCATTCCGTCTATCCCCTGAATGTTTGTATCACTAGCGCGGGTTCAGAGGCATTTTTTGTTCCCCCGAGTGTTTACGTAATGACAATCGCTCGTTTAGTCGCTTCACTCAAAAGAGTTGGATGTGCCACGTCAACATGTCTTTCAACGTCTCCATCCAAACATAAGCGCGCAGGCTCGATGATATAATGACAATCCGACTATATCATATGCGTAAGCTCAAGGACTGCTCTTGTCCGACTTTGTTTTGTGACCTCTGAATTGTTGGTGATTTTCGGCTGGCATGTCTACTACAAGCTCCTTCGACCTCAATCCAATCCCACTGCAAGTATGCATACATGTATGTCAATGCTCATGTTTCCATGCTTTTGCTCTATTTCAAGCCTTTAATGCAGAATAGGGCTGAAGTGTCGCATGTTGGGCTCCATAATATTCGCAAAGTTGTTACGGTTCGAGCCGAATTACTGTCCACCCTTATTCTCTCACCAGCTGATACTCGGTTCTGTCGCTTGAGCGAGCTGTTGTTCTAATCAGAGGAGCTACACGTATCGACGGTATCGACCTCCTGCTAAAGCGAGAACTCGGCGCAAGAGTACGACTGATAAAAGACCGAAGTCTAACCTCCGTCCCCTAGTTAGGAAATAGTATACAGGAAACTCGAGCTCTTTCTCCTCTATGCTTGAGATATGTGTTGACATTTGAGTATTCCAACCTCGTAACTGCAACCGCCCGTGCCTCCTTACGTCTAATTAGTACTCAAGAGTTCATTTCCTTCAGAGGCTCGGACTTCGGAAAACATCTTTTTCTTTTTCCGTCATTTGTAAGCGAATATCTCAAAGATTTCTTTTTCTGTCTCCACTCTGAGCCACAACACGGTCATTCATCGATTCTGAACACAGGTTAACGATTCAGTCAAGCGCAACCATTCCTCGCATCTCTACTTGACTGTCGACTGTCAACCTCCCTTTCACTTTCATGTACTCGACTCTCTCTAACTTCACTCCTTGACTATCTGCTCTCGCCTTTAAGTCTAGCCATAGAGGAACATTGCTTTGCTTGATATATTGTGACTTTGAGTAACTGTTGTATCCGTTAACGCTCCATCTCGCGCCTCTCCACACTGTGCTCGCCGCTTCCACAGTAGCTCTTCGGCAGCTAAGACAAACCGTCACAAATATGCACTGTCCGTTTGTCAACGACACTGCCGTCTCAAAGGTCATGCAGGTGAAGTTAACTTTGTTTTCCTGCTCAGAGCACGAATTTGATCCCCGTCATTATCTTCTACGTTTGTCATTAGACGTTGGAGTCTGCCAGCATCATCGAGCGGGGAGGCTCCAAAGAAAATGAGTCGCGAGCAGTGGCTGAGCCCGCCCTCCGTGCGTTGTTTACCCGCTATCAAGCCATTTTTGACTAATCGCAAATTAGTAGCCCGACCTCCTTTTCGCCGTTGCGTCGCCTTGAGCGATGTGCGGGATGTCCTCAACATGAAGAAAGATGGCTCTGTCGGCATAGTTGATTCAAAACAGCCTACCTCCTCTACTCGGATCGAGGCAGCGGCTGAGGTTGACGAAGGTTCGGATTCTTCACCATCATGGACTCAAGCTTGGTATAGATATTATCATAATCATAGACTGGAGCATGAGGAACTTTACCGACTTCAAGCTCAAACCCTTGGACTCCGAAGCTGATCTCCCTGTGTTAGGATCCGCAACGACTGTGAAGCCACGGAATTCGCCGTACCTGACGCTTGCGCAACTGCGCCAGAGGATCAGTATGCACCCGCCTGCGAGAAAATCTTTTGTCGTCCATCACATGATTGCGATAGCTGCAGTGAGCGATAAGCGCAGCGATGATAGGTGGAGGACGAGCCGGAGACAGATCAGCGATGAAGAACTCTTCTCTGGGCAGACGGCCAACACTGCTCCCACATCTATTCCAGGGCCTGATCCCTTTATTGACGAAAATGCTGTCAACGACAAGGTGAAAGATGATGGTGGCGATGACTTCAGCCAGATATTGTCCTTGTACTTTGCCAAAGGCGACGTCAACTTCGAGATTACAACTCCTGAAGGTATGGCTTCTATTTGTACTGCCGAGAAAATACCGAGGTCCCCTTTTATTTGTGCAGCATAAAACTCGTTGGCTGGAAACTTAACGCATGGCCCTATGATCTAATCACATTATTTCTCGGTGCCCTGCGGCAAGCAAGACCTCATTTCTTATCTTATCTTATTGTATGGTTCAATGATTGTGCCAGGTTTTTTTTTTTTTCGGTTCTCTGCTTTCCTCGAATTTCCTTCTCCCCATTAGAAATGCTCGTTTTCTTGCTGCCTGTATTAAATGCGAAAAAACAAATGTAACCAGCAACTGTACGTATATATTCGAGATTAATGACGAAAGAGTGAGTCTCGTTCCGAACCAACATGTGAGAATATTAGTCGTGCGAGTTTAGCGTAGACCGAGGCGTACTTCATCCCAAACCACCACCTTCCTCTCATAGCCCACGTACCAATTTAGTCCCAAGCTCTATCACGCGTTCAAGAATCAAGACTGGTCCAAGTGATGAACTTGGTGCCTCTTACATTCGTTTAGCATACTCTGCTGAGTGTGTCAATCTCGTACCACTTCAAGTCGGTATATCGGTGAGTAATAGTACTTGCTTTCCCGAATTATATTTTTCAGGCGAGGTAAATGCTGATTCGAAACCCCAAAATGGTGAAAATGGTATACGTGCGCTCTCGGCATCATAAGAGCACATGGGCCATCAAACCACTAGTACTGAGGCTCAGAATGTAAAGACCATTGCATCTAGAGCGCAAACAAAACTGGACTTCGCTCCTGACTACTCAGGGCTTATCACAGCCCCAGCTCACCCCATCTGTACTACTGCACGATAATTTGGCCACAAAATTCCGGCCTGTGCATAGTGTGCGCAAGGAATACAATGACAATGAACTTTGCGTTCTTCAAGCCACCACGAGATAAGTACAACAAAGTATCAACCTCTCGTACATTCACGCAATCACCTTTGCTTTGAGAACGTATCTACAGTCTATGCTCATCAATGCCTCGCAAATAACGCGATTCCCTGCTGAAGGAGTCCAGGAAGGCTTCGATAAATTCACCTGTTGGCCTCGTAGAAACTGAAAAGCACGTCTGTCCTCCTATGGCGCAATGCCCTAGCATTCGTTTCTATAAACCGCAGAGAGCTACGCGTGACTTTTTCGGTGGAGAGCGAGTCCTAAACGAGACCTCAAGGTCTCAGGAGGTTCAAGACGATGTCGTCTGGAAGAAGAAGTCGAGTAGAGGCTCACCTGGAGGTTCGTTCATTCACTTCTGCTTAGCACACTGGCTAACCTTCGAGTCCTAACGCCAATCGCAGGTGCGGGGCATGAAGGCTCTACCTTACCTCGTAGCATCCTATGCGAGACTCATCTTTCCTTGGATAATGTTTCTTCTGATTTGTTCACCACAGAACTTGATATCCATAGCAGACCGTCTAGGCACGGAGAATCTTCATATCCTGACCATCACACCAATGCAAGCCCGGCGCAGAAGTTCCAATATGATTATGTCGATGAAGAAACAGGGTTTCAATTTTCGAGGTTCAGAGGGGAGGTTGACATCTCCGAGCCCATACTCCCAGACGGTGCACCAAAGCGCCTTGCGCCCTCGCTTCGTTGCACGAGCCTGAGTTCCGATTCTCTGAAGGATAGTATCCGGGGAACCGATAGTCTCGGAACCTGGAGCTCGGATAAAGATGATTATGGGTCGAACTGGCGTAGATTGGAGACCGGAGATCGGCCTGATATTAAGCTCCCCCGGTGCAATCCGGAAGACCTCGATTCTCAGAAAGATTCGTCAATGTAGACGGCTAGAAGTCCCACTTCTGGTCTTGTTAGTGACGCGCTTTTACAACATGTCGCTTTTCTCTATACGATCTAGGCCTAGATGCCATTTTCAGTTTAATGTATAATAAATGCCGCTTTTCAAATACTACAGATTTTGAACTACATGGATTTGTATTTATATCTGTACAATTGTTGATCTGTTTACCGCCCATTCAAGCAATCACAGTGCTCATGGAAGCAGTCATGATATTTATGCAGGATTCGGGAAGGGATAACGGTAGAAATGAGAAGAAAAGGTTGGATCAAGAGATTTAGATGAATGAAAGACGAGGGTGAGAGTTGCATAAATGAGCGTGGTAAAAGAGGAAGAGCGGTGAGAGGAGCAACAAGATGAAAAGGTGAGGGAGCGACGGTTTGATGACAAGGACAGAGCAAGAAGACAGCAGAGGAAGTGAACGAGCGAGGTGGATGATTGTGGGCGTTGGTGAATGATTGTCGGAGACGTGATATGGAGAGAAAGAATGGAGAGCGACGACAGACGAACGTACATCAATAAGAAATTGCTCTTGTGAACGAATTGAAAGGTTGGCGAGCCTTGTTTAGGCGTGAATGGTGAGCTAATTAATCGATTTCTCAACCCATCGCGAATGAGCACGCTGTCTCCTATTACAGTGGCTGGACTTGGGCACGCGATTGCATCGAGTACTGTCTGCCCAACACGCCCACGTGCACCGACTGCGAGCGGCGGAGACCTCGGGGATGCGTTGGATTGCGCTGAGGAGGGAAGTGAGGCGGGGTGGATGTAGGTAAAGGTGGAAGCGGCTTGTCGCAGTTCCATTTTGACAGCGGTGATAACCTTGTTGGCTCTGCCACCGTCCCATTTTCAGGGACCTTCTCGTCGATGGAGGATCGAGGATGCTCTTTGCTAGCTGGAAGGAACTTAGGGACCCGATATTTCTTCATCCACTGCAGTCCGCGCACTTCAACGGCCTGGTAGGCAGCAGATATTGGTTCGGAGTGCTCACTCGTCAGGTCCGTCTGGTCGTCAGAGTACTCGCTGGACGAGTCTAAGAAGCTATCGGTATCTGCGGTGAACGACTGGGCTTCAACATCGATACCGCCATCGCTCAGGCTGCTTGACTCCGTCTCATCGATGGAAGCACTCTCAGTGCTGGCAGAGACAGCAGTAGGCATTGTTGACTTCGAAAGAGGTGAAGGTCCTGGACGAGAGCGCATGTGTCTCCTGCAAGTCCAGACAGACAGACGCGGTACGTTCTCCTGTATCATACGATTGACGACAATCGCGCGCGCCTTCTCGGCTTCCTCGGGGATAGGACGCTGACGCTCGCACCGTTGAGCTCTACGCAAATAGACGAGAGGAAGCCAGTCTGACGGGTTTAGGCCAGGGGGGATAACAGTTCCGGGCAGAGCACAGTTCTTGCACTTCTCTGTCGACAACGTACGCAGAGGGCGCGGCGGCTTTGGTATGATTTTTACGTTCACTTTGTGTGCCGCCTGAAGAGCGACTGCGAGTTCTTTGCGCCTCACGTTCAGGAGGCTTGGGAAGTGAACACCCCTGGCTTTGTCCACGTTCCATTTTCTTCTTTGAGCTTTGCAAGCAGCCGCCTCCTCCTCGGACATCGCACAGACACTGTAGTCGGCATGGACCTCCTTGGATACGTCTGGAGTGATCGCTGGAGCATCCGGATCGCCGTATACAGTACGTGCTTGAGGAACTGCAACTTTCTTTTTCTGCTGTAGAGAGTGGCCTACGTGAAAACTCCACCCGTGATGATTGTGTTGGATCTCGCATACCTGTTGCTCAATAATCTTTTCCTCAAGGAAATTGAGACATTTCTCTTCTAGTGAGAGTGCGGGAGGTGACGGCAGCATGTAGTATCCCTTGGACGAGCCGGACAGGCTGGGTCGGCCGGGGCGATAGTCGAAATACTGGAAATGGTGGAGAATGTCTATCAACATACAGGTTGTGAGAACAAAGCGAAACCTCACCATTCGGCCATCACCAGCCTTCCGTGGCTCCTGGTCGAAAGCCTCAGGCGATACAGTTGAACCATTAGAGTAAAGGCTGGAAAGGTCGCTTGTGCTCCAGCTTGGCTTCGGTCGTTTCAGAAAGAAGTTATTTGGCTGGGATAAAGCAGTAAATGACTGTTCAAAACGAGGTGGCTCGAACGAGAGGACGAAGACATAGACGATGTACGTGGCTTCATCTGAAAAGAACGCACCGCACATACCTTTCTCAGTTTATTGCGCGGACGTTTAACTTTGATCTTGACATACTCCGAGTCGCTATCCAGCGGGTCGGGCTCGTCGACGTAGGGAACGACGCAATCCAACAGATAGCTCATTGTGGGATTGTGGCTTGGGAGTCGTCAAGCTGCGGTGGCAAAAGCTGAACCAGGACGTCGCTGGTGGTGTTAAATAGATGCGAGGTGAGAAGGTCTAAGAGATGCGGTGTTGACGATTGGCTGTGGCTGGGGGTAATACTCGCTGAGAAAGCCTGAAATATGATGAGGGTGAGAAAATGAAATACGTCAAAACAACCTGCGTGAAGGAACAGAACATGTTTTCGTGTCCTCAGTCTGCGCCGCACGTGAGCGCGATTTCATATCCACGGAGCGACGTTCTATCGACAGGGTTGGTAAACGCTCGGCTAGAAAGACCTTGTATTTTCTTCTGCGCGGAAGTCGTAGCCTCGCGGCTGCCCTGCTTAGGCGGAGGCCCCTAGGATGGGCTGCGCGTCCAAGCACCTACTGTATTGTCTGGAAATGGCCTCCTTTTTATTTGTACGTCACTTACCGGCATCTGTCGGGCGCGTTGGACGTGAGTTAAGCACGTATGACTCTGCGAATGACCGCGTTGAAACGCGAGATGGCATTCTAATCGTCTGCATATAATGTTACGATGGCATCAGTGCAGCAGACAGTTTTGCTCTTCCTGTATGCATATCAGATAAGGGACAGATGGCGATCTAGTGCCTTATGATTACCTTGTGCTCTGGGCCTCTGGCCCCCGACTCCAGCTGATTTTGGTTCGGCCACGTCATATTTCTTCTCCCCCCTGAGAGTCAGCATCAATACTCAAGTATCCCAGACAAGTACTGCCAGTGCCAATATTAATGATTTGAAACGACGACGATAGTAAGCAAATTAACGAGACATTGAATCATACCAACATTTTTTTCACCGCTTCTGGACGTCAGAGAGAATCTCCTTGACGGTGACAAGGCGCTTTGTGAATGCATGACTCGGTTTGAGGCTTGCATTTTATATGCAACCCATGCAAGGCGAAGTACGTACAGTCGGGCGACCTAGGTGAGAAACGAGGAGATCCAATGTAAGCCGTCAAACTTGAAGGCGCTCTTCAAGGTTCGTTTGAACAGGTTACAAATTCAACTCAGTCCCAACGCTGCTTGCAAGTGTGGAACATCCCGGAAAGGCTTTGTGCACAGCACAGAAAGCAGAGCAGAACAAGAGAAACTTGGTCCGCGAAAGCTAAATTCCGAGTTCATCCGGGCCGCCGAGGCCAACGCAAGGAACGTTTCCACCCCAAGCGCAACTTTTTCGCTCGCACGGAATCGTATTGGCTGGACACAGCGGCGCGCCGTGCCTGAATTCTACTTTTACAACATGAGCGCTATACACAGGAGACTACAGGGTATATACAATGCCGCAGCTGCGCTCGCGCAGCCGCCTTCAAGGCGTGCCGTGCCAACTACATGGACGTCTTTTTTAGTTCTGTGATTTCTTTTTTTCTCCGAGTCGCCAGGACGCGGATGAACGAGGGCACAAGAAAGGCGATAACGCGACCACGGGTCGGTGCCTGACAAAAAGGAAGGAAATCAACAAACGGACAAAGGCGAGCTATAAAAAGCCAGATAAGTATACTGCGCGCAAGGAAAAGAAAGGAAAGCTAAAAATAGCATAAGTAACGGCAGAAAATGACGACAAGAAACGTGACCCGGGAAAGTGGAATACGCGAAGGACCCAGAGGGATAGCGGGAGGTGGAATCCCGAAGCAGAGGCTGGAAGCCAGGAAGCCAAGAAGGCGGACGAACGAATGCACACAACATCTGAAGGAGATCAGGCGAGCCGCGCGGGGTATTGGCTATGCAGGTATATTGCGGCGGTATCGGGGCGTGGGAGCGTGCGGGGTCGGCACGGCCGGCGTGCACGACGAGAAGACAACAAAACGCCTTAGAAAAGGACATCATGGCGCTTGCTCATCTTCTTGTGCGCGTTGAACGCGCGTTTCTTCGTCATCTTGTCGGCGCTGCGCTTGCGGTTTCGGCTAAAATGTGGAGGAAAAGTAAATTGAGGAAGAGGAATGGTGATTGTCATGTCAGTTGGATGAGATTGATGATTGGGATGTTGCGGATGGTCATACCACTTGGTCGTCGCGGATGCAGAAGCTGACTCTGAGGACGTGGTCGACGAGGAGTCGGCAAAGGACGTCGCCGTCGAAGACTTCGAGGAAGAGCTGGCGCTGCTTGACGAGCTGGAACTCGAGGGCGGCGGCGGCGGCGGCGATGAGGACGAGGACGAGGACGAGGACGAGGTACTGGAAGTCGAGGCAGGTGCCGGCGATGATGACGAAGAACTTGCCTTTGGCGAGGACGATGAAGGACTCTCGGCGACGTTCGTCGCAATCGAAGCTTTACTTGAAGAACTCGACGACGCATGAGTAGACGAGCTGGAGCCTGAACTCAACGAAGCAGACGTAGAGGAGCTCGAGCCCGACGAGCCCGACCCACCCGACCCAGTCGTCTGCTGCCCAGAAGCCGCGCTCGTCGTCGTCGGCCATCCGGAGGAAACAGTGGGCATAACAATATTGGCTGTCGTCGCCGTACTTCCACCGAGCGTAGTGAATCCCGTCTGCTCACCTGCCTGATTGAATGCAGGCAGTTGCGAGTCCTGGAAGATGTCCTCCTGCGCGCCGTCCGGGAAGTTGTACAGGTCGTTGTAGAACGGAGGATCATGGTCGCCCTCGAAGAACGTGTTGCGCTCCTTCTGGAGCCAGTACATAGCCTGCTTCGCACCGTACGTGCAATTCCACGGTGCAACGTTCGCGTTCTTCTCCACGTTCTGACCGCAGCGGCGCGCGAGGCGCGGCGTCGCGACCTTCTTGCTCGAACTCGAGTTGGTGACCTTGCAGCGGTAGCCGTTCATGAAGATCTGCTCGCTGCCCGAGTCGGGAGCGTGGATCCAGTTGAACGAGCAGATGCAGCCGGCGTCAGGGCACGCGGGGAGGTCTGCGGGGATCTGGAAGTCCGTGAAGCGGTTCCACACGCACGTATGGTTCACGGTGAACACGGCGAAATCCTCCGGCTTGACGGAGCTGACGTCGGACTGATAGGTGATCGCGAGCGCACAGCCGCGCGTATCGGCTTCGTTGTTTGCGTGAAATGCGGTCGTCGGCTTGCCCGGGCAGGGGTTGTTCCCGCTTTGGATATTCCCGCCCGGAGACGAGGCAAAGAGCGAGGTCGCGCCCTTGTCGCAAGCAATCTCGGAGTTCAGGGTCCCACCTGCCGGAAGTTCGAGGAAAGTGTTGTCGGGAGGCGGGTAGTCAAGATGGCCATGCTACGGAAATTGAGGGACCAAATTAACGGCGGATACGATATATTGAATTTCTTAAATGGAATGATCACTCACAAACCACCACTTCTCAAAGGTCAATTGTGCGAGGGGGACGAGCGGCCTGTTGTCATAAGGGAACGTCTTGGCGGTTACGTTGAACCCCCACATCGCAGGAGACCATAACGCTTGGAAATTTCTTTAGCACATAATTCCAGAAGATAAATGAAAAAAGCACGAAAACTCACTCGCATGTCCAGCTACTAACGAGACACATCCCGCGAGCACGGAAAGAAGAAGAATGGGAAACATCTCGGTTTAGCAAGTGAGCAGCTATGAATGTCTATGTCGTGAATTGTGAGTTGCGTTTTTCCAGAACGCAAGTGATGTGCGAAGCGATCCTGTTCAAGGTACACCGGCAGCCGACGTCTTGTTTTCCTGCGCTAGGGCAAAGTTGGGTCGACGTTTGCTTGCAGATTGCAAATGGCGGTTACAAGCAAAGCTGAGCGAGCGACGAGTCAGTTGGACTCCGTCTAGAGAACGAGCGTATCGTAAATAAACGAATGTGATGTCTAAAGAGGGTGAGACGAGAGAGGGACGACGAGGAAGACAAGGAGGGGAGGAGGAGAAGAGAGGCCGAGTTTTGAAGGCACAGGGACGGCGGAGATCTCGTTTTATTGCCCGTGACAGTCACACTCCCTCACAACGGCCCTGACGGCTGCAAAGCTTAAGGCCGACTCTTCCACGAATGTAAAGCAGACAAATAAAAATACAAATAATAGTCGACGTGAAGCCCGACGCCTTCCTTACAAGCTGCAAAGAAGAGACGCGCGTCAGCTTCATGCTTCGAGAAGTAAGAGGATGTAGCAGCACTTTCTCACGAATATAATTACCGCTTACGGCCATATATAGCATACGATCATGATGCCATCGCAATTAATAGCACTCAGCGCTCAGGAACGTCAGAAATCTCTATAACTTACTCACTGGAGAAATCCCTCTTTTGTACAGATTCACGGCCATCCTTTCTTGCATATTTATCATCCTTCTCTCGAAGGGCTTTTGCTCTCGGGGGCGCATGGCTTAGATAGCGAGCCGTTGTTTTGTTCCCGAGCGTCTAACAGCGACAGTTCGATGCATCTTTATTTATCATACTAGCCTCTGCGCGGATTTGTCTTACTTGATTCCTGTTACGAGCTTCGGAGCTTAGTTCTGTCCGCGTTTCTAGAGGACTGAAAGAAGGGAAGTAAATCACGTGAAGAGAAGCTTTTTATGTGCCTGAGCTTTTCATACACTCCATGCTTTATGACGAGAACTCTGATATTTCACCCGATTGTGCTGTTCTATAGTTTGCAAGTGCTGGTTATTACCCTTATGCTAAAGTATTAATGTTGTGTATGCTATTGCGCGACGAAGAAAAAATTGCATGGATGAAGTGAAGCCCAGAAAACAGAAGAATTGGAAACTGCGATTATGCACCAAGTATGCGTATGAGATTATGAAAATGCAAAACAAAAGAATAAAGAGAAAAAGACACATCATTTCATCCCCTACGGCTGCGGAATTGTTCCTCGCAACTTCTGCACGCTGGCATGTACATTTATGTCCCACCCGAGCTTCCTTGCCTCTACCGCACAAGGGTTGTCGTGCTCGACGTCCCGTAGATGGCGCAGTAGCGCGTCCTCGCGTGTGTATCCTGTACGCTTTTTGCAGCAGCACTTCTTGAACAATTTCGTGTCGCGCGGTACGTGCATCCCCGGGCAGTAGTAGTTCATAGCAGCGTTCCGGTTGTGCGTGAGTATGTGCCGATCACGCGTCTTCTCATCGAAACACCGGACTTGACAGCCGGGCACGGTGCAGGGAACGGTTGAAGTCGGCGAGCTCGCTTTGGTGTACTTCGTGGATGTTGAAGACCGAGTCTTCCGACTACGCGGAGCTCTCTTGCGCGGCGCGGGGGCAGACGGAAGGGAAGATGGAGAAGGGACTGCGGGTGAAGGCACCTCCACCTTAGCACCACTCGGGGACGTAGCGCTGATCACTGAAGGGCACACTTCATCCGCGGCAGTGACTCCATGGAGGGGAGGCGCATTCAGATCTGCAGGCGGGTACTGTCCGAGCATTAACGTCCCTCCGCCAATGTTCTTCAGGGCAAAGCTATACTCAATGCCCGTGTGCATGGACTGGTCAGCGGTGCTCATGCAAGAAGTAGGACCAGCGAGGGAGGGTTGGGGAACCAGAAGCTGCGCGTTGGGAGCATGCTCGTCAACTGGACTCCGAACCGGGGAGTTGGACTGGGTGGAGCTGCACGGCGAGAGAGAGAAGGGACTCTCGGGTAAACCAAAGGCGGTGAAGGAGTCTACATAGAACTCCGACGGTGCATCAAGCGGATTTAAGGAGTAGAAGTCAAAGGGCGGCCGAAGTCGCCCGCGTACATCCCGTGCTGCGTTTCGGGAGCGTGGCTGTCGCCGAACATCGACTGCATGGTGGCTCCTAGCGATTCTTCAGCGGATGAACTGCCAAATCCGAGCGGGTGGCTATATTGCATGGCGTTGGCGTCGGCGAGAGAGTTATAGTCCGGGGCCTAGGAGAAGTCTTCAGTCAACGCGTTTGTGCCGAGGATACTTCTACTCACCGTTTGATCTTTGTGTGACAAGTCATAGCCAACCAACGAAGTGCCTACAGTAGGATACGCGTTCGGGGCGCATGGAACCGCGCCGTTCGCTTCGTCATGGCGGTGGGTGCTGAACGTAACGAGGCCAAGATCGAGAGTGTCTGGTTGATAGTACGACATTTTGCGACGAAGGTAAACAGCGGACTTGAGTTAAAAATCAAGAGGGGGCGAGGCGGTGATGGAAGGGGAAGACTGATGTTCTGACGAGTTCCAACGTCAAGTCTCCCTCCCTATATACCATCGCGAGAAGTTCAAAGAGTACCAAAAACAGCGTAAAGTTTGTTCGTGTTGGTCTAAGATGAAGTGGCTTGTGTAGACGCGCAATACCCTCTCTTAGACTACCGAACACGAGGCGGGGTTTTCTCCTCCCTTATTTCCTGATTAGTAGCTGATGCGATGAATCAACTACTTCTGAGCGTGGCCTCGAAAGAACGGAGAGCACAAGGAGACAATTGCCACCACCTCGGCATTGACTGCGGCAGGCCCTGATAGGTTGGAAGCACACTGTAGCAATGCTGTAGCCTAGCGACGGGGAATGCGTAGGGCAGAGGGGAAGAGAAGTCTTTCTGCGCGCGGAAGAAAATTAGCTGATGAGCGATTAGCGGACCCAACGTTATGATGGATGTCTCACTTTCATTTCTTTTCAGAAAGACAGGACCTCTTGTATTCTGCAGATTATATAGTGGCTTATCGATATATCATCAAAAAATCTTTTAAACATATTTTCAGGGAAAGATGCCTACTTCCATGTTCCCTGGGAGATATGGGAATTGCGCCGACAGGCTTTTTTTCTTTTTTGAAACCGTCATCCGAGCATAAACTTGGACCACTAGTCCTTTTATAGTAGACCTCTTGCTCCCGGGTGCATGGTATCCATCGGCGCAGAATTGGATACTTTGATACCGTAGCACGATCCGGGGGTGAGAGGGGACTGGAGTTGCATCCACTTGTATTATCAACCTGACGGCGGGGAACGAAGACGAGTCGCCAGGACCATTACTATACCTTAGCTTATAGTAGCAGATATTGTATAGCGAGAGTTGAATCATCTTCTTTAACTCCAGAGAGAATTGAGCCTTGGTGTTTTGCCGACTTGATCGAGCTCAGTTCCAACTTCCATGGAGGCGATTGTGAAAAGTCAAAACTAGATTAGGCAATTATTATATAATATAAGCAATGCACAACATAGTGTTCTCGCTTTATAGCTGTTCCTTTTCTTCTCAACCTCGTTTCGCATTCGTGCTCCAAACCGAATGCCTTTTGATCTCTAGAGAATTGCTTGAACGAGCTCCTGAGTAACTGAGATAGTCTAAGCTCTTTGTGGGAGTTTTCGTTTGTATACAGTAACTCGAGTCATGACTCGCGACCACCTCGAAAGAGTCGAGCTACTTGAAAGACCAACTCGCCGCTTCGGGTGGCAATGCTGAATACTCAAACATGCCATGCCTTTGATGACGGTAACTAATGCATAAGACTGTTGTATGTACGAGAGTCGGAGAGATCCTCACAGAGCGAAACAGATGAGCTGCAACACCCGAACTTGATATCTCATGCCTACCCGCCCTTCTTTTTCTAAGGAAACCGACAGGTTTGTCATTTGACGTCGTGACGGAATTTCGAGATTAATATTTGCAGTGCAGAGAGTGCGGGGCAAGCTGCTAAACGCTGAGTCGGCTGGGGCCGTGGGTAAATTATTTTGGCGTAAATTAGATTTCATGTCCTAAAGCGTCGCAATATTCTCGTACCTCTCGCCTGCTGAGTATAAACCGTACAGCCAGCCCGAACAAATCGCTCACCTTCTTCGTCGCATGTGATGAAGTGACTGTATCCTTGAGACCCCTTCGGAATAAATAATGAGCCGTGGACGACCTTAAAGAGGCCTGGTAGCACCCTTGGACCTCACTGTCTCACTGCCTGTTGGAGATGTCACTCTCTCGCTCTGCGTTATCTACTACTAGACGACTTCTGAGGCATCCGAGGTCGAAGGTTCTGGTGCCAAGGACCCCGCAATTGGCTGCTTGCACGTCACGCACCCACCTGGTATGTTGTCGCACGATATACTTCCAACATGAAAGCTTATTTTTAGCAGCTCGACTCGAGAAGAGGCTATAACAATGCTTCTGCATCAGGTGCTACTGCAGCTGGTTCTTTTGCAGTAAGGCCGACGGCGAAGGACCCATACTCGTACCAAGTCGGCTTCGGAAATTTATTCGCGTCTGAAGCAATGTATGTGCTATGCGCAAGCTTCTCTCTCGAGTTATTCGGCTTACTCTTGTAATACCATTATAGCCCAGGGACGTTACCGGATGCGCAAAATAGTCCTCAGAAGTGTAGATATGACCTCTACGCAGAACAGGTGGGTTTCCGTCCTCGTTCTCTAACATACGCTTGACCATGACTCGTTGTAGATGACAGGAACTTCCTTCGTAGCTCCTCGAGCCGAGAAACAGACCGCGTATGTGTGTTCAACCACGCTTCGCTGGTGTGATTATTGATTGTGTCGCATGATCAATCAGATGGCTCTACCGCATCCGCCCCGCCGTTGCTCATCAAGGGTTTACAAGGCTTCCTAATAATCCAGATGTAAGTCTACCATTTATGACTCTCACGCTGTTTCCGTTTATGCTAAACACATTCTACAGCTTGAGAATAACTTTTCGCCGAGCAATCCACGCGTCCATACTTCACCAACCCAACAGGCCTGGCATCCGATCGACATTCCAACGTCGGGTAAGGTGGACTTCGTCGACGGTCTGAAGTCCTTCGCTGGGAACGGTGATCCAACTCTGCGTGAGGGCATTGCGATCCATATGTACGTTGCGAACACTTCGATGGAGAACAAGGCAGTTTGCAACAACGACGGCGACCTCCTGATCGTCCCCCAGCAGGGCCGCCTGGATGTCCAGACGGAAATGGGCAAACTCATGGTTCGTCCAGGAGAGCTGCTCGTTATACAGCGAGGCATGAGATTCAGAGTGGCGCTTCCTGATGGACCTTCTCGCGGATGTAAGTTCCGATTTTTTATGTAACTATTATTGTTGACACCGGTGTAGATATACAAGAGATTTACGGTTCACACTATGAGCTTCCTGAGCTTGGGCCTCTAGGAGGCCATAGTCTCGCAAACGCTCGTGACTTTGAGCACCCTGTAGCAAGCTTTGATATTGACCAATCTCCCTGGGAAATTGTCTACAAGTACGGCGCCGCGCAAGCATTTGGTCATGCAATAATACTAATTTCGTTTTCAGAGTATGCGGCGAGCTTCACGTAAGCAAGCAGGAGCATACGCCTTTCGATGTTGTTGCTTGGCACGGAAAGTCAGTACTCAGCTGTAGCTTTCCTGCAAGAAAGTACATTTGCTGACATTTGCGGCCCTCCGACAGCTATGTTCCGTACAAGTATGCGATGGAGAAGTTCGTCAACGTCGGCTCAATCTCAAAGGATCATATTGATCCTTCCATATTCTGCGTGTTGACGGCCAAGTCGAAAACACAAGGTACACCCCTTGCCGACTTCCTCATCTTTAGTCCGCGTTGGGATGTGGCTTCGCACACATTTAGACCTCCTGTACGTTCCTTGTTCCCTTCTTAAGTGACTATCGCTTACTGTTATTTATTCTAGTATTATCATCGCAATTCTGCGTCAGAGTTCATGGGACTCGTGTACGGAACATACAGCGGACGATCTGACGAGTTCCAGCCCGGATCATGCTCTTACGAGACTGGCTTCTGCCCCCATGGAGTATCATATGAAGAGTTCAAGCTCGCTACAGAGGGCGAGCTGAAGCCTATGCGTGTGCATGAGGGCACTATGGGTACGCTCGCCGAATAGATTTCATCAACGACAATACTGAATCTAGGTTCTTGCCGCAGCCTTCATGTTCGAGTCTAGTATGATTTTCACATTGACGGACTATGCGATGAAGTCGCCCAAGCGCCACGGTGATTTGTTTCATGAAGACAGTTGAACAACTACTCATTCATGTCATCACACAGAGCATGAACCGAAGATGTGGGATGATCTGAAGGGCCAGTTTATGAACAATATACCGCAAGTGAACGCTGACCTGAAAGGAGCGGGCCTTCCTCCCCTTGGCTACAAGAACTGAGTTGCGCAAATTATTTACATTCTTGGTAATCTATGCAGGCCCGTTACGAAGTCTGTCTTATGTATATGAAGCTTAAATATCATAACCAACCATTTGATATCGATGAACTCATACAAGCTTAGATACAGCGCAATAGTCTTTATATATAAGTATTAAAAGAACAGTACTAGTGGATGTACATCAGTAGCCGGGATATCATTCGATGTCTTCGCGTATGCTATCGGAATAGGTTTTACTTTTATTCATCGGCTCTGCCTTTGCCCTTATCTTCTTTTGAATTATTGTCCTGAGAGTGACGATAACTTGTTTTCGTGCTTTCCTCCGTCCTTGTATGTGATGCTGAAACTGTGAACCCTTTTTCTTTATCTTTGCTTACTGACGCCGATGTTGTTGAGCTCTTCCTTCTAGTAGTTGTACGGTGCATCTCCGGCCGTTTCTCATCACGAGAAGCCGGGTCTTCCGAGTCATGGATCTCCTCGTGCTTCTTCGCACCGTCTCCGCCTGAGGTCCGAGAACTTCTACCTTTTGCCCTTTTTTCCTTTTTTTCCTTTTTTTCCTTTTTTCCCTCTTCTCCCTCTTTCTCCCTAAAAAGTCCAACGCCAAAGCGTATTGTATCACTCTCGCCGTGCTGTTCGAATTTCTAAGTTATTCTTATTTTCGGTTGCTTGGATGGCTCTACCTACCTCGGACGACATCTTGAAATTGACCGGTGAAACGCGACTAGATGGGCGTCTGAATTCTACAGATTGCAGGTTCCAGAGAAACTGTGATTATTCTGAGTCCTATTTATACCCGAACGTATGTGGCGTCTAATTTACTCTGAATACAACTATGTGCAATTGCAATGTTCATGATACCGGGCAAAGTTACTCTCGATGCTACTTCCTTTGTCAGGTTCCCCGAACAGTTTGCTTGATACTGTAGTGCAATCAGATGCGAAACAGTCGATCCAAGGCAACATCGCAGACCTGAAACGCATTACACGCCACGTTCTTGACTCTAAATGCTATAGTTATGCATAGTAGTGAAAGCTTTGCACAGTTAAACATCGAGCCATCATGATGCTGCCACTCAATTCTCGCAAAATCACTTCTCTTTACTATTGCCATTCCAGACTATGCACTTGACCTGGTTAGTCCTCCTGTCTGTTCAGCAGGTACGCTCTATTTTGCATAAGCAAAGGAAAAGAAATGACAAAGATACGGGAAATTTCCGAGTTCTATTGAATTACAACTAGACCCAAATGGGGAGCATTGATAGTGGCGACAGGAAAGGAAGATGATGATACAGTCACTTATGACGACGGAGAATGAAAACGGTGCATGTCAAATTGATAGAACCGTAGGATAGCAGCGAGTAAAGATGGAGGGCAGATACAAGCAACCGAGATACTAGAGCTGGACTTGGTCGTCCTCACAATGTATTTCCCTAGCATGCCGCAACACTGCGTCTTGGCGACTGAAATCTTGGCCACAATCGGGACATATAGGCCTAAAGCTCGAGTGCTCCGCTGCTGACTCCTGATGCCTTCTGAGTTCTCTCTGAGACGCGAAATTCCATCCAGGAATGGAGCAATCGGGAAGGAGACAGCGAATAGGAGGTTTGACTGCGTATGGCGCTGCAGCTACGGACGCTTGTGCCTTTCGACGTGCAGACCTCGTTGGACCCGCTTGACTCTTGCAGAACATTTTGACGGTATTGAGATTGCTCCCTACACTATTGTGGAAGGGAGCGCGAGCAAAGCCAGAAGGCTGAATGGATGGGCCAACTGTATTGATGAATTGTGTGTCCCCATATCCCTGCGGATGGATTCCGATCAAGCAAGAATGAGGAACCGGCCCGAACGCTGATGGTAACATTGTCTGGGCAGGGAGATAGGCTTGCTGGTACGGATACGTTTGGTACGTGAGGAGTTGGGGTCCAGTAGCTTCGCAGTTATTGATCGGGATGTACTGAACGATCGGTATGAATGATGGGGCTACGTATTTGCGTTTCTGGCGCTGGCAGCATAGAGGGTGTAAAGGCACCAGGGCCGGTTAGGATGTCCGAGCGACTAGTGGGCTGGTCTCCGACAAATGCAGATGCAGTAGATCCAGCATTCGGAATGAAGCCTACACAATGAAGCCATTCAGTCAAAGGATGAAAGAGAAAGGCTGTGTATGACACGTACCATTCAATCCCGTGTAAACAGCATCACCGAAAATGTCACCAGAGTAGGCATCATTGCCGTCATGCGCATCCGTCGTACTGTATACTGTGTCGTAGGATTGGGGGAGCTCCGAGTCCACGGATTGATAGCTATCGACAGTCTGGTCGATTAGAGGTACTGCATTCCCTATAATGTCATCGGGAAACGATTCAGTCACAGCTGAGCCACCCTCCATATTCCCTTCGTGTTTTCCACTCGCATCAATGTCCGATATCGTGCGAACTGGGAATACGTCGTAATCTGAGCATAGAGTTGACGATGGAGAAGCATATGAGTCGACATCGTGGCTCGCACTTCCATCGTCCCCGACGGGTACTGAATCGCCGAAGGGTGTTTGCATGTATTCGATGTCTTTGAGAGTAATCTGATCTTGAACCACGCTTGGTCTTGGCTCAGAGCCTGCGGGAGGCTCGAGAGGAGATCCTGCGGGCCCAAGAAGGGGACTAGCCTGAGGTGGCTGAGAGTTATCGCTCTCAGACCTGGCAGCTTCAACTTCCGCTGTAGATACCGGTAGATTGTCGAGCTACAGGTCGTGTGTCATTTGAATTGTTCGAAAGAAAGAGAGAGCCCACGAACCATCTCAAGCAAAGCCTTCCTCGTCTCAGAAATGTTGCTTGACTCAACCGGTGAGAGATGGCCTACGGATTTGAGTATATAAGTGACTAGTTGCATGGTATAATCGGTCCAAGTGTTGTCCATGTTTCGTCGATGATAGGAGAGCCTTTCTTGGTGGATTTCAGGAGAGGAAATGAGTCTGTGATGGACGACTGTGCGTGGTTCGTAGTTGAGATTTCGTGGCCGAGCAGAGCGACTTTAATCACGCCGTTACGCCGCGTGCCGCGTGCCGTGACATACGCGACACTGTGGCCTCGAAATGTCAACTCATTTAGCACTTCTGTTTATCTACAACCGTAATCATCAGCATGCCATGTCAAGCGAATAAGGACCGGCTCTCACCGTAATATGTTAGTTGAATTATCTGAGACTAGAGCCTTTGTAGTAAAACCCATACCCTCGGTCGTTTGACGTGTAGGGCTCCTTCACGTGCTTGAAAAGCGTGTATTCCTATACTATAAGAATCGACATGAGGTCCTTAGCATGTCTTGTCAGTCATGCTGAAGAGGTGAACTCGATAGTGATGGACTCGCCTGGATAGTCGGCAAGTCATATATTGGTAGATTGCTCTTTTAGCTGTATTACTTACAGCTGCAACCAGTGACGTGCTGACTCGGATTGCCATCGGTTGCTCTTCATGTCCATTACCGGTGCGATGCGATAGATATGGTATCAATCTCCAAGTGATGAAAAAGGACAGTGAAGCTCTCAGAGCTAAGGTGCGCAACAAGTTGTTCAGGAAATTCACTCCGGGAAGAGAGAGACGAGAATACACATCAACGCGCCACCCGAGTGCTTAGCGATAAGTTTCCACAATAGCACAATAGCGTGGGGCTCAAGCTCTTCTTGAGTCAACCAAATTTTAGCAGAGCGACGGATTATAAAGAAGAACAAACGAACGATTGTCTCCTTTTTAGTGCCTTCTTGTCGACCATGAGTAGATTAGCGTTGGACCTGCTTTGTATCCCGCCGTGGGCATGCGGAATCACGGACATAAATCGGAGGAAATGAGAGGCAGAAGTGCGTCCTATGCGGTTGATGTTCCAAATGATAACCGCTGGTCCCTCTATATGTACTTGCGGCATGATGTGTGACTTTCTCTTGCTTTGACAGGAAGAGAACCATTAGCGACTCGTTAGACTATGCCGCACATGAAGTGCTTTTTCAGTGCGTTCAATGCCAGCTCACCTTGAGCTTCCATCCAGACGACCGGAATGAGTCTCCACAGTCAAAAATCAAGGTTATGGCCTAGCTGCACCGAAGATAATTCCTGGTCACTAGCAGTAGTACTCAGTTCTGCTTTGGTCGAGCGTTGTTGTCGAGTCTTACAGTGAAGATACGAAGTTTAGGTAGTTGATTCTCACGGTGACAGGCATAAAAATCGCAGGTGACTCGATGAAACTTGAAAGGCTACACCCACGCTCAGTACTTTGGTGAGTCTTCTTTGTAGCGTTGATATCTCCCGTCTTATATGTCTGATTGTGTAATCTCTGATTATCTTCGGCAGGTATTCATCGCTATAAAAAAGGCGCCATTATCATACGGTCAGAAGCTATCATCGACTCGACGCCTAAGGATCCACGCTAAACAGTGGTTGACAACAGGGAAGAAGAGAAAGCAGGGGATGAACGCGTTGCGTGAGGACTTGAATGCACGGATGGACGAGAAGATTGCGCTGAAAGTTGCAGAAGTACTGGCGCAGGAGCGGGCAGAATGGGAGCGGCAGCAGGCGCAGGAGCAGGCAGAATGGGAGCGACAACTCGAGCGAAAGATAGACCACGTTCAGTCTTCACTGGCCGCCGTAGAAGAAGCGCTTGAGGCAAGACGTGCCGCAATGCAAAATCGGCTCCTCGTGCTGGAGCGAGCTCTTATATTGAAGATAAGCAGAGATTGATATATTCCCTAAGGCTCCTGCTGAAGAAATGTAATGGATGGGTCTTTTTATCTGCTCGTAGAATGGGACACTATATGCTAAGTACCATTATGGCATCTTTTTCAACCGTTCTGTTTCCCACCGTCATCAGTTTTTTTTTGTTCTTGCTCTTCATACGTCCCTCCCTCTCTTACAACCAAATCAGACTTCGACGCTTACTACACGGCACCTACATCTGCCCATATCACGCATCTTCAAAGCCCATCGGTGGGTGCTTTCCGATGGCGTTCTCTTGGGTCTGCGTTGCGGTGGGCTCCAGGTGAATGGTGCCGTGTATTTCGGCTGAATCTTAAAACGGGTGCAAGTGCTTCGTTCGTTCTGTTGTCAAACGCCATGAAGGTGGCTCTTTGCGCGATTGGGAACCCTTAGTACAATATAATTTTGAAGTTTTTCGACCCACAATCTGTTTGATCGTATCTCGACGTTCTCTTGGTCTAATGCATTAACAAGTCCGGAGCTGATCTTCTCTTTGTACAGCTTCATTCGTGTGCTGGCCTCTTCCCGGGAAAATTTCGCTATTTTTAGGCTACCATAGGGTCCGAGGGCGCCCTTCTCAGATTCAAATGCTCAGGTCTTCGCCCTTGCGTGCTCCAGAATCCTGTACTTATAAGGTACTGCATCGTTTCTCCGATCTTCTCAACCTAATGTGTATGTCTTCCTGTGCTTCAGACGCTTCTCAAATTTCCGGTTACAATGAATGTTCCTTCGAGTTCATGCATGTATGTTAGATGTGCTCTCCTTCGGAGACGTGTAACTATGTGCATGCGCCATGTTGATTTTGCGCGGTCCGGCCATTCATTTTCGATGAAACAACACTTTGTTATGACCGTGCGAGATACTCTTGAGTCAGCCTCATTCTGTAGTGAGTAGACTTCCTCGAGGATGAGTGCACTCCAGCTCATAATCATCAACGGCATATCAGGCATCCACAAGAGCACAAATGCTGCAGCGATATGACCATTTCTTTCATACGCGTACGTCCACTTTCGCCTGAACCTGAGCGAGCGATTTATTCACAAAGCCTATCCAGTACCGAGGCAATGCTCCTGGCCATCAGTTGTATATATGTCTCCGGACCGCCTGAACAAATTCTTGCACAGAACATTAGACCGCCACTGCCTTCTTTCTCGGCGCATAAGATCTTCGAAGCGGGACGGAGCACTCGCGGCATTCATGAACGGCGGCTTGCGCGGTCCGCGCTTGACACGTCTTTGGTGAATAACCGACTTCACCCTCAGGAGATCAGGTCTTGGCACTTGCAATGCATAAAGAACGAGCAGCGCGTCCCGAGGGAAGTCCGAACGAACGCCCCTTGACCGTTCTGCAGTGGTATAAAATGTCGTTGGTAGACGCTGGAGAGAACCAGAGTTCGTCTATTCTACTCTCTTACGTGCAATCATGAAGCTCCTCTCCGCCATCTTCGCTCTCCTTGTCGTACAGACAGTCTTTGTAAGTCCACAGTTGTGTCCGTGACTCCGTGCTGCTGATGCGATATGGTGACTTGATGTCCGCTGTTCTCTAGGCTACGGCCATACCTAAGGTCTTCAAGAGGGCTTCTGTCAACGATGTCGCCACCGTCGGTTATGCGACTCTCAACGGAGGGTACATATCTCTTTGCACATCGTTGAAATCGATAGACGAATAGTTCACTCATTGTTCGCTCCTAGAACTTCTGGCGGCTCCGGTGGTACTGTCACAACAGTCTCCACGCTCGACGCGCTGACTGCAGCCGTCGCTGGAGACGACCCCAAAATCGTCATCATTTCAGGTCAGTCGTGCTGTACTGCGGATTTAGGTGTTATACTCACGCAGTATGTGTTTGCAGGAACGATCACGGGCGACGATGTCGTCGAAATCGGTTCGAACACATCCGTCCTCGGCGCGTCGGGTGCCAGTAAGCCTGTCTTCTTTTCGTTCGTTTGTTCGAAGAACATGTTCTGATGGAGTTCATTTGATGTCTACTATAGCGCTCGTTGGCGTCGGTCTTCGCGTGCTCGAGGTAGAGAACGTCATTATCCGCAACGTGATCATTCAAAAGGTGCTTGCACCTGGCGACAACATCGGTATCCAGCAGTCGAACAATGTCTGGGTGGACCACGTTGACCTGAGCTCCGTTAGTGCTTTAACTCAATTGGTTGAAAAGACCAAGCATGCTAACAAGCCTGCCTAACTGTAGGACCGTGACCACGACAAGGTATGTTCTCGGATCCCATACGCGAAGTCATCCGATTTTCTGAAACTTATCTCTTTCTAGGACTTGTAGGTTTGGCCCGCAAATGTGTTTCGATAGAAGCTTCGAAACTTGATCGTGTCTTTCAGAAAGCTACGATGGCCTGCTCGACATCACCCACGGCTGCACCGGCGTCACAGTTACGAACAGCTACGTGCGTTGTCGTTTTTGCTCACCACGTATCTTATTTCCATGATGGCTTGTCTTACGCTCCATTGAAGCTCCATGACCACTGGAAGGCGTCCCTCATCGGACACTCGGACAGCAACGACGCGCAGGATGTAGCGATCACCGTCACGATGGCGAATAACTACTGGTGCGTTCGGATTCCCAAGGGCAACTGTGTTTTACCCGAATATTGATTCTCAGCACTTTGAATCAGGTTCAACTTGAACTCACGCACAGCCGTCGTTCCGCTTTGGCACGGGACACATCTTTGACAGCGTCTTTGACGACAACGACGATGGCATCAATTAATACGCGCGACGGTAAGCCCGTCCTATCCTACTTTTCTTCCTGCTTTCTTAACTTCTTGCATCCAGGCGCGCAGCTCCTCGTCGAGAACAGCGTGTGGTCCGGTGCGACGAAGGCGATTAAGAGCACAGGCGAGGGCTTCGCGGTCACGCTCAACAATGAATACAACGGTGCGACGGACACGGCGCCGAACGGCACATTCACGGACCCACCGTATGATTTCACGCTCGTTGACGTGGATGACGTGCGCAACGGCTGTCGTTGGCACTGCGGGCGCGACGCTCCATTTCTCTGCGTGAGAGCACGAGATGAGACGATGGATACCGCTTTTCTTCTGAGATTTGATTGGAATTTGGGCCCTCTATGCAATGTCTTTTGTCTTTTTCTGGTGATTCAATATAAGTGGGTCTTAGTGTCTTCAGCGACGGACCAGGTTCGCCAAAATTTGCTTAAGACGATCCGATATTTTCGTGAATTTTGCATGTCAAGTTGGCAGTGAGATATGTTCCTACATCCATGATGAGGTTCGAATATTCTTGAGACCTCACCTTCAAAGTCCTCTGCCTCGGTCAAATCCTTCTCAGTGAGTTGAGCATGGATTCGTGAAGCAATCGAGTGTGTTATTAACTCTTTCTAAACATCGCACTTTTCGCATGCGGCAGCTTCGGAGAATTAATGTCGAGCCCTGAAAAGTCTGTATTTTTCCTTTGCCTTGAATGAAAGCGCACATGACACAGAGGCGAAATCTTGCCGCAAACTATACTTACGAGTGCCAATAACTGTACGCAGGGAATAAAGGGCATTTTCCCGCTTGATTCTTATTTTTTATTTTTGGCACGCACTTGACACACTCTACAAGCATTCTAACCAGGTCTGAACAAAAAACGCCGACCACCAATCAGAGACACGAAGAGCGCGAAGGGCAAGGCGTCATGGTACAAAACACTTTCACTGCCTGTCAGCGTTTGGTATTTCATCCTGGTAAGTTCTCGCCCTCGAATCAGTCGCACCAGCCGCCAACTGCGCGCCTGCATCCCCTCGTGTCTCCAAAGAGTCGCCGTAGGGATTCAGGCCTTGACCAGGCTGGCGATCTACATAGCGTGGCGCGTTGGCAAAACAGAAATTGAGTTGAGACGTTCAGTTGGTGTCCGAGATGCAGAAGGAGCTGAAGAACGCACTCTGATCCTCCTTGAACTTCCGCGTCGCCGTCTCGTCCGAGCCCTGCCACGCGTCTTCCAGCTCGTTCCCGAGCGGCTGCCCGTCCGTCGTCTGGTCGATAAGCCCACGTTGTGACACAGGCGCGAACGTCTGACCTTGACCGCCATAGCCACCCTCGGTCGTCGCTGTTTCCGAGGCATGAATCAGATGGACGGGGACGAAGAAGCAACACAAAGGAGACGTACTGTCGCCTGGAGGCGGGTAGTTGCCTTGGGCCCTTTCAGAGACGCTAGATGTAGTTGACATTGTTGGGAGAGGTTCTTCTTGTGTACGGTCGTTGAGACTATGCAAGTTTATGTAGCACTTGCGCTCAGGGTGGTGACAATGACGTCATGCTCTCCATACCGTACTGCCTGCGACAAAATTCAAGAACGTAACAATCCAGACACAAAGAAAACACCCTTTCTCGACGTGGATAACTTGAGAAACACAATCTGGTTTGGAGCAAGTTTTGAGGAACAATTCTGAGCATTTGTTAAGCCAAACGGCCAGAAAGCAGAATCACGTGATCAGAACGCGTACAATTGGGGCTCCATAGTAAAAGCCCGGCACGCGTTTGGTCGCAACATTAATATTCTCTCTCTCATCTACCATGAGCGAAAGACAAATGAAGCTAGAAGAGAGCTCGTAAAAGGCCTGCCACTGCTGCCTGTGATGCAACAAAAATATATTCGGGCGAGTACAAATTAGAGTGCAGACATTCAGATCTCCTTGATCATTGAAGGCACAAGCCTGTGCCTCAATAAACGGCTGTTAACCTTGAATCAAAGTGTTATTTACCATTATATTTTTATGATCAACATGCATATGTCTGCTGTTTATAGACGCAATATATGTCCTAAATATTGAGCGATACTGATACCATTAATGATTGGCAAAGAGAAGTTCATGTTTTTGTGACGATAAGGTGAGTTAAGGGGGAATAGATTAAGCGCGTGTATCCTGGGTATACTTTATCAAGCAACACGCAAACGCACAAAAAAGCAGGAAAGGGGAAAGCATAGTCCAATCATTTCTTTGACACCTTCTCGCCCTTCACGCGGCCTGCACCGGGTTTCACGTCCTGCGCATCCTGCTTCGGCTGGCTTGTGACGGACTGCGACTTGAGGAACTCCTCGCCGCGGATGCGGAGAAACTCCTCGAGGAGCGCGGCGTTGCGCGAGTTCGCTTTGTAAGCTGCAATGCCGACATCGCCGACGACCGGGACGAAGCCGACGCCTGCAGAGACGGCGTTGTTAACGAGCATACGGCGTAGAAGCCATCCAGGGATTCTAACGGGTTAGATTGAGTTCCAATTTAGTACGGAGTAACCCAGTGTCTTTGGAAGCAAGGTACAGAAAGGTGAAAGAAAACGCACTCTGCTTGCTTCGCTTTACGCACGACGAGAACATAATTGAGCGTTGCATCGGCAACGTCGCCTGCCATGGGGATGATACCGATGACGAACGTCCAGCCAAATCGCATTCCGCAAATGCGGAAGCCTTTGTCCAGATGGTGTGCTCGGTTCTTCACCTTGCGTAGGATCTTTGCATCGCGCGCAGACAGGCCGGGAGGGAGTTCGCGCTGTAGACCCGTAAATTCCCAGCATTAGAACATGAGCTCACAGAAGAAACCGAAGAATGCGTACCCTTCTCCGCTTTTGCTTCCCTTTCGCGTCGGTGTACGTCTCATAGACGGGGTCGACAGGCTCATATTGCTTGAGGTGCTGCTCGAAGACTTTAAGGCCAGCCTTGTTCAAGAGGGTGGAGGACATGGTGGTAAGTGTAAAGAAGAGGTCGTCATGGTCGCACGCTTTGTCTTTTGTAGCTGGTGGTGCATGGCAGTGGTGCGTCTCCCAATTCTCTTGACGTCACGCAACTCTTATTTACACTGTACAGCTTGTGACATGCTCGCGACTGAAAAGGTGACGTGACACTCCAAACTTTATTTTGCTTTTCTTTCGGCCACAGGGAAGTGAAAATTTTCATGAGACTTGAGCAAGAGTTTAATGTTCTTATTCTCATCTCTTCAAGCTCCTACCTCCAGATGCTTTACTTTCAGAAACTGCTGTAGGATTTGTCTGGCTTGCACGACGTCACCGTGACGCCGTGTCCATCCGGCGCATGCCTCTAAAATGAAGTGCGAGCTTCCCCAGGCCTCAGACATGCAGGCTCAAAATAAGCTCTCGCAACCCTATTATTATCTTTTGATAATATTTATCTAGAATTTCAGGTTGAAGGGGATTGTCCCTTTGTATCGATGAGCCTTGCATAACTTTCTGATCCTGCATTTGGCCTGATAATACAAACGAGGCTTCTCGAAATGAAAACGGTGAACCACTCGGTGCATGACACTTTCACGCCCATTTTCTATGACTACCTTGTTGCCGACTGCATTATGGAAGGACCTTGACCACAATTAATGCAATGCGTCCGGGCTTCATTCATGCACAGTGATAATGCTAGTGCTGTTCTCGCTATAATCTTAGGCTCAGGCTCCGCCTTCCTCCCCATGCTTTCTTCCTCCTTCCACTATGACTGGGACCGTCAACCATGCCGAGAGGGTTCTTTTGTATAAAGCGAGCTGCTGGAGGACGACGGGGCTGCAGCCCGCTTCAGTTGTTTCGGTCGTCTCTGGTCGAGTTTACGCCTTCCAGCGATTGGTCCCCTCGAATGCCGTACTTTTGCGACGCGCAGTCCTATCTAATCCCTTCTGCATCAAAGAAGTCAATATCTTATATTTTACTCCGGGTGTGTTCAACCAAGAATAATTTACCCTTTTTCCCGTTGCTGTACGCGGAGTATTCCGATCAGACAAGTACACCTCGACAAACCCAGGATACGTCCGACCTTCCGAATCGCTCATCCTCGTCCAAAGGCAAACCGAAGAGAGACTTCTTGGCCTGTTGGAGCATAAGTATCGGCCGTCTCTGCCATGGGACAGTCTGCGCCCGCGGCTGCATCAACTTTGACTGCTGCGTATACATCTGTGTCTACTCTTCGCCCTCTCCGGAGTCCCCTTCGTTCTTCGGCTTCGCTTGCGAATGCGCAAATTCTCATACTTACATGCTCGGCGCACAGGCAGCACCTTCGCCTGCGTCGTTCTCTTTCCACGTCTAGTTGATCCACCCAACATCTAAGCGCCGTTCGCGGCGTGCCATCCCGAAACCACGTTCTTTCAGCTATGCGCAAGTCAGTTCATTACAGTCACGTCTACTTGAGCATCTATACCCGTATAAGGCAACGGACAGAATGTACGGCATACTTTCGGGTGTAGTGGCAACGAGTGTAATTCACTTGGACGTGATGGCAATATCAATGGCGGCTCATCGTAGAGTTTATTTCCACTTCATACCAATTTCTTCTACCAATATTAATGTCTGTCCTCATCTCTAAAGATACAATTTGAATTAATCTTTGGTTTTGCAATCGTCAACCCAGTGAAAAGAGACCGAAAGCATACTTGTTATTCCAGACAACCACAAATTACAGGATATGTACAAACCCATCCTCCGAAGTACAATATTAACACCGAGATTCCTATCCGTTACGCGTGGAAAGACGAGATTCGCAGAGTAAAGTTACGGAGGCGCGAAGAATTGAGGTGACACAAAGGAAAACAGAATAGCGAGAAAAGACAGACGAGAAAAATGGAAAAAAAAGCAAAGAAGAAAACAGGGCGTCGCAAGAACATACACCGGCAGAACATGCAATACGGAGACTATGGAACAATATGGACAGGTGGATCACTTGCAGCCGAGATGACGCGCGGAATGTAGGAATCATACAGCGATAAAGTCTGGTAGGTATACCCTCCGCGGAAAATTAATTAGTAATACAATGGTGAAAGTGGTCGGGAAAAATTAGACGGGCAAGCAGTGCAAGAGGTTACAGCATGAAGCACCACTCGCCCTCTTAGTAGGGCATTCAGACAGAGGCATCGAAATGAGCAATTGCCTTCTTGAGCTGTTGCGTCAAGGCAGAGACCTGTATCAGATATTAGCACCATATTTAATGACGAAGTGAAAGTTCTGCGCTAACGTTTCTAGGCGCGAATGGCTCAAAATGATGTCCAGGGATGTCCAATACCGGCACCTCCCTCCCAACTAGTTTTTCCCAGTCTTGTACAGCTACCCTTGGATCACGGCGATCCTCGAGGAAGGGCATCCGCTCCGTGAGAACATTGTCTCTGAACTTGGTCAAAGAGAATGCGTCGGTGCACCGCAGCATCACAATGTTGGGGTATGCTGGAATATGGGCAATAGTGGAGGAAGCCAGAGGGTCATAAGCTACGAGAGCCCGAGTCGCATGGGACATCTGAGTACGAGCGAGCTGGATGATCTGCGCCTGCTGCTTGCTCGAGTCTGAAGCAGGCGACGCACAGATAACGGAGTCAATGAGCGCCTCCGGCAGAGCATTCTGCGTGAACGGGGAAGGAGAATCAATGAGAACGACGCCTGCAACCTTGACTCCGGCGCGCATGAGCTCGCACGCCATGTGAAAGGCGACAACGCCACCAAAAGACCATCCTACAAAAGTCACAGTCAGTCTCATTCAAGAAGATAGCAGCTATGAGAGCTGACCTCCGAGTATGCAACCGCTTTCGGTGATGATCGGCCTGATTCGATCGATATAGTGAGACGCCATTTCTGCAATGCCGCCCTCCCAGCTCTCTCCGCTAAGGAGCCTCGGGTTATTGATGCCCCAAAGAGGTCTGTCAAGGCTGCCGATGCGCGAGTAGCAGTGGCTCAAACCGCTACCATCGTGCACGAGGAAAAGAGGACTGGCGCCATTTTGCGAACTCTGAAGCGGAAGAATCGTCCGGTCGGGGCCCACAACTTTCTGGAGAGGCTCCGTGTCGACCAGAGTCGACGAGCTCGATTGACGGGAATGAGAGCGCTGATTGATCATGTTCTCAATAGACGTTTGTACGGAGCCCAAAGTAGGACATTCGATGAAGAAATCGTGCGGAAGGGATGCTTGAAATTGTTCCTGAAGTTCCGCGAGAGCCTCGATGGAGCCGAGAGAGTCCAATCCAAGTGCGTCAAGCGAGTCGACATCGCGAAGGTCATGAGGAGAAATATCGAGAACCTTTCCAAGAATGTTTTTTACGAGGGAGGGGACCGATGAACATTCCTCCAAAGAAGGCGAAGCTACTGGAACATCTGAATGAGCTGTGGCTTTCAACGCAAGCTTCGAGAAAGGCGCATGCTTCTCAAAGGACTTCACGGCGAAGACGGGACGATGGTCGACCCTCACAATCTTACTGATGAGATCGCCGACAGTAACCGAGAGCATGAGCTCTGAGACGTCAACCGTAACACTTGGCACGACTGACTTGAGTTGACTGACCAGCTCAATCCAGATCAAGGAGTCAACGCCGAGGTCCGCGACGTTACTGTCCAAAGCGATATCTGAAAGAGGAACACCACAGATCTCTGCTATAAGTTTCCTGATCTCGGACGATACGCCTAGAGGGGTGTGGGTGGTTGTTGAGACGCTCACTGAGGATGGCGTAACTGTACGATACGTCGGGCAAAAAGGACTACCGAGTTTAGCGGGGGTCGCGGGAGAGACACATCGCTCGATAGACGGCCTAAGGAATGGCGCAGGCGACGAGTTACGGCTTGGAATGTCATCTGCTCGGGAGAGGAGTCTGCTGAGGCTGGTAAGTCGAACGCGGGAGAAGCGCATGCGCTTCATGTGAGCAACAATCCTTCGCGATTCCCCCGTTTGAATGGCCCACGCATCAGCAAGCATCACGCCTTCGCCAGCAGGTACCGTCGTGCAGTAAACTTCGAATGTCGCCGAATAGTCGAGGTCGAGGAGTATCTTGGAGGAGTCAACCTGATTGCAGATAAACGCTTCGCTACCCGCTGCTCGGCTGTTGATCAAGAAACCCGCAGCATGCAGAAGGGCATCGATGAATACTGGCTGTGCGACGAAGCTCTTGCTTGCTTGCTCGGGTGAAAGACGAAACGTCGCGAAGCCCTCGCCGTTCCTTTCGTCTAGGGCCATAGTGTTGATCACCTGGTAGAGCTTAGAGTACTGAACGACGCGGGAGAAGATGAGCTCATAGATCGTGCGAGTGCGCAACGTCTCACGGTAGACACCGTTTCCAGTACTGAGGAGGGCAGCCTTACCGCGCTCAACAGATCCGAAATGCAGCTGTAGCTTGGACGTCATGATGTCTTTCTGACGGCGCTGGAAAAATCCAGTGCAGTGGATGTTCTGTTCCCTCCCATCCAACACTGAACTAACAGAGAAAGTTCCGGCATGCTTGCTTCCCTTGGGATGAAGGTTGATAGACGTGCGGATGATGACGGGTTTCGTAGGGTCGTAGACGAGCGGAAGGGTGAACTGGACCTCGGAAAGAGTCAATGCATCTGCAAAAAGCTCATCTCCATGCTCGAGTGTACACGTCGCTGCGCTCAGTGCCAGTTCGTAGTAAACAGACGCAGGACAGAGAGGCGACGAAGCGACCTTGTGGCCAGAGATATACTCAGCCAGCTGCTCAATTGGCGTCTCGAACTCCGAAATATTGCCATCTTTCGAAGAAGGCTTCTGCGTCCATGAATCGAGGAAAGAGAAGCGCCTGAGCGGGTCTACGGGCTGAATAGCCATCGAAGCAGCCAGTGCCTCTTCGACGAACGGCGTCCAGAACTCTGTCTCGACAAGTGGGTATCCAGGGATCTCCATACAGACAACAGTCGGGAACAGATCGCGATAGACTTTGCCCCAGGCAATGCCGTCTCGAAGGATAAACATACGAGACAACGCCGAGCAAAGCGCAGTGCGCGCCGTCGCCTTCTTGTGAAGCGAGTGTAGCGAGACCGCACCAGTCGTGGGCGCAAGGTGAGCAAACATCGGCAATGTAGTCGGTTGTGGACCAATCTCGATGAACGCGCCGACCATCCCAAATTCGTTAACGAGATCACAAGTACCTTCTTCAAATCGAACGGCTTGACGACAATGGTTCGCAAAGTACTCGCTGTTGAAGACCGTCGCGTCGCCAGGCTGCACGAGCCTCCCTGCAACGTTGGAAAGGACTGGAATCATGGGTGCCTTAAAGTCGAGCTTGCGCGCGAATGCCGACAAATCATCCAGAATAGGATCCATTGCCGCCGTGTGGTACGCGAAAGGCACATTGATGTTGACGCACTTCGATCCAGAAAGCTCAAGATGTGCCTTGAGAGTCGTGAGCTGCTCCTGAGGACCCCCAACAACAATGTCGTTCGGGCCGTTGTAGCAAGCGATCGATAACGCCTCGCAGCCGTCGAGCTTTGTAATTGTTTCCGAAACCACCTGTGCAGGCAGACGAACCAACAGCATGCCGGATGTGCCGTGCTGACATCTCAGAGTCATTAGACGAGCGCGATGAGCGACAAGGCGAAGCCCATCATCGAGCGAGACAACGCGCGCCGCAACGAGAGATGCATACTCGCCGAGGCTGACAGGGAGAATGAAGAGATCAGATTCACGATACTGCAGGTAAAGACACAAACTATTCACCTGTGCCCAACAACAACGTCCGGCTTAATGCCCCAGCTTTCCCATAGGCTGCTCAATGCGCACTCAAGCACAAACATTGCGCACTGGAAAGCGACAAGCTCATCGTCTTTTGCCAACTCACACTTGCCCTCCGCGTCGATGATAGCTAAAACGCCAGGGTATCCCCAGCCAACGAGCTTCTCATGACAAGTATCGATAATGATACGGAAGGATCGTGAGATGTTGTACAGCTGGCGACCCATTCCGAGGTGCTGTCCGCCCTGTCCAGAGAAAACGAATACAATCTTCTTCTCGCTAGAGATCCGAGTGGGGTGTGCCTCCGAAAGAGCCTTTGCAAGACCTGTAGCAGAGCCAGCCGCAGCTGCCATGCGCCAAGGACGAAGCTTGCGGCGTGCCGTCGCGGTGTATGCAAAGTCGACCAGAGACGAGTCAGTTGCAGACGCAATGTAAGCATCGCGGAGGCGCAAGAGTGCATCCTCCGATTCAGCCGACAGACCGATGATCACATGGTCAGAAGAGCCCTTCTCGCATTTACTCAGCGACGACGCCGAGGTGCGGACGGGTGCCTCTTCCACAAGCATCGCCGCATTACTTCCGGCTGCGCCGAAATTGTTCACGAGAGCAATCCGCCGACCAGCAGAGTTTGGCGCCCACTCGATACATGTGCCACTTGTGTTGATACTCGTGAAGTCCTTCTCAAGACGCTCGATCTTCGGGTTGAGCGTGACCAGGCCAACTTGAGTCGGGATAGAGCGATGGCGGAGCATGAGAAGAACCTTCGCAAGAGACGCCGCGCCAGACGCCGCCTCTGCATGCCCGATGTTTCCCTTCACACTCGTCACAGTCAGCGTATTTGCTGCATTGCGTCCTAATCCAGCATTCGGAGAAAGAACATCACGCAGACTCTTGAGTTCCTCCGGATCGCCCGCTTGCGTTCCCGTTCCGTGTGCCTCGACTAGGCCGACCTCTTCGGCACGCACACCTGACTTGTCCAGAAGCGTACGGAAAAGAGAGGCCTGCGTTGGACCATGGGGACGCGTGATCGACACAGCCGCAGAAGACTGGTTGACTTCGGTCCCGCGGATGACGCCGAGTATGTTATCAGAAGACGCGAGTGCATCCGAGAGTCGTTTGAGCACAAACATTCCACTGCCTTCTGCGCGGCAATAGCCGTCCGCGGTCGCGTCCCAAGGTTTGCAGTTGCCAGATGGACTGAGGAAATGGGCACGGTCAAGACCAAGGTACGCCTAAAAAATGCTTATTTCTTAAATCAATCCAAAACAGACGACTATAATAGGTACTCACGTCCGGGCTAGAGATGACGTTTACACCACCAGCGAGCGCTGCTTTGCAATCGCCTGCGAGCAATGCTCGGCATGCCTGGTGAATAGCTACTAGAGAAGACGAACAAGCCGTGTCAAGCACTACTGAGGGACCTGAGACGTGCAAAGCGTATGCAAGGCGCCCAGCGATGAAGGCGGGAAGAGTGCCTGGAGATAGAATTAGACGATTCGCAGTCAAACTTAATATAGTTACTTACCAGTTGCGTAGTGTACACCGACCTCATTTCGGAGGTTATGGACATAGTCGTTCGTCGCAACTCCGACGAAGCATGCAACATCATCGCTCCGAACAACGCCTTCTTCGAGCTTCTCGTTGTTATCCGCAGACTCCTGTATGACGAGTCCAGCGGCCTCTACAGCCTGTAATCCAACACGCATGACTACGCGCATTTGAGGGTCGAGATTCCGTGCTTCGCGAGGGCTAATGCGGAAGAACGCATTGTCGAAACTTGCGTGAAGACCGTCCGGAAGGAAGTTTCCAAAGCGCGTCTTTAATTTTCTGCATGGGTTCGCATCAGGGTTCGCATCGGTATAAGGAGAAATAGAGAAACGCGTTTGGGGTATCTGCAAATGGATACTTTAATAGCATGCACGACGAAAGATTAATTGAAATGTACCTCTTCAACGGTGTTGATCCCATGCTCCAGCACGCGCCACAGCTCGCTAGCGTCGCGCGCACCAGGAAGGTTGACTGCCATACCAACAATCGCAATTGGCTCCTGGCTGTCGATGTTCGCAGTGGTAGGTGTCTCCTTCGCAGAATTCATAATGCCTGAAGAAAAAGAAAGATCGCTGACCACGACGGCGCCAGGGGCGTGCTCCTTCAAAGTGCGCATCGCTGCACGAGCAAGGCCAGCCCCAGGGCCAAAGTTCGCAATCTCTATTTCCACCTCGCAATCTGCGCTTACTGCAAGCCTCTCGATCATGCTAGCAAACTCGATACGATCGAGAAGGATAGAGTCCAATACACGCTCAACGAGTCGCTTGCCTGCCAGTTCAGTAGGTAGCGCGCATCCAGTGCACATATCGTAAAGTGTGTAGCCTGACGCAAGGCGTAAGGCGCTAAGCGCAATGCGGGTCTCTTCTTCTACTTTGTTAGTGTCGATGATTCCGGGTCCATTAAGGTGAAATTTAAGATAAGTGGGCGTGTCTGGGGCGTTCTGCGAGAGTGCGCTTTCGTCGGTTTGCGAAGAAGGGAAGAGACTGGCGAGAACGCGGTCGCGCGCGGCGTGCAAATGCACAATATCGGCATGGAAGAGGGTGTAGATGCCGAGCGGCTTGTTCGCGGAGACAGGCGCAGGGGATGAGGAAATACGAGTAGAAGAAGTGGTGAGGCTGCTGAGGAGAGGTAGAGTATGGTTGGGCGCCTGAAGGTCGATCGATCTTGGCGACGGAGATGGGCAAGGTGATATTACGGATGTAGAGAAACTCGATGCCGATGACTTGCGTGAAAGAGAGTTAGGTTCAGTTGTGCTTGAATCGTCGGAGGAGAGCGACGATGAGGAAGATGCAGGTGAGTTATGACTTGCTGGAGCGGAATGTAAGAAGGGATGGGAGGAAGGGAAAAGCCCGCAGCCGAGGAAATCACGGAGGACAGAGGGTAGTCCGGAGACGGTGTGGCATGTCGCAGTAGTCTGAGCAGTGAGATGCACCCAGAAAATGGTATCCTAGAATTTGCAGTACGAATTCAGTCAGTTTTATGCCCTGTTCGAGTGACAAGAACGTGACAAGGGAGAGCGACGTGAACAGTAAAGTGGTCACGTGATAAAGCTTCCGACGCATGAAAAAATACGACACCGCCACAAATAGATCAGCGCACTGAATGCAAGATCGACGAGATGAAGATAATGGATAAACTTCGCGAATAACCAAAAAACAAGAGAGGATAAAAAGGATCGAAAGTATGCAAACAAAAAAAAAACTTTACGGGATTCCACTAACCTCATGATGCGCATTCCATGCGATGAGCTTCGCCTCCAACACGTCCCGCTTCTCACCGAAGATGACCGCGGACCATTCGCGCTCACGCGCCGGGTCGTCAAGTGTGATTCCACCCGCACTGAGCATAGCTTCTTTCGAAACCTGAGTCTCAATCCCAATTGAAACGGCCACCTCAAACAGTGCAAGTGCGTTACGCAGAATTGTGAGCTGGGAGGACGCTGAGAGGGCTGGGGAAGTTGTCGACGGAGGAGGGAACGAGGTTGCGACAAGAAGCGCGGGGAGAATACCAGACGAGTAACCAATAACCTCTGTTGAGGCGCTTTCGGTCACCAATCCCTTTGTCTCCAATACCTCAAGCAGACGAACAACCTGCTCGACGTACAAGCTTGGGAGCGCAATGATTGGGTGGCGGAGAAGCATCGCATCCGAGGTCGGAAGAACGATGCTGCCGTCACTCAGTTGCCTGAGCAAGCCCCGGGTGGCACAGGTGTCCAGAGCATCTCGAGTGGCCGGCGTGAACGCAGCGACACGCACTGCGAGTGCGGCATGGGCCTGGCGAGAGAAGAGCGCGGCAAGGGGGGAACACGGGTGATGCACAGTGGCAGAGGGGGATGGAGTGGAGCCTTGGCCATCAAAGAGCAGGACACGCATTGCAGTTACTGACACGGATAGCAGGATAGGGAGTGGTGGTAGAGGTCAGTGAGAGTTGGAGAACGCGTGTCAACGGCGGCGGCGGCGGCGTTGGGGGATGTTCGCGGGACGGGAGGCGCGATGGCGGCAGGGCAGAGAATATGGGGAGAGGGAGAGAGCAAGTCGTTTGGAACGAGACTGGCTGCCCGTATATACCATAGGTTGTAGTCATCAGTCGCGGATTTACTTGATGTTTCCTTGCCTGCTCGATAGCTATCCCTCGTGTCTTCACGGCCCTGCATCCGACACACAAGTCGCCGTTCATATTGTACGTCGAGTTTCTTCTAGAAAGAAATGGTCCAAGGAGTTATGATAACATGAATCTTGATGTTGGTGTTGTGCTCGGACTTCGGAGGAGGTTTGGTTGGTCGCGGGACCTACCTACCAAACCGGAATATTATGTAACTACCACACACTTAATCGGTAGTCGGAACTTTAAATTTCAGTGTTCCTAATCAACTGACTGAGTGTCTCTTCCTCCTGCCGCCATCTATCCGCAGAAAATAGCATCAGATGAGCTCAGACTGTGGGAGAAAACTTTCAAGTACGTCCTTCCTTTGTTTTGAAGAAAACATAAGATCTCTATTCATTCAACTTAGCGTGACACGCACTCTTCATGATCTAAGGAACACACTCACTCCAGGCTTAGTCGCCCACGAGACAAACACGCGTTCACTAGACCTCAAAGCCTCAATCTCTCAAGCTTCGCAAACGTGTTCGCGATCCTGAGCCGATGCGAGCAATCAACGTCGATCTCAAACTTTATTCTCACTCGTTGCGCCCAGTGCATCTAATTGATTGATTGAGCAAATCTGAACTGTAGAGACAGAGATACATCGAGTGCAACGTACAGAGAGACGTATGCAATACGTCTGGCAGAGCCAGACTCAAAGTCTTCCGTTGACGTCGTACTCCTATCCACGGATTCCGAGGCTAGCCCTATCAAGTACATATGATTATCCTTTTTTCCGCGCTCTCCATCACGGTGAGTACTTACGTAGGAATAAGCATAATCTCACTCTGATTTTATCTCCGGACTGTTTCATGCGACATTCCCGAATATATACGGAAATACCAGGATGCAATTGCAATTTCAAAGCCAAAATTCTAGATTTATCTAAGTCTCACCCTATCCGCCGTCTTGTTCGAAAATTCGAAAGGGGAAAGAGATAGCTTGAAGGAAATACTTTTACACTCATTAGCTTGCCCCGTGCAGGTACGGACCTGCCTTGCACCTCAGATCGGATTTCAGCCGCTCAACGTTCACCATAAAGTTCACTAGTGAAACTTCCGAAGGCACGGGCATGAGCTCCACCCGATAGAGCTCTCGATCGAACCGACATGGTCTAGAGGGACTCATACCCAATCAAGGCCATGGCCACTAATCGCAAGTCTTCCGACTCCTGAGCACAAGATACCGCTGCTTGGTGTCCGCTCCGATTCTCGGACCAGTACTGCCGCGAACGCTCCACTAGTGCAGTCTTCTATTCCCCTCTGGGCACGCCGTCCGCGGTCGCGCCTTTACCAATCGTACTGACTTCTGGTAAGTAAGGAACTGAGTAACGTTACTCAGCCTCGTACTCTGCTGCCAATGAGACTGCATGTACCCTGATCTGACGCGGCTGTGGGTTGTCAGCGATGGATCCCAAAGCCCGAAGTTACGTATTAGCTGCTTTGCATACGTCGAGGGGTTTGCCGCTTGCAAACGCTTCACGCAATCCCCGAGGTGTCCAATCCTCCGCCGCAAAACTCCAGTGTTTCTAATTGAGGAAAGCACAACTCGTTAGCAAAACAGATCATTGCAGGGACTCCTTTCAAACGCGGACGCTATCTCTTCGACTTCAAACTTGCTTCGCAAACCAAACGCGTACGGTGCTCAAATCGCCATCATCGGGATTGACTCCGACAAGTCCATACATCCGTATCTCAATAGACTCCATTCGCTTGCAAACGGTAGACTGAGATGAGCAGGCCCAAACTTGCTATAGAAAGTCTAGAAAGCGCTTTCACGAGGGGCCCCACCCCCTGCATCTCACTAGACCTTTCTCATCCAACCTTGGAAAGGACATTAGCCATCGATGATCGATTACTCAAACCCGCTAGTCAATAACGTCCCTGCTATCTCTACGGGCGGAAAGAGAGTCGCTACCGAGGAATACCTGATGAGTGTCAGTACGTACTCTACATTTACCAGTCAGCTCTTTTAGGGCTCATACTTGTTTTGTGCAATCAACAGGTAAATGGACCTCTAATAAACGAAACCATCACATTATCCTCCAAGTTATCGACAAAGGCTACTATGAGCTGAAAAGCTACGAGAACACGGCTTGGAACTTCGAGCTCGTAGATAAAATGGAGCCAGAAGAAGAGATGAAAATCACAAAGCAGCTTGAAGAATACTTTGGCCCTCGCCAGCCAGCAGATGAACTCGACATATCCTCCTTGTCTGGGCTGAAGAACCTCACATGCGCGGAGCTCCTGGATGCAATGGCACAGAAGACTGCGAGTGACGGAGCTTTCGCCGCCGAGGACAAGGACTGGTGGAACGCCCAGCTCGATAATGCGAGGGAGTTTCTCTCTCAAGTACTTGAACAAATCAAACAAACCGCTTCTGAAAAGGGATGGACGAAAGCTTTCAGAGATGCGCTAGACGTATTTAACGAGGAGAGAAAGCTCTTAGCAAGTGCTGGCCGAACGAAAGCTACTCCAGAACTAGAACCACCGCTGCTGAACACGTTTGAGCCGACCCACCCAGACAAAACTGAAGTTGGCGGTCCAAGCATGGGTGAGGGAGAAGAGAACGTCGAAGAAGAATATCCTACATTGGCGCAACCCGTAGCACTTGATGAAGAATTCTTGAAAGCGGTAGAAACGGGCTCTCGTCTTCCGAAACAAGGAACATCTACACTAGAGAAAACAAACGCAAATTGTGATCATCAGAAAAAGCGGGAGAAGAGATTAGACATGTCCTTGCCACACGGACCAGAGTGCTCACATTGTAGAAAGCCGCGCAGCGATCGGAATGGACGGCGTTGTAAGAAGAAACTAGTAAACTCTGCAGTCCAGACGGACGACGTTCAACAAGCTGTAATCCCTGAAGACTGATTCGAAATGAGGGTGAATTGCCGTAAACTGTAGATCATATCTGTAGTGCCTTATTAGAACATGACCGAGCTTCAAAAAAATCTAAGTCGAACTCTAAAGCCAGAGCTGGATTTGTGGGAATGCATTTACAAGTTAGGGACCTTCTTAGACCACCGGTAGTCTCGGTTGTTTTATGTTTACCTCTGCGACATTGTCATTCTCAAGGAGGATGTATGTATCTATGCAAACTCACACAGTGAACCGCAGAGAACATTCCTTCATAAAGCAGCCTCGACAAACTAGGACTTCGACAATCTGAGACATGTGGCCGGGAGATAATTAAGCTTGGGCCAGAGGACCAAAGCAATTGTTTTTGAGATCAACTGCTTTAGCCAGTGGCCTGCTTGTGTGGCCTAGACCTATTTTGCAGACTTATAAAGGTACACGGCGAGCCCTCGACTGTACCAGTGTTGAAGACTATCTCAAAAAGATATCATAAAACCCGCATCTCACTGCCGTTTTTCAACTTCAATATGAATGATTCCCGCCGGCCTCGAACGAACGTACATAGCCCATCGACGGCTCAGACCAGGACTCTAGTGGCCAATCGTACATCTCTTTCTCTTCTTTATAATCGTGTGACTGACTATTCTATGCTGCAGATCCCGAGAGTAGGACAGTTGAATACCACACATTTTCCTCGCGCTCCGCCGCTGAAACTCCGGTCTCCCTGCCTCATTGCGGTCCCGAGGCTCGCCCCAGCAAGTACCATGGGATGCGCGTACCTCCGGATTCGACGGCTTCTGGAGTAGCTCGTGCGAGCTCCCGGACTCCTACTCGCACTCAGGAAGGCACATGGCACGCGAGCTCAAGATACAGACAGATCACAAACGGAGAGAAGAGGAGCGGAGGACGTGTTGCGATTCTCCAGCGTCCTTCCGTTCCTACGAAGACTTCTTCATCAGTATACAGTACTGTGGCTGCTAATCCGTCTACACCCAATATTCCACCAGGATCACGCATCGATCAATGGCGCGAGGGCGTTGCCCGCGCGAATCCCTTCGCTCCTTGCTCTAGCTCCCCTTCCCTTTCGCAAAGATCCGGAGCTAGTAATTCTCGCTCTTTTCCTCAATATGCCAAGACGCACCAGTCTCAACTCTTAGTCGACCCTAAACGTCACCGCGAATATGTCTACGGGCCCTCGGATGAGGGCGCCTCCGAGGCCGACACCTCAGCAGATGGATCTCAATCTCAATTGCAGGGTGGACCACTGGGTCCTTATGCACATAACGGCACGCCTTGCCCGCGCCCTTCGGGGGGCTATAAGTACAACTGCACAACGAGTCGGGCCGGAGATCATGAAAATGCTAGTGCGAGCGGACTCGGAGAGACCGATCCATCGGAGTACTAAAAACTAGTCTGATTCAATGAAGTCCTTATCTTGTATGAACGAGGAAGCAATAGAATGTTGCCTATGGCTATGTACGAAATATGCATCTACATATGTTATATCATATATGGATTTTTCGACTTCTTTTCACTGCCACAGTATGCCGATGTTCAGTGTTATCGGAGTTATGTAAACTGTATGTAAACGCGTCGGCTTGAGCGGCATTTACTTCCGCCGCCGAAGTGCTTGAGTCCCTGGTCTGTGACCCATGCGTCCACGCAGCCAGCCCGATGGCTCCCCGGTTTTGCACCACATCCTTATCGTCATCGGCGATATAAAGCGCAACGACGACGCGTTCCAGTAACCCGAAAACATTTGACAGCTCGCTTCACGTAGTGCGATAGCGAGTGTCGACGGGTCTGGCGGTGACTCGGACACGAAAGACGACGTTGGTGATACTCACAGACATTCGACGCGTCCTTTAGCTGCGCAGTCGCATCGAGAACATATAGTGACAGACTCGAACGTGGCCATCAAAAAAAAGAAAAAGACGAGCTGACCAGTGCGATGAAGGAGGGACGAGACACGGATGTTATTCAGTCAAGCGCAAAACAGCCTGAAGAAGTCGCGAAGGTCGAGCAAGAGAACGATCAAGATCAGTCGGTGCATTTAAGCGACATGACTGCCGCTATGCCGGATGAAGTTCAGACGGACAGTCTGTCTCGCCGTCCGCGACTGCGCATCGCAATTGCGTGAGTTCCTTTTCCTTACCTCCTAATCACAAGCTAACCTTTGTTCTTTCCAGAGGTGGTGGTATTGGTGGTCTTGCACTAGCAACTTTCCTCGCAACCTTTTCGGCCAGCTTAGATTCCAGCCTGGAGCTCGAAGTGTCCATTTATGAGGCCGCGCCCTCCTTGACTGAACTAGGCGCAGGTGTCGGCGTCTGGCTGCGCACGTGGCGCATTCTCTCATCCGCTGGCCTCGCGGACGACCTGGAGCGTATCGCTCCGGCTGGAAGAGACATGAGCGAGGGCTTGCGTGAGTCCCCTTGTTTCCTTTTGGCTCTAATACTTTCTGGACTATGGAGTTAGAGCACATTCTTAACTATTTTTTTTCGGGAGATTAGGCAAGGCATTCGAATTTCGTCGAGGTGATCGCGCATTCGAGGGTCGTTCCTTCTACACTATGGAAGTCCCTTGTATGTATTTCTCCCTCTTTCATCATCTGTCAGCACGCTTTAACTCGCTGCTCTTGATTCATTATATTCACTCGCCTACTGCGATCGCTTACTTTGCAACGCTCACATTATTTGTACCCATAGTTGGCGTTCTGACGCTCCACCGCGCTGACTTCCAGCATGCACTCGCACGGCACGCCATCCCTCCCGCACAGCCTCACTTCGGAAAGCGGCTTACTGGGTATGGATATGCTGACGAGAAGGAGTACGTACTTTCCTTTTGACTTCTATCTGTTGTTTAGTTCTGAGTATATGTTCCTCCCACGACTCGGACACTCTAAAGCCCGTCTTCGGATATAATCCTCAAGTTCGCAGACGGCTCCACAGTACGCGCCGACATATTGGTCGGAGCAGATGGTATACGGAGCGTGGTACGGCGCGAAGTTGTCCAGCGGCTCTTTGTCAGTGGATCGCTCAAGCTCGAAGCCGAAACCCCTTCTTCTACAAGTCCGAACAAGGGCAATGTCACGGTTACCACCGAGGACAGCAGAGAAACGAGGTCCACACCCAAATCATTTCAGACTGACGGACCTGAACAATCCGGCCTAGGAAAACAACAACTAGACGCACTGTCTGATTTGACCGAACCGGTGTGGAGTGGGACCGTTGTGTACCGGAACCTCATCCCGCTTGCTGCTCTTGAGGCACGCTTTCCGGGGCACCGTGCAGGGCGTGGACCCATCGTTGTATGCCTTTCGTTTGTTCCTTTACTTCTCGCAGCTAACCATCGTGGATTGTGCTCAGTACTTCGGACGAAACCAACACGTACTCGCCTTCCCGCTTTCTGCCGCTGGCAGCGCAGGCGCTCAATCCGAGGCATCTGCAAACGCGACTTCAACACCGATGGTAAACCTTGTTGCCTTCACCTCCGACCCGGCGCGAGAGAATACGCGCTTGCCGCCGGGTGAGACGTGGGTTCGTCCCGCCCCGCGTGAGGAGCTGCTCGAAAAATTCAAGGGATGGGAGGATGAAGTGCTGGCACTGCTTGAGGTATGTTCTCATAATCTGGATATTTGCTTCTTCCCTTTCGTCCCTTTTATCATAATTCTCGCTGGGCTTCCATCGTATTTTAAAACTCTTTGACTGACACAAACTGACATACAGCTCGCGGAAAAGCCACTCCTGTGGGCGATCCATACCGTAAAGCCGCTGCCCTGCTACTCTGACGCAGATGGTCGCGTCGTGCTCCTTGGAGACGCCGTGAGTTATGCCCAGGCTACCTTAGTCAAATAATGGACCGTACCATCGTTCCCTAAATGTGACTCACAGGCACATGCGATGACGCCGCATCAAGGCGCGGGAGGTGGTCAGGCCATCGAGGTTCGTATCGTAGCTTCATCCGAGTTATTCGTGGTCTAAGCTGTCATTCACCATCCGCACTCGAAATTTCTCACAACTCCGACTGCTGTAATAGGACGCCCACGTCCTCGCTGCCCTCCTTGCGCATCCGCGCACCACGCGCAGTACTCTCCCAACCGCATTGCGCGCATATGACGCTGTGCGCGTGCCGATTGCGCAGCGCGTCGTACGCAGCTCGCGGCTCAACGGCATGATGTACGAGCTCAACCATGCATGGAACACCTCTGTTAGCGAATCGGCTGATCGTGACGAGAGGAAGGTCGAGGGGGATCATGATGCCATGGATACAAATAGGGACCCGGACCCGGAGCTCGCACGACTGCACCGGCTTGCGGATGCGATCATGGAGATTCATAAATGGGAGTGGGAGGACGAGCCGGCAGAGAGCCAGCCTGCGCAGGCATTGCGGCTCTTTGAGAAGTTCTTGACCGAGAATGCTGAGGGAAGATCTGAGACAGGAAGTGTATAAACAGCTGGTCGACATGCTCAATGAGAGAGCTTGAGCAGCACATAGCCGGGTCACTGGATGTCCATGGATTCTTCTTTGCAGTGGTCTTTTTACTCGGTGCTCGTTTTTCGAACTTTTCTTGATGCCTTCCGCCTAACGCTCTACAGAATTTGTTATTCATTCTGTGCGTAGATCTTCTTACCTGCAAATCCTTTCTTGTTCTATTTTTATTGCACGCCATCAGAATCGTATTTCTGTGCAAGCTCTTCTAAAGCCGCGAATTCGCCCAGCTCAATAATATCCAGTAGAACAAACGAACCACCATTACACGAATGTAGTAATTAAGAATAACAAATGAAAGAAATGAAAGGAGAAAGCACATAGTGGGTGTCGTGAGTTCGGTACGGTTGTTAAAATAAGAAAGTGACACATGCGATGCCCTGTGGGCTCAAAACATACTTTGAATATAATATGATAACACAAGGCAATCCAAGCCATCTCGACCTAGCCCACGATTCACGCCTTCTCACCTTTTTCAAGACTTGGCACGGTCTCGACGGCAGCGCGCCCGGCCTCTGCGTTCTCGAGACTCTGTCGATCGGCAAGCCGCGGGTTGCGCAGCACGAGTGCGCACAGTAGGAATGGTACGCACAAGCATACCCCCGTGATGCACAGCAGACGTTGTGCGTCATTGTACGCGTGTACCATCTCTGTACGCTCCGGCGTCCCGACCGGGTACGACAGGATGAACGTCAGTGGCGCGCCGTACGCCGCTGTCGCGAGTGTGCTGCTTCCGAGGTAGATGTTCAGCTTGTCTGGAAGCGTGTTCGTCCAGATGGCCTGTGAGGGAGAGTTAGGTGGGCATGAGGAAAAGGAGGGGAGTAGACATACGCCGGAGATGGCAGCACCGATGGCGGAGCCGACGTTATATGCAGCGAGGTAGAGCGCAGTGACCAGTGCGACGTCTATACCATGCAATAAGTGTACTGTTCACGAAAGGAGAAATAACGGTAGTACCCACGCTCATGCTTTGTCGCAGCCTGCACGAGGGCCTGCACAGTATACGGGGTAAACCCACCCGCAATACCCAGTACGATCTGCGTGCCGATGATACCTGCGGTGTCTCCGCTTCCGCCTACGCCGCGGAAGCGAATGAGCATGCCCATTGCGAGCGCAAAAATTAGGACGCCGGTGACGGCAAACCACTTGACGTAGCGGACATAGCGCACGACGATGCCGACCACGAGCCCCGTGATGACAGAGACAAAGGAGTAAAGAAAGGAGATGCGCGTCGCACTCAGCACGGTTTGATTGAAGGAGACCAAGAGGACAGTGTACAGATAACTAGAAGAGGAGTCGGCCGTTGTCAAGACGAGCAGAGCAGAGATCACTCACTCTCCCTGGAGGTACCAGACGGAGTTGAGGAAGACGGCGCAACCTAAACCACCGACACTGAAAGAATCAAGCAGAGTCAGAAATACAGTCTATTGAACCTTTAGCAATGTTACTTGCATAGAACGATCCCTCAAAAGGTGAAACGGCATGACCGGGAACCGGGCGTATTTCTTCTCCCAGAACACGAATAAAGGGATCGCAAGGAATCCAACTACGAGCATGACGATCATATCCGCATGGCCCCAGCGTGACGAGGTGCCGCCGGCGATGGTCATCGGGAGTAGGATAAGCGAGAGCACCGCGCAGATAAGGATGAGCCCAACGAGGTCGACGCGCCAGAACAGATCTTCCACGAGAGCACCATATGTACCGTGGATCTGTCTGAGGGTCTGCAGACCGATGAGCTTGCCCTGCCGCTTCGCGCGGCGTGCGGCTAGCATAAGAACGGCAATCACAGGAAGCGCAAGCGCTGGTAAGAGGATGGCGAACATGCCCACGCCCCAGCGCCAGGTGCTGTTCGCGAGGACAGCGGAGGTGATGTTCCCGCTCACCCATGCATTGATCTAGATGCCTCGTCAGCATGAGATGGCAAGAAAAAGTCGTATACATACTAGATAGGGAGTAGCGGGGATGTACGATAGAAAGAGGCGGTTGCGAAGGGTTGTTACATCGGCAATGATGATCTCAACAAGTAGTTGGACACCAGTCATACCCAGCTGGTACAAAATCTAGAAGGGTGTATCTAATCAGATACACGATAGACACGAAACCAGAGACAATGCTCACTGCGCCGCCGGCAAATTCATGGACGTTGTCCGAACAGGCTTCAACAATCGTACCTGTTGCGTTTCTATTCAGCCGCTATCGATAGGATTGCCCGATAGAAACCGACTAACCGACCACATAAAATAGGACCGAAATACATAAGAGCTCGACGCGGCCGAAGACGTCTGCGACGCGTCCATAGGCAGGCTGTGCGGCTGCAGCGATAATAGACCTAACGGTAGCCACTGTTGAAAGCAAGGGTAGTGTAGAATAGCTATTCGTAGCTGTTGTCTGGAACGTGGAACGGACGCTGTTGTCTGTAAGGAGTGAATGACTCGCAAGGATGTAGAGATGTAATTCACGTACCAAGCCCGTAGACATACGAAAGGAGGAAGACGCCAATAAAGAGGGCAGTCTTCAGGGGAGGTTGAAAGCGTTCGAGATAGCCTCGATGCGTAGCACGCCAGGGCTTTCAAGAAGCTCCTGCTTGGAGAACGTCTCGCTCTCGCTCTCACGAGAATTGGCGTCGGCGTTGTCTTGAGAAGCCATCACGAATACGCGTCTTCTGCGTGATTAAGTTCTCTTTGACCAGGAGCGCTAGATTCGTCAATGAGAAGAGGTCGAAGGGGAAGAGGCAGAGCTCGAAGGAAAGCCAAAATTTGTAGGATGGCTTTATAAATTATAGAGGATCTTATCTGATTGACCCTTAAGCTTGTCTGATTTCCCTTTTCCTCTCAGAGTCTCACTCCCAAATCTAATCGTCTAGGTAAGTACTCCGGCCCCGAGATTGTCCGAAAGGGCGCCGAAGCCAAGCAAGGGATAAGGATGAGATCGATATTTTCATCTATCGGCATTTCTTTCTCTTTTTCTACTCTTTTCAGGTAGAATTGGCTGTGCGTATAGGCTGAGAGTACGGATCGTTTGATACTCACTGGCATCCAGTGGTCGTGCTTTCTGCTTGAGCTTGCATTGCGAGGTTACAGGGTGAGTTGCGGATCCAAATCAGGACATTTTTAGATCGTCGATCTTTTTCTCATCACGGCAGGAAAATCCGGGGTTTTCCGTGAGGAAGGAGTATATCACAGAGTGTTTAGCGGGGCTCATATAATTTCGGCCGGAAAAGCCTTACCGTCATGGACCGGTCCTTGAAACAGCACATTTTATTTCAATTTTTACTCCATTTCTTCACTGATTTTCTCGAACCAAAAAATATTAAATTAAAGCTATATCACTAAGGTCCATCTGTGCAAAATTTTGAGTGAAAAAAGTCAGGAATAAATGAGTTATGAATTGCACACATTTTGACTCTAAATCAGCATGTCACCGCTCCTTGAAACACAACTTTCCCACGCTCATCTTCACTCGGAATTTGAGCTATTGCTCTCATATATTATTAATTTTATATGTAGAGTATTATAGATTAGTCTAGTATTTACTACTATCAATAATTATTACACATACTATTTTATTAGCATGAGTTATGTGGCAGAAGTGAGCAAGCTCAAGATGAGCTGCATAAGACATGACGCGGAAAGGGATGTGACATAAATGTGACACTTCAAAAAAGCGCTACACAACTTTCTGAATTTCTACTTAAGTCAATTTCTATCCATTTGACTTGAAAATTTGCAGACACATTCAATATATTTCTTAAAAAATGCAGTCTTTTTTTGTTCCAGCTGAAATGCATGTTTTATGAATGAATAGAGCCAACAACATTCTGAACCACTCAATTCTAGTACCTTCTCACACCCATTTTACCCATAACTTTCTCAAATTCAACCCATTTTTCATGGGTTTTTTTCTAAATAGCATAATTACATGAGTAGGCTGTTTTTATGCATTAATTTGAGCTGAGGGATATGTTGTTGAGCCAAAATAAATGGGGTGTTTCAAGGAGTGGGGGTGTTTCAAGGACCGGTCCATGACGGTACATGGATTGTAAATTCTCAATCAATCAAATCTTGCAGAAATTATGCTTTATGTATCTAAAATTGATGGCCATCAAGAAAAGTATTTCTGAACTCAGTGTCTACAATCTACTTTGCCAAAGGATAAGATAATTCTGGGATTCTGAATCTCCATTGTCCATAAATAAAGAGAATGGTGGTTATTAGATCTACAATCTGTAAGGTCTTGGACACAAAGGACAGAGGCTCATTGGATTTAAAATCCACCACGGCAGGAAAATCCAGGGTTTTCTGTGAGGGAGGAGTATATCACGGAGTGTTTAGTGGGGCTCATATAATTTCGGCCAAAAAAGCTGTATATGGACAATGAAACTAATTATAGTCATAAGCAAGAGGATGGAGTGTGAAAAGATTTGAAACCTAATAACATGTGATTTTTAATTTCCATAAATAGTAGTCACACGATCTTATTGTGTCATGTACACTTAGGTTCCAATGAAATCTTCGTTTAACAATCGTATGGCCCTGAATACGCTCACATGCACACTGTGGTGGCTGGGATAATGGAGGCCACCCCTGCGTTGCAGTTCATAACTTAAATAGGCGGTGCTTGTAATTATGTGTCCTAGGCATTGGCCCCTGTTACACGGCAGGAAAATCCGGGGTTTTCCATGAGGGAGGAGTATATCACGGAGTGTTTAGTGGGGCTCATATAATTTCGGCTGGAAAAGCCTTACATGGATTGTAAATTCTCAATCAATCAAATTTTGCAGAAATTATGCTTTATGTATCTAAAATTGACAGCCATCAAGAAAAGTATTTCTGAGCTCAGTGTCTGCAATCTACTTTGCCAAAGGATAAGATGATTCTGGGATTCTGAATCTCCATTGTCAGTAAATCAAGAGAATGGTGGTTATTAGATTTAGAATCTGTAAAGTCTTGGACACAAAGAAAAGAGGCTCATTGGATTTAAAATCCACATAGACTCCTTGCATGAATGGAAGATCTCTCTCAGATTTGGGATCTATGGATCACATGATTAGCATATAATCAACTCAGTATAGATCCCAAATCTGAGAGAGATCTTCCATTCATGCAAGGAGTCTATGTGGATTTTAAATCCAATGAGCCTCTTTCCTTTGTGTCCAAGACTTTACAGATTCTAAATCTAATGACCACCATTCTCTTTATTTATGGACAATGGAGATTCAGAATCCCAGAATTCTCTTGTCCTTTGGCAAAGTAGATTGCAGACACTGAGTTCAGAAATACTTTTCTTGATGGCCATCAATTTTAGATACATAAAGCATAATTTCTGCAAGATTTGATTGATTGAGAATTTACAATCCATATAAGGCTTTTCCGGCCGAAATTATATGAGCCCCACTAAACACTCTGTGATATACTCCTTCCTCACGGAAAACCCCGGATTTTCCTGCCGTGCATAGAACTGTGTCTGGGCTCGGCGAGCATGTGTACTCTGGGTTTGATCAAACCATATGTAATGAAAGGCTGCTAATGGATCACTATGGATCACTTCTCAACGAAATCCAAAACATTCAAGTATAAGTAAACAAATCTGAGTTACCGCAGCTCTGCTCTAGACCACGACAGGTACGGCATGCATACGATCCAAGCTTTCTCCTAATATTGATAATAAGATTACGAATGTATCCGTCACTCAAAAATATGCTCATATTTTATGATGGTACTACGCTCGCGAGGTCGGCAAATATCTCTCAAACTCGACAGACAGCTGTGTCAGACTTGCAAACCGAACGCGAAAGGAATACCAGAAAATAAATAAACCCGTTAAAAGGTATCTAGACCTCTAAAGGATACAGGGTAAATTAGTTTACTTGAGGCTCTGTGCGAAAGCCGACAAAGCCTATATTATCTACCGTGCACTCCTATCAAATTATTCAACTTCCTCGACCTCCACGCTGCGCCGCTCCCGCACACGCTTCTCGAGGAACCTCTCAAGCGCAAATGAGTTTCGGCTATTCACCTTGTACCACGCAATCCAAACGTCACCGATGACCGGCGCAAGGCCTATACCCTCAGAGATCCCGTGGCGTAGGTACATCATTGCGGAGACGCCCCACGTTAGGCTGGAGGAGAAAAGGAGCAAATAATGTTTAGTTTCCGCTTCAGAAAGAGTAGAGATAGTCTCATGTAAGAAAAGAAAGAGTACGCACTCGACTTTCCGAGCTTTGAGGTTGACTTGCAACACACCGAGGCCAACGTCGATAACGGGGCCAAGCGCAGGGACGATCCCTGTTTAAAAATGTTCACTTCAGCTTTTACATTACTTGCAACGCAGCTCGAGCGCGTACCGAGTATTGTAGTCCTTCCAAGCGTCAAGCCGCAAATGGTGCAGCCGCAACAGCCCAAACACTTATAATCAAGATTATAGGCGTTCTCCCGTACCTTAGCCAATATCTTCGCTTCCTGATTGGTGAGGCCCTTGGGAAGCGGACGCTAATGACAGTGTCAATCACCAGTATCGGCGTCAGGACCCGACAACGAAACGACGGTGAATCTGACCCACCTTCACCTCTCGTCCTGTATACCCATCGATCGCATACATCGGGTTGGCGACGACGTACCTATCCGCAGTCTCGCTCACCTTCTTTCCGAAAAGCTTCCTGCCAAGCTTCATCCAGATGCTCTCCTTCCGCCGCTTCTGGGCCTTGCCATTAGGCCTCCCTTTCGCGCCTTGCGCACCGCGGGCAGCGGTCCTCTTCGGTGGTGCAGATTTCTTTGCCATTGACGACGAGAGATGGGCGCGATTCCTTGGCAGTAGAAGAAGAAAGCAAAGGGAGTAATTAATACAGAAGGCTCTTGTGCAAAGTTGACCGAACGCTGCTTGTAGGCCAACACGAGTTGATAGGAACGCTGAGAAAGCCGTATTGTCAGCTTTGCATACTTTGCATGAGTCTAGGTCTGAAGGCGAGATCATGGCTCACGAATACTAAGGATATTATAGTATAGAGTGTTTCCGGGAATACCAGTGGGAAAGCAAGGCAGTGACTGTCGTTTAAGCAAACACTGTCAGTTCGTTAAGCTCGACATGTCCTGAGGAAAATCAGAAATACGTAGCGCAGAAGGCGAAGGAGTATAAACAAGAAGCATAAATATTAATAGTGGATTTTGAGACCCTCCTTATTGCAGGCCTCAACCGATACAGAAAAGTCTGAAATCGACACCTTCCTCGGCTTGAAACGTCCCGAGCAACTCGGAAAATTAAGTCAAATATACGGCGAGCCTAGGAAATTGACGCGTAGCACCTTTTTTACTACCTGAACTCCATCTTTGCTTGAGTAAGACGAAAAGTAAATAACAAATCGAGCGTTCAGTCCAACTAGATAGCTCTGACCACAATGATAGGCTCGGAAGCACAGATACGACAAAGCAATATAAGATGGTAGGAGCGACAGACCATCGAGATAGACGAATGATTCCAGTTAGATTCCCTAGTCCAGTCTAGTGCACGATTGGGTGCGACATTTAGTGAGGAAAACATGCGGTCAAACTTTGCGAAAATTTATTTTCGGCAGGTTCCGAGACCAAACAACACCACATGTGGCGAATGTGGCGTACTAAGATGTCTCCAACTTACCTCGGTTGAAGGTACCACGGACCTGAATTGCATGACTTTGCACACCATACAGCAAACTACTTCTGCGGCAATCTCTGGCCTCTGGTCGACTAGACAACCTTGGACCCTGTTCACTGCCGCTTACCCAAGTAATCGCGACTCAACGGTAATCTGAACTGAATACAAGTCAGACATGTGTCGATGGAATCCAGACAGCAAACATCCCTTTCGCAGATGCAGACACGGACACCGGGACCATGAGGCACTTTACAGTCCGATTATACAGAGCCAGCCTCCGGTCATATGGTGTAACGAGTGCTGGACAGTCTGCGCGTTCTGGTCAAGCCAGAAGGTCTACAAGGGTACGTCCTGCGTCATAATTTCGCTCGATTCGTCTTTCCCGTTCTGACCTATGTTTCCTATACCCGGCATGTTGGATGAGCGGCTTAGGTTTGAGAGCTTGGATCTCCGATATTGTCTACAGCCCTGTCCATCAAACTGGCGAGCTACTCCAGCCGTATCCCGATCAAGTCTACCCGCAACAGCCTTCTATACAAAGATACCAGACTTTCGGTGCCTTCAATCAGGCACGGTACTCAGGTTATACTCCTCAACCTATGCCTAGAGAGCACCCCTATAGTCTTGCTAGTCAGTGATCTACAGCTCTAGAGGCTGGTATATCTATGCGATGTATATATTTGAACCTTCATTATAATTTTGAGTAGCTGGATGTAATAATGCTCGGACATGATTCCGAGTCAGTACATTTAGCCAACGTCATTAATATTAATATTAATATTCTGGATAGTTCGTTGCTCTTTCGAGTAAAATCCTCTTGTCCTGAGCTTTACGTGCTGTGTGTAATATACGGAATCTGTACAGGTAAAGTATGTAAGCTGGAGCGTCCAAGGCGTAAAGCTCCGGCCCGTCTATGGCACTTTGTGTTTTAATGGCCATGGAATGGATAAATTCCCGTTCGTTTATTTCCGCTGCCTGTGACAATATTAATGCCTCATTGAGGACCGTGGGACTAACTTACATAATATTTGTACTAGTGGACACGTCGCAACTTGAAATTTGACTGGACAAAATAGGTCGTTGGAGTAGCTGGTGAGTAACTCCGATTTTAGACTCCTTTGAAAGATAGAAATTGACGAACTCTCGCTGTCTAGATGGAAAGTGCAAGGTGATCTATCGATGAAAATAGGGGATAACGCTCTGGGAAAAATTTACAGGTACTTCAAGGTCTTTTCCTTCCTATCAAAGCAGGGCGAATGGTCGTATGTCACAACGCGAGTCTGCTTTGTGTAAGGGGGATGAAGCGTACCTCTTCCTTCCGTTCCTCCCGGCTTCTGCCTGTCATTCAGCATGCGTAGATCCAGAAAAAGGAGAGAAGCACTTGACTTCAATTTGACTTTGACCTGCTTCCTTACGGATAGGACCTGGAAATGAGACTCCCGTCCTTCTGACGGTCTTCTTTAGTATGTATTTCTCTGCAAAGCTTTGGTAAGCCCAAGAATACATCAAGCTGTAAGCTGCTATGCAACTCTAATCATTAAGTTCTCGTGCGGCGCATTCATGTAGGAACTCACCCTGCGGCTTGCAAGAGATTAGCTTGACTACTTCGCACACGTCCTGACTTGCTGAAACCTCCATGGCACCACTTTGTTACCTGGAGGCCGATCCGTCTTATCCGTCAAATCATACCGGATATGGCCGCGAATGGATAACGAAGGTAATTTGAATAGCACATCACACTTAATACTGCAAATAATACAACTGAAAAAGATCTCGCGGAGAGTCTACCGCAATATCTGACTTGCCGACTTTCGAGGTGAGTCCATTATAATCGAGTTCTGGATGGCTGAGAATGTCATACTAAAGGCTTACGTCAATTCTCACGGCATATGGATACGTACTTTCAAGTATGCAAAGGAGCCATGGTCGGAAAGCGTCCTTTATACAGACCAGGCTAAGACGATTTTGATGGTGTGAGGTTTGTTGCGAAGGCCCTGGTATCTAGACCATTTAGCAAAGGCAAAATAGTGAGAGTCGAACTTACGATCGCTTGACATGCCGTGCTAACGATTACGGTCACAGACAAGCAGGAATAATAGATGTGATAGATGAGTCAGAGACGCTTCAAGGCCACACCGTCGCGCGCGTCACGGCTCGGGCACGCGTAACGGCATGATTTAAGTCGATCTACTTGGCCACGAACTCCCAAACACAAACCATATCATACTCAGTCTTCCACCAAAGAGGGGTGCTTTCATCGACGACAAAACATGAAGGACGACGATTGGAATGAGCGGGTCATGCAGCTAGTCTCACACATACTCAAATCTGTCGGTAACATCTCACGCGTCGACCCGGGAAAGCTTTCGGAGTCGAGAAATAATTTGCTCAAGATAGTTCGTGAGCTTTTTTATTCTCCTTTGAACAAGCCTAATGACACTCTACTTCCAGCTCGACGACTACCCTCCGGTATCCCCTGCAGAGAGCTCCGCCATCAGCTCTACAAACCTCGACTCGCCGCCACCTCAAGCAAGTTCTCTTCTTGAATCCGTCGATTCTACACCCCAGCCAAACCATAATCCAAACCCACCCCAAGCCAACCCGTCTAGTGCATCCACTCTCCTTGCACGAGCAGATTATAAGTCACGACCAAACACGGCTCAAGACCAGGTCGTGCTCGTCAGCGTCGGAGCCACGCAAACTTCTTCCAGCGATTCAGGTGCCATCGTGGATGATAAGTGCATGAGCCATGTTGTTGACTCATATGCTTCCTCGACCTCTACTTTATGCTCAGACGATGGAACATCGCTAGCTTGTGCGACGTCAGACGCAGAAATAAACGTCAACGAGCAGGGGAAATTGAAAGGCGGCTCGGCTGTGACTAAATCATTTCCCCGAGACAGTGGTTGGTATGGAAATCCTCCAATTGATCCGACTCTCGGTGGATTTCAGCCTGTAGACTCTGAAGTCTCTGGGCCGTATGACACAGTTTTGACTGCCGCAAGGTCGCATGGCTCCTATGACAGACATTACCATAGTGGCATTCTCGGTGATAGCATGTTCACGGGAACTAATGGTGCATTTTACAGCTCTTATTTCTCCCATTCTTTGACTGACTGTCTATTTGGTAGGCTTCATTCCGAACAATGGATCTACTGCAGCCACCTTTGTCGGAGAACTTAATAGTCACGTCGAGGTCCCAAACGGTTCGGGTGATTTCTCGCCGTTCATGCCACCAATGCCAGAAGCACAGTATTCAACTTCGTCTTACCGGCTATCCCCGGCGCCAATCCTATTCAACAATGAGCGCCTACCGATCGTCCAAGCTCCTAGTTCCCATCCCATGAGTCAGTTGTGTTCACCAGACCAAGCCTACCTTCTTTCTCGATCGACGTTGCCACCAGTATCCATCCTACCATCCTATCCTGAGTCGCTTGAAATTTCAATGCGAGAGAGTGGCAACACGAATACCGACAATGTGATGGGTCCCTCTACGCAGCCTTCCGGTATTGCACGCGCTCCCTTCAGCGGCAGAATAGACAGAAACGCCAATACTGCTGAAGGTTCACGGAAGGGCGTAACAGGGCCAGAAAGAGCTCTGCGTCGGAAGGTTCAAAAATCAACGGTTGATGCACTCGATAACGCTGCACGCCCAATTCGCTGCAATCTTCATGGATGTCCTACTCCCGAAATGGTTTTTATGTCAAAAACAGAGCTTTTAAGGCACCAACGAACGACACTGGGACATGCAGACAGGCAATTTCAGTGTATCCATTGCGGTTTGAAATACACTCGTCAAGATGCGATGAAGAGGCATGCCAGGAAAACGCACGGACAAAGCACTGATGCTTGAGTCTGGCTTACAGGAGGCCTATGTATGTATCGATAATTTGTTCGCGTGTGTCTGTTTTGTTTTTACTCAGTGCTATCTGAAAGAAGTATCATCTACGCGCCGCTCTTCTCCAACAACTCATCATTTGCTTTACTCTCTTCCACATAAGGAACTATGTACACTACCTCTATATGCTGTCTCTTTTCCTCTGATCTGTTCTTTGTTTGATTTGACATACCCTTTCCTTCCTCCATCGACGCTTTCAATGCAATATTCATACAGATCTAGAAATTCACTTGAGCCGGAAATTTTCTGTTCTTTCTTTCTTTCCAATGGAGCTTTGCTGTTCGACATTCCCTTTTTGCCTTTATTGTATAGCACATAGATAGCTAGCGGAAGAGTAACTTGAAGAAGAGCTTAGTCTGCTTTGTAACTTCGACAAACGCGGCTCCCACTTGCGTTGCATGACGTCTCTCTTAGAGATTCACCATAAGGTAGCTATCATTATCACTCGCATCGTACAGTCAGCGTAGTAGCGGAAGACCTAGTCGACAGAACCTGGCTCTAATGAGATGAAAACACGACATTCTGCGTACAAGACTCAGTTCAATTTCACTAGTTACTACGTGAGAGTTTCAAGTTAGTTCGTATGCCAACCCAGGTTGGCATCTCAATCGGAAAGATAAACGATCACGGCCTCTGACTCTTGAACGCTCACTAAGATTTCCCCTCCACTGACTAAGACGTTGTCCTTTGCTTGTGTTCCGGCTGCCGCACAGGTCGAGTCGAACGTTCCACTTCCCCCGATGGTCACACCGTCGCTCGATAAAGCCGTCGCATTTGGTGCCGTCAAGCGTTTCGTCTGTACTGTGGATAAGCTGGAGCTTAACCCAGCCAGTGTAACATTCATGGTAGCACGGGTCCCCGATCCAGAATAATATGCCGAATTGTAAAGAAGAATGCGCGCGGGGCCGCTCGATGACCCAGAGAAGACAGCATATGCACCGACGGCAGAAGTTCCTGGGTCTATCATCACGAGGCGCGTGGAAGACGAGGAACCGAGGAAATCAGAAACGAAGTAGGCTCCGTAATAAGGCGCTGCAACGCTCGACGTGTCCCAGAAACAATAAGCCTGCGATAAGTAAAGATTGGAAGGTCCGCATTCACGTGTAACGATGCGAATTCAAGACTTACGCAATTTCCAATAGTGCCCTGGTGGAAATAAAGCCGATCGACTCCTGCGAGAGCACCCTGGAGAACATAGTCCATCACCCAAAGGCCTGCGCCGAACGTCGGGCTGATCCCGCCTCCACCACACGTTGCTGAAAGCAAGTCGAGTCGTAAATGCGTCAGTGACGGATATTCGTGCGATAACTAGGACATCGACGAACCAGAGTTGGTCTCGCCAAGGAAGTAGCTCTTTCCTTGAGCATGCGCAGCTTTGGCCTCGGCAGCGTATTTACTTGTATAAGACACAATTCCACTATGTATACATTTGTTAACAACCTGGGTACAAGGAAGTATTATATTCTCACGAGTGGCTCATTAGACTCGGAAGGTTAGTCGACGCTCCGCCACATGCAGACTGTGGGTACGAGTGGCCTGAGAATGTCTTCACAAATGCAATAGCATCTCCAAGCATAGGGATTAACCCTGCCGTTGACCAGCTAGGATACTGTAAATAGACAGCTCCCTGGAAGATATCTCCGACCTGTGAATAGATTCGATTTCAGCCTGCAAGAATGAACTCATGCTTCGGCGAAAAAAGATGGTCTTACAGATGATGAAAGATTAGTGAACCAGCTTTTCTGGCTAGTTCCATCCGTTGTTGTAGACCACGAGGCTCCAGCTGCGATAGGAGAGCTGCTCGAGTAGACTGGAGGATAAAATCAAGCTCATTTCAGCTTCTCACGTTCTGCGGAAACAACATGAAGTATTTCACGTACGATCAGGTTCATTCCCAAGTTCAATGGACAAAAGACCCTTCACGCGCTGCACCGCCTCCTCTGCAGCTGCCTGCGTGTTTTCGATGTTGTCGAGTTGCCGATTGAGGCCGACGGTTACATCTCCTGCTAGATCTCCTGCAAGAGTGAAAAACGAAGGTCCGAACGTAAGCGTCGTCGGTGCATCGGCTGACGATGCAACAGTATAGTTAACAGCTTCTGTAAGAGATGCATCGTAGCTGGCGCGATCTCTGGAGAAGACGTCAATAATAATGCTCGAGATAATGATAAAACGGGGTTTTATTGAAGACATACTGCGTCGTACCACCGATTCTGACCGCGGGCGGAGCACCCCTTAGCTTCTGGATATTTGAGAGACACGTTGTAGTTCCGCTCAGTTCTGTATATCCCGGGAATGCGAAGAACTCAATTGAGACGCTTAGAAGTGATGAGTCCACAGTAACGGCAGATGTCGGGGCCAAAGACGGGATAGTGAATGTCGTCGCTGTCTGAGCAAATGAAGTGTGGATGAAAGTCAGAAAAATAGAAATGGAGAGAAATGATCTCATTTGCGCTTGAAATCCGACAGTCGTTGAGCAATACTAGTAGACAGATTTGTGGAAAGCTTGAGGAGTAATAGGTGGAAAAAAGACGAGCAATAACTGAACCTTTATATTGAGGCGAGTCATGCTGAACGATGCATTTTTGTCGGAAGAATAGCTATTTAAACCCGTATGAACAACATTACGTTCTGAGAAGAAGTCTTTCTGGCGGCTCCGGCTATCCCGTCACTCCCGCCAAGAGCGTCATAAGATACCAACAGAAGTCAAGAAGACTCAGATACAGAACCGTAAGGTTCCTCCTTGAATATATGTAGATCACAGGTCATGTAGACAATATGATCGGGTGTCTGGGATATAGTTTGACCGGATTCATGCCACGTAGACATGCGCATCTTGTTCTATCCACCTTCCGCAGAACGGTCGTAGCGAGGGTAGGACTGCTCAAGAAGCTAAACCGTGCCTCACTAAACCTCCATTAAGGGGCTTGATAAGAGAAGATTGAAGTGCCAACGTTTGCATCGGTCCGCGCAATTTCTTCAGGAGGTCAGATGACACATAGTATAGGTAGATGATCTGCGCCTACATACCTTTTGGACTACAGATGAACATCAGAGCTATTGGTACTAGTACTCTTGTTGACACTGCATCAAATTGCAAAAACCGTGTTGGGCCAGCTGTTGGCCAGGTTTTTTGTAACTTGTTCATCACGTGAGCTCCACGTGCCTATACAAATGCAGATCTCTGGCGATCTAGCGTAAGCCGATATTAGTCATTCACAGAGCTCGAGAGTTGACGCCAGGAAAAATAGCAATTGTGGTATAGAATCATATAGAGTGAGATCTAACTGGAAATCGACATCGAGTGGAAATCGAGTGTGGGACGTTTTCATATTGTGATATCGAATGTCATCAAAAGTATAACTTTTAAGGCTGCGAAGAGGCTCGATTTCACTCGTTTCCACTCAATTTTCAAATTACAAACATCGAGTGATTTCGAGTGGTATCAGATTTCACAACATAAAAGCGTCCAGCACTCGATTTCATTCGATGCTCATTTGATGGTGTATTTCACTCGATCCGACTCGATGCCACAATTGCTAATTTTCACTGGGTTGACGCTTTCCAGTGCTCGCTGGTGCTCTCGTGCAGTTCATATGTTGGGATTATATGCGAAATTCTCTAGCCCCACTGTCGATAAGGGCAAGATCTTAATGGGAAGCTGTGCAATAGGAATAAGAAAAGTGTGGCGTGTCACTCATTCCCGCCTATTGCTTCTTGAGCACCATGTCATTACTAGAGAAGTTTTCGATTTTCACCTTCGCTTCTCCGGCGTTCTCACGAAGACGGCGTGGCTATCTTCAGCCTCATTTTTAAGATAGTCATTCACGGAGTCCAGTCTGTGAATAACATAGAAACTATGGGATTCGAGACTATTAATGCTTTGGTCCACCAGCCTGAAAGCTTAAGGCTAGGATAAAGTGAAACGCTGAAATTTAGGAGACAATCACATTGAGATCTTCGCGCATATACTAAAGTATCTCCTCATCAAGGGACCACCAGACATTATGTCCTTTTGAGAGCCGCTTGACGCACTCCAGGTCAGCCGACTTCCCAACGATCCGTGAATCCCCATTGCCACGCACGGGAAGCTCACAAATCTCGTCATTGGCGCTCTCTGGATTTTCGCCGTCCTCATCAAACCACCCAGATTCTTCATCATCGAAGTAAGTCGAATACGTAGAAAGAGTGTTCGGCACGGTTACTATGGTGTCGGACTCTGAATGTGAGCTAGACTGCAAATCCGCACGTGTATCTTCCGAGCTCAGCATCCAGTCTATGCCGAAATCATCCGCCGCGCGCGCGATCCAGGTAGAGTACCTCGACATCTGTGTTGTGAATTGCGTCATGTCCTCGTCCGTGCTTGAACCTTCGCATGGTGTGCTTGTGTGAGAACAGGCATTGGACGTAGGGCGTGGCTGGCGACGCGGACGGCATGGGCGGGCTGCAGCTTTGCGTCGTTCGTCCTCGAGCCCATGTAAGTTAAGCACAAGCCGCGAGGTCATTGTTACGGATATGCTGCATGATCGATATTGCCTTTAGGTGGTGAAGTAGGAAGGGCGAGGTGACGCACATGTGAGATAGAATCGCGTTGTTTCCCGTGCTTTGCGCGAACAGAGCAGCAGGAAAAATTGGATCCTTAAAGTGCAGTAGATTAGACCTCTCAAAACCTGTTTCACTCAATACTCACGGAATAGAAAATGATATTGATCACGTTTGCGAGCACCATAACCCTAGGAAGAGGTTTCGATGTCCCATAAGACAGCAAATCAAGACAGAAAGAGGCAGCGACACTCACGCGAAGTAGATACTGCCTTTTGTTTAGGAACGAGCAGTGTGGAAGTAAGATCAGCTATGAGTATGCGATTTGCAAAGATGCATCTACGAACCATCGCGCATCAGAAGCTTTGGAAGTCCTGCTCGAACGCCACACTTCCTGTCCTCGCGAACGATTTGGAGGGTCCTTGTCACAGTCAGGAGGAAAACCACGCTATCGAACACAGTCGATAGCAAAAAAGTGACTTTGAAGGCTGCAGAATTTAGATCACTCAGATATGCTTATTCTTCGACTAAAATGTAACTTACGAATGCCACTGAGAATGAATAAAAATAAGACGAAGCCAAAAGCACAATGGATGATATAAACGATACATACGAAGCTATGAATCCCGGCAGGCAACTTCGAAACGCATGTCCGCCAAATGCGCTTGCTAAGCCAAATCCAGTGAGGATCCCAAAGAACTCGGTTAATGCCCACTTCAGGATTATGTTTAGTTAGATTTCTGTGCTCATACTAATTGAAACATAACCCACTGCGGAGGTGACTACGGTTGCCAAGCCCAGAAGGGCGACGGAACAGAGAACAACCAAGCTACGATTATATAAAGCGTAGGTGCGGAGTGAGAGCAAAACTTGAGTATGCAATAATTATTATGCTGTAAATCACGCTAACCAGAAGAGAAGACTGGACGCACTTGAGATAATCACTTGCGTGATCAGACTAAGGTATCCGTCAACCCGAGCAAACCTTCTGCAACTTCAGGTCCAATATGCGTGAGCCAACAGGAATGCAGCGCAAACGAATGGTTTTAAAGTCTTACAACTAAGAAAATCGTCAGATCAGTTACGACCGAGAACCTTAGACGGTAACAAGGCAAATCACATACCACGATATCGTCCGGGGGATAGAAGCCGAGATATATAACAAAAATGTAGCCAAAGAAAGTGATGTAACGATTTAGCAGGAAAAGGGCGCTGCTGAGCGTGAATTTCCGATGCCAGATACGTCTCACTTCCATTCGGAACGTTAACAAGTGGTCATAGTAAAGGAGCGCTGTTACATGTTTGCAAAAGTTATCAGTGACTCGGAAGTTCGACTCCGAGTCAAACATAGACGCTCTCACTAATCGATGCAATAGAATAATACTGCAAGACATAGCTGTTATAAATTGAACAGTGAGTTTGATATTAGAGCATACGCAATTCGCGACTTACATTTGCTCCGTTGTGTCAAACACGTAGGAGCGGGAAACGAGTGCCATGTCAGAGGATAAGAGGGCGGGAGAAGAGGAAAGAGAGACGTTTCATTCAGCTCTGGAACATTGATATATACCGCGGAGTGCAAATTTGCTCCCAACTGCGCGCGAGTGATCAACTGTCGACAACTATAATAGCCGCAATACAACGCGGATCATTTCGAAGAAGCTGAGCGTCGTAGGATTTTGTATCACCGGCCTCGAGGTGAGTTATTCCTGGGGAAAGGCGCCTATCAGTGCCTTTTTATTGGTAGTTGTCAGTTTGCGACCAGAAAACAGCTGGCTTGCTGTGCATATGAACCAACAGAGAATTGAAATCCCAAGTGTTGGGGAATCTTACGGCGCTGCAGCTTCTCTTACTGAATGATAGAATTCCCAGTAGTTATTCGACCGTGATCGCCCCAGGCCAGCTTACGACCTGAAGCACATTCAGTTGCAGTGCAATTGCTTGACGCAACCGCAACTGACAGACGCGACTTCACCCAAATCTCAGTTCTTGCTAAACAGAGACCATACTCATCACAAAAGATCAAGGATCATTATAAACGGCGCGACTTACTACCCACGGTAGCACGCAAGTTCGCTGATGCGCGGCAATGATTGACAGATGGCCATTGCTTAGACGTGACCGTTGCATACACGCCAATAGCCTCTGTCTAGAGCGCCATTTTTAAAAATAACCGTAGTTGTTGAATCTAGGCAACAGTGCAAGACATTCGTGTTGGGTGAAGATTTTCTCTGACTCGGAGTCTCGGAGTCGGACAAACTTGGCAATCGAAGCACGTGATGGTCGCACGATTTCGCATACGCGTTATTTATCTTTGTTTACCCAAAAGATTGTGTGAACCAAAGCATGACAAAAATCGAAGCAAAAGAGAACTATGCAAGGAGTTGAGTGGTGATCTAAGTTACTGTGAAGTCTAGACAAATGAAGTCAATATTAATATATGCAGAGAATAAATGCGCGACTAATCCTGTGAGTACTGGCAGATCCTGGAGAGCAGAAAAAGGGGTGTTATGCAAATAGCCAATGTTAAGGGGTGTGACGAAGAGATGAATGAAGGGGACCGGAAAACGTTAGCATGAGATCTCGTAAAATGCACGAGTACCAATCTGAAGATCGTATTCGGTATATCCGGAGATGGAGAAGCGAACTATGCCTTAGAAGATCGAGCCTTTTCATTGATTCCGTGCAGGTCCACGCCCTTCTCCGCATCAGTGGCGACAACGGCTCTCATTGTAGCGCGATTACCTACGGGCCCGACACCACGGAGAAATATGAGCGCCACCACTGTACCTGCAACGCCGAAGGCAAACACCATCCACTGAGCAGCACGATACGCTTCAAGCTGTGCGTCGACACCCTCCACCTGTTCCTTCCGACGCAGCACCGTATTGTGGACAATCGTAGTCGCGGCCAGCCCAAGGGCGGTCCCCAGCTGCGTGAGCGTCTGGAAAAGACCGCCTGCGAGACTCTGTTCGTGCGGCAGGCTGACCTTAGCGACAAAGATAGTGCCACATGCGAAGACGAAGTCGGCGCCGAATACGCTCACGATCGCCGCGGGAAAACCGAACGCCCAGTAAGGTGCTGAAGGCTCGATCAAGGCGAACAGCAGACCAGAGACAGCCGTCAGAAGCGTGCCTATGGAAACCAGGATAACAAGGGGCACGTTGCCGACAACGGCTGCGACGAAAACATTGCATGAGATACCAACGACGAACATTGGGAGCAGCCGGATGCATGTGAGCACTGGGTCGAGATGCTGGTAGTCCTGATAGTACAGCTGTGCCCAGAATTGCCAGGCTAGGAAGGCCGACCATTCGAAGAACGCAATGCTCTGCATGGCGGCAAATTTGCCCCGTGCGCGAGTCCACATTGAAGGTTTCAGAAGAGGTGGGCAGCGAGCGCCGGACTGGTCGCGTTCAAGATACACTTCCCATACGATGAACAGGACGAGAAGTACGATGCCGATGACAAGGAGTACAATAATGTACGGTGTACTCCATCGTTGCGGCGCGAGTTCGCCCTCTCCGAGGACGAATGTTATGAGTACGAGTGCAGTTGTCACCAGAGCAGCGCCAATCCAATCGACTTGCTTGTTCTTCTCAGTCGATGGAAGGTCCTTTTCGATGTAGAAAACCCCGCCGATCAACACGAGCACTGCAAGTCCCGCGGAGAGATAAAACGGCGCACGCCATGTCGCGGGTGCCCATTGCGTGAGTATACCGCCAATTTGCAGACCCACAGCACCGCCAACCGGTGCCCCCGCAGAGAACGTGGCAAATGCAATGGACCGAGCACGCGAGGGAGGAAAAGCATGTGCAAGAATTCCGAGTGATGCCGGGACCATGGCCGCGGGCCCTACGCCTTGCAGGCCTCGTAAGACGTAGAGCGTGGTAATGGTATTAGAGAATCCGCAACCAAGTGAGAAAACGCCAAGCCATAAACAACCAATGAGGAAGGCTTTCTTGCGGCCGTAGAGGTCGGCGAGTCGACCGAAGAAGATCAGCAAGCATCCCTGTTTGAAAATTTGGCATATCAGATAAGATGCGAAATTGTGACCCGAACGGAAACATCGAACGTACTGATGATAGAGAGTATGCCGAAACAGCCCACTGTAGTTTGTCTTCATCTTCGTCGAAATCTCGCCCGATACTTGGAAGGGAGATAGACGCGGACGAAGAACAGGAAATCTAGAAATATTGAGTCCGAAGTCGCTGGACGGAATGAGGCACTTACATTCAAAACCATCCCAATCGTGCAAGTTGCGACAAGCATGATGCTCTGCATCTTTGAGCGATGGCGGGCCCTCTCTAGCTCTTCTTCCTGTAATCCTCTACTTGGCTCATCTTCGTCAGCCCTGGGATCCTCATGCCCCCTCACAGAAGGCTCCGTGCATCCAGCGACTTTTCCTCCGCCGTCTTGGTTTTCCGGTAGGCGTGCGCTCGAATGCATCGCGGGGATTGCAGTGCATGAACTCGCTGACGACAAGAAGCCCCCTTCACGAGGAGAGTCAGCAGGAGAGTCAAGCTGGTCGATTTGAATGGCCTCGAGCTTCTTGGGCCCCGAGTCATGTATCCGAGCCTCCATGGCGATGAGCGATGTCAGGTGTCAGAGTTCTGGTCTTTTCGTCTACAGTTAACTGTCTTCGGACGTCCACACGGGACTAGTCAGTTGAGATCCGTCGACCGTTGGGCGTTGGCGGCCGATCAACTGCTCCGAGCCCGAGTACCAGTCAGTCAGGAAGAAGATAGAAGAAAGGAGACAAAAGAGAGAACCGCCTGGAGTCATCGCAAGTTTTAAGGTAGAATGATAGCATGGCGCGGAAACGTAAATATGTCACGTGCACTCCATTCCGGCTGCCGTTGCACCATTTTTGGCACTTGCGGTCTGAGCTCGGACATACCTTTCCTCCCTTCGATGTGAAAAAGCGGTTAAAGCGGAGAAAGTTGACTGTCAGCGAGCTAGGTTTCCGAGGTATCTCGGGACAGACGAACTCCAGTGGAATGAGGTGATACCGTAACATGACACCAATATTAATAAGTTCGATACAGGTGAAGCTTGTCCGAGCCGGAGTCAAGCATGTCAAGGTCTTCAAGGGCTTTGTAAAGTATGCTCAATGCACAAGAGCAGCTTCAAGTCGGACGCGCCACTCTAGCTCACGACTGCGCCTTGGACACCTGACGCACCGGACGACCCCATTGCGGGCGTAGTAAGCTGAATGGAAGACACTGCTCTTTAGGATGAGGCTGGGAAGCTGTTCTATTTGAAGCACGTTGCGGCGTTCCGATCCGGACAAGATGTTCAAGAGCTGACTATTAGTAAGATAGCTTCGTGAGTCGTTAATATTGAGCCACACACATACACTATACGTCAGCGCACGAACGATAGCCGATAATCCGCACTTACGAAGCTAACAGATGATCCCATCATACCATCCAGCCAGTGTAACGTGTAGCCTTCTTTCCGCATCTGCGCTGGACCCGTAGATGGGAACATATCATTATTGATGCCAAACACGGAGTTCCGTCTTCAAGACCGAAGCTCTGAATAGCAGTGCATAAATAGGCTTGAAGCAATAAGATTGTCGGCATAAAGCACACACAAAACGAGGACTATGAAAGATGTGTCGATACAATGATGGGCCTCTTGATGAATGTGATACGTGTCCTGGAAGCCAGCCAACAAAATGCTTTTAATGCCGGTCGCAGCGTCACCCCGTTCGCTCATGTTTCATCGCACGCATTCCCCTTATGATAATCGCAGCTACCAGTAGGTGAAACAAAAATCAAGATTGATCAACAATATTAATGGGCGCGAAGGATCCGAGCGTGAGCGTTAAGCGTACGTTGCAAAGTCGAGACAGCCGAGGCCTAGGTCAAAGCTCGAGCGTTCGAGGACTCGGACAGACTCGAGTCCTTGATAATGAGTTACTACTGATCCAAAGATTTCGTGTGCTACGAATTGATGAACTGCGAAGTCCTTTCAATAGTGTTCTTGTTGGTTTTTTTATTTTATTTAGCAGAGACAATATTAGTAGCGCCAAACTCTACCTCGTGGATAGCTCGGGGAAGAGTCAAGAAATGTTTGATGGCCGTGTATTCCAAACTTGAAATGAAACCGACCAATACAAAGCACGTGATACGTGTGCATTGTTGACCCCGTTAATCACCTGATTCACATCCAACGCTTTTTTACCAAGCATAACCTATAGTTATAAAACCATCGACCAGCGGTCACGGATCCTAGCATCACCATCTTCACAATCGGCACTAGCACTCAGCCGGTCAATTCCCGCCATACATACACATCGATTGAATCCTATGATAGCCCATCGAACCTCATGGTATGCATATTTATTTATCAGCATGAGCAGTTAATTGTGTCAGTCATATCTTATCGAGCAGTTACACTTGTACTATGGCAGGGTCGAGTTGAGTTTGGAAAAATTGTACAGCTTCAGTCTTTAAACGTGGCGTATGTATTTCTGTTTCCTGCAAAAAGTCCTTCGACTCCTTCAACAGGCTTATTCTACGAAGAGAGAATGACCTCGTCCTTGACACTACCTATCAGATGTGAGCTTTTATCGAGGAATACTCTAACTGAATGTTTCAGATTTTCTCTCACTGTGCGCCTCTCGAATGTGCACTCAGATAGGTTCTGATGACCTGCACACTGTCGTCCATAAGTATGCTTAGCTCTCTACCTCTCATTACGTTCGACTATATTGTCCACTTCTCTAGCTATCCTATACTACGTCCATGCCATTACTTTTGCTACTGAGACAAAAAAAAACTAGAGGTGAAAGTTATCATCACTAGCATTTTATTCTTGGTTCATCGTCACGTCTTCTTCGGCTACATTCTGATGATATCAGTGGAGGATTATACTCTGTGATATTCAAGTTCTGGACAATACTTAGCTGACTGGTTTGATCAGTCCAATTGTGTTGTACCTTCTAGGTCTCAGACATGAGCTTGGCACGAGGCAACAAGTTGTCCTCGATTACGATAAACATCTTGCTGGTATATCGCACGATATGCGCGTCACTCTGCCAGGTTTTGTGGAGGCCATGCACGTTTTCGACTCTTATTGCTCGCGCGTTTGACGGGGTAAATGCGCAAATTTGGGACTAGCAAGCGAGTCAACGTCGATTGAAACAGGCCTAGGCCTCTTCCTGGCTCATGGCGCGGTATGCAGGTCGGTGTATCGGGTTCGTAGACATGATGAATTTCATTGCTCGCGCCCACGACTCGGATGCGGTCGAATCAGGATCCTCGAAAACCCTGAACCCGATCTTCTCTCTCACAAATAAGCGCTACTATTCTGATTTCATCATCGTAACCGAAATACTCTTCAGGTGTCGGATGTCGCTACGCGGGCTCTGCTATATTAATTATGCACAAGTCGAATCGTAAACATAAAGTACTCCACGCAGTACGCACGACTCGCAGGCCACCACAAAACACAAGTACACCCTGCATCTAACTCTCGCTCCTTATCTTTTGCTTCCCTTCTTACTCTCTCGAAGGCAGACGGACTTCCCGGTTTCTAGACCGCATATCCACACCCTGATCATCGATGCTCCATATATAATTTTAGGGATTTGATTAACGCGAAGATCAAAATCAAAAATTTTGTAAGGTTATTTGGTGGTATGCGGCACACTAACTCTGTATCGGACTCTGACTTCAGATACTCCAAACCTCGACATTGCCGTCGACTCAGAGGTTTTCCTTTCTTCTATTCTTTTTTTCTTCACAGCTAGAAGCCACGAACCCTAATTGGTGTTATTCGATTTACTCAATCCAATGCCCTTCGTGAATCGCATCCGTAGCCGACCACGTACATGTTTCATGCACACCAAGCTGCGAACTGAACTCGGGTGACACGCAGAGGCAGCAGCTTTGTGGAGCCGCGCCAGGCCTTATTTTCTAGCGGGGCTGAGGCTGCGAATGGGGGACCACACCCTGCTGTCGCTGCGCGGGGACCCAACTCGGCCTTCCGCGGGCTGGTTCGCGTTCGCAGCTTCTCCCGCTGCTTCGCGATCCCGTCTCGCTCCATCGCCGCGAGGCTTGGACGAGGACGGCGCTCCATCGCCGCGAGGCTTGGACGAGGACGGCGCTCCATCCACATCAAATGGAATACGGTGAACTGCAGGGACGCGCACACCACGGTCGTCGTCTGACTTCGGGTCAATATTAATCGCGCTTCGCCCCGTGTGCGTAAGTATGGGTGGGTGTCCGAATGGCGTGCGTGTATGCGATTGTTAATGATGGGTGGCTACTGCGAGAAGACTACAATGATACCAAATATCAAGTACCGAGATGAAAATGCCGGGAATGGAGCGAGAGTGAGAATGATGGAGAGGAGAGGAGGAATATTCGTCGTCGATGTCATGTATGGTCGACCGTCGAAAGCAGAGTAGATACGATAGGCGAAAGAAGCGGCTGAGCAGATGAAAGCGAGGAAAGGGAGGAGATATTATGGTCGCGAAGAGATATACAATGAAAATATAATCGACGTCGTGTAGACGACTTCGGTTGCAGAGACAGCGAATAAGAGAGGAGCCTGGAACCAGGAAAGCGGACAAAGCAAGGTGGAAGCTGTAATGGAAAGTGAGGATGCGGGGTGTTATTATCAAGGACCGCGACTTTTAGAGCGTGATGAAGGACGAAATGAGATGAGGTGGAATAAAATAAGGAATATAGGGAGCGAAATTTGGGTCCAGGGCAGGTACGTACATTTATGAGATAAAAGGCTGTGAAAAAATGTTCTAAGCTACAATGTTATATGGATGAGCGTGGGATGAGGGCAACGTTGAATGTCCTCGGCGCGGTATATATGAAAGGGATGCGAGCAGAGGCCTGGGTATGCGACGTGTCAAATTGTATCAGCGCGAATCGAGATAACCAATACCAATGTCCAACTCAAACCCGGAAATCAGCAAGAGCGAAAATAATATAGAAAAGGGAAGAAAGAGAAGAGAAACAAGTAAGCGCAGAGGGTGTATGAGCAGATACCGCGATGCGACACATCATTGTCCGAAACGACCGGGGGCACCCGTGCGCTGGAAGGTCATCAGGAGCGCATTTTGACAGGGAGAGTCGGAGAAAGGTCACGCATGGCCCGAATCAGGGCCAGGGCCAGGTGCAAAGCTCGTCCACGCGCCCGCGGGGTGGTACGTGTGCTGTTGCTGCTGGTGTTGCGGGTGCGGGCTAGGAAGAGGCGTATGCGGACTCGTGAGGGTGAGCGCGAGCGGGATGCTAGCCGTGCCAGATGTGTCAGCCTGGTTCATGCGTTTTCGGGGTGGGTGAGGGGCAGAGTCCTATTTGCGGAAGAGAAGGAAAGTCAGAACTCAGATTTTAATTGTTGACCGTTGAGATGAGGGAGGTAGGGATGGAGAAGGAAGGGACGTACGTCGCCGCTATCTAGAAAAAAAAGTTGAAGTTAGACAACTTGATTTTCTACGCGGGGAACGCTGACTGGGTACCTCGTACAGACATCTGCTGTGGCTGCTGAGACTGCTGCTGAGTAGACCTTTCCCATTCGCGGGCATGCTTGCGCTGCGGACTCGCAACGCGGGAGACGGCGTGGGCGTGTATCATCGCCGTCTATCCACCAAGAAGCGGGAAGAAAAGTCAGAACTCAAGGAGAGAATTGGTGCAAGAATTGAAACGGAAAGAAAAAGAAAAGAAAAAAGCAACACACCTCGCCTTCACACCCCGCCCCGGCACCCGTCGCCCAATCCTCAGTCCCGCTCCTATTCGCCCCGGCGCTCCCGAGGGGCATCTCCGACCCATAACGCTGGCCATTCGCGAGTTCGATGCCCAGGCCACCGGGTGCGCTCGAGACGGAGACGCTCGACGCCGGGCGCTGCGGCGGGCCGGGATAGGACGTCGCGCCCCACGGGTAGACCTGCGCCGGCGAATACTGAGTAATCTGCTGGTGCTGTGCTTGTTGGTGGGAATGGGAGTGGGACCCGGAAGAGAGGACGCGCATGGCTGCGAGCGCACGATCCTGGTCGTACCCTGCGCCATTCGGAGCAGATGCTGTAATGGGAGTCGACGCGCTCGAGGGAGGCTGCCCTTGTCCTTGCGGATGCGGATGTGTGTGCGTGTGGATATGGAGGTCGGAGGAGGGACCGGCTACGGATGCTTTTTTTTTCCAGCGAGTACCGTGTCGGGGAAAAAAAGTGAAGAAGAGAAGGAGAGGGAGACGTCAGAAGTGCGACGAAGGAGGAGAGAGCACGATACCATTTTAAATTCTCTTATACGTACTGCTGGAGGAAGAGCCGGTGACGGAGGCGGATTGCTGCAGGAGAGCGGTGACTAGAGGCAGATACAGATATGTGTGCGTTGAGTACCGTTTCATTTGTTTATGAGAAGAGGGACGAAGGAAGGAAGGAAAAATCAGAAGAAAAAAAACTCACTGAGCTCGTCGAATCGTTCTTCGGCTCGCACGACCTCTGCTTCAAGGGTGCGCTCCTGTTCGGTGCAGTGCTTGTAGCGTGCAAAAGCGTCATGAGCGGCTGTTCGTGCAACCCTCAAACGGGCGCGCGATTGGCGGAGTGCGTTCTCTGTGGGAAATGATGTGTAAGAACAGACAATGAAAAAAAATACAAGGGGAGAGACGCACGCGACGACTCGATCCTATGGACGATGTCGACGGGCTGGGAGGACGACGAGGCCTCTGAGGGAAGCTTGGACCAGGTCGGTGAGGAGGACGATGGAGGACGAGCAGCTGGGATGACGTCAGCTTATGTGCTGCGGTAAAGGAGCGCACGCACCTGTGAAGACGGAGACAGGGCTCTTGAGCGGGCTAGAGACGCTTTCGGGGGAACCGCGCGCATCAGGGTCTTCATCGGCGAGGTCTTCGGGCGGGATGCGGTGCTGCTCGTCGCGCGGGAGGCCACGAAGTCGCGGGTTGTGGGGCAGGCCCGCACGCTGACGCTCGACGAAGCCGCGCATGAACGCAAACTCGACGTGGTCGGGCATGACATACGGAGGGCCTGTAATTTCGCCCTTCTGAAGGAGCAGCTCGAGATGTGCCATCGCCTTGTCTTTAAGCTGCTGCAACCACTCGTGAAGCTCCATATGGTCCTGGTCGGCACGCGCGTTGTAGTCCTGCCGACGCCGTGCCTTGCGCCAGTATGTCTTGGTCTCCTTGAGCGCGCGCTGTACCTCGCTGTCGAGAAGACGGTACCAGGACGCTGCAGTCGGGTTGAGCTTGACGGCGAGAACGCCGGGCTGGACGCGCAGCTGAAGGATAGCACGGCCGGCAGCATCAGGGGGACCGAGGGCGCCTTTCGAGCCCTGGTTGCCGCGTGTTGCGCCGCGCGAGACGTTGCCGAGCTCTGGCCAGGGAAGGTCGTCTGTGATCATGGTGGATGTGGACGGCAGTGGACAAGTGGACTGAAGTTAGGAAGTGAGCATTTTGAGAAGTAGTACTAGCGTCTTATTGTTTTGGGTGCGTCGATCTGGCAAAGTCTAATGGACCAAGATAGAAGTACATGCTTGCGGAAATCGAAGTGCGGGGACTGAGGCTGCTCTGATGCTGAGATGACGTTCTGGCACCACAGCACCCCACATCTTCTCCCACGCTTATCCAGGCTGTATATTTTATTATCCAACGCCTAGACTGTTCATGGTATAGTCGACTCAACTCCGTTCTGCGTTGGAGACGCGTACAAGCGAAGAGCATCCAGGAGTCACGGAGGGGAGGATTGTCTCGATCTGGAACTGGAACTGGATTTGGAAAGGCGCTTCGACGACACGCCGATCATCGCCCACGCGATCGGCACGCGACACGTCACACCACATCCACGCCGTCACGGCCTGTTTCTCTAAATCTCTCTGCCCCACCCACTCCCTGAGTCCCTCCGAGTCCGACTGAGTGATCGGCATCGCATTCACAGCCTCCGCGAATCGGAACATCGGAGCATCGGTTCAGTACTTAAACCGACTCCATCCAATTCACTCCGCTGAGAGTCGAACGATTTGCTCGCATATAATTGCACGGACATCCCCAGGACTGCTCGGACTGCTCGGATGCGCTCGTACGATCTAGGAGAAGAACATCAAAAGGCACAGCATGAGGATTTACAATGAACATGACAAGTAACTAGAAGAACGGAAGCAAAAAATGGTTTGGATTCAGACTCGGAAGTTTGCTCGCATTCGCCGGTATCGTCTTTCCACATTACATGGTCGGGCGACACCAATCTTACTGCCGGGTCTGCGGTGAACCTTGTCGGTCGACATCTCGGAGAAAGCGCTCTTGACAGATCCTGTCTCATCTATCGCATCCACTTCAATTTACTTCCGTTGGCGCGATAATACGAGCAGATTCATTCGTGGACCCAACATGTGCAGCTACATCTGCCGCTCATTCAAGCACTATCCGAGATCGCAGAGCGCTCATGGCCTTTAGTTCATACACATCTTACTCGACACGAATCGTCATCCGACCCTCAGAAATTTCACCAGATGGGACCTATCTCTCCACTTTGGTCTTGCTTCCATCGGCGCGTTAGTCGAGCGAAGTTATCCGCGGGTGCAGCGCATTCTCCATGTGCACCCGCCTTCGCTTTTACTCTCCGAGTACGCCGGGTGAGCAAACGATACGGACATCCAGTATTCCGACTGCCTAAGTGGCCAGCCTTTGTTTAGGTGCGCTTTGATACTTCCAACTCGAGTCGCCACAATGACTTGAGGGCGCATGCACCATACTCACTTTGGCAATGGGAAAACAAAGGCGTACGGAATAGACGTCGCGAGAAACAAGTGTCCGAGCTTCGCTCATTATCTATCAATCGAACCAGACACGCGACCGAGATATGCATCGGACCCCTCGCGGCATGCCAGCAGCACAAGCATACGAAATTTATCTATCTATGCCATACCTTCTCTCCGTCCTTTTCGCATCTTCGCCTTCTTCCCGACATACAACCCGTCTTGAAACACAGTCTCAATCAAGCTTCAGATGGATTTTTTTTTTCGTGCCTTTCATCCGTGTGCTCTTACAGTATGATACAGACTTCGGGGAATAGCACCAAACTCGACTCGACTTCTACATTCATTCAGGTTCCTTCAGCTCGATCGCCTCTCCCTCTGTCGTTCCTCGGCTCCGCCTTGCGCGCTGCTCGCATGCCTGAACTGGCCTTCTTTCGCTCGCAGTGTCCGCAATCCGACTATAACTCCCTTTTTGACAGGGACGATTGATTTTAACCGCTAGAGGCCTCCGTTGTTTGGACGCCGTCGCAAGTTCCATCTCGTATTCGTTATACCGATCAGGTCGCAGAAGGTGCTGCACCCTGCCAGTAATATGGGATGCTCGCTTGGAGTTTGTTGCTGTTCACTCTATGATAGTGACTGAATGTTCATCGCAGAGAAAAGAAAGACTACAAGTTGGTCACGCCCACTGATATTCCACGGCAAATCGTGCTACTTATACTTTCCAAACTTCTCATCTCATCGGCTCTGATAGCTGATGGCGCGTACTATTCTCTACCCTATCGTGGCTCTAGCATTGGGCGTCGTAGTCGATACTGCGGAACAATCTTCTTGAATAGTGAAATTATCTCATTGCCCCACTATTATGTCCCAGTCAAAACACGCATAAGACACGTTTGACACTACAGTCGAACCTGTGTATAAGCATTGGCCTCGGTGGACATGTTGGCCAATGCTTATACACAGGAATGCTTGTCCGCGTTATTGCATAATAAACAAATAAAGTTATTTCCATTTATGGAATGCTGTCTCATGCAATCCAATGTCAAGACCCACGCATGCAGGTGAAGACATTTACATTACTTTCAGCTGTTAAATAGTTGCAAGGGACACTTTAAGAGAAATAACTATGAATATTAGCATTTAGACCTTTGTTGATTTCCTTCTGGAGCTCCTGCCGCAGCTTTGGACCTTTGGTAACAGCTTGTGTGTCTGACTGAACTCTGCACTGGTCCGGCTTTTGAAAAAGCACATTAGCTGCAAGAGTGCATGGCAAGTAAGGGTATCTGACAGGTGCTTTTTTTTTGCCTTATCTATCTACTTTCTGCAGGCCACAAAAATCATTGCTTGCCAAGCCGCATACCATCACAAGAGCATCCATATGGGGGTATATATGGTCATGTGATGACCTCTAGATAAGCATTTTCGGTTTAAATTTTTGTTCAAATCTTAATGTCAAATGCTTATGGGGATAATGCTTATAGGACCCTGAATTCTCCGCCTACCGAGTTCGGTGGATCAAAAATTCAATGCTTATGTACAGGTAATGCTTATGCACCGGTATGCTTATACACAGGTTCGACTGTACTTGACCAGAGCTTTCTCCACGTCACAGATTAAATACAGCACATATATATGTTTCTATATGTAAGCAACAATACAATAAGAGTCCCAATTCAAGAGTGAAGGAGAAGAAGACCAGTTGGGCTCCATGGAGATGCTGCGCGTACCATTGGACACTGGAGCATAACTCACAAGGCTGGTACGTTCGGATGCGGCCACGGAGCATGAAAGGTCGAGCTTAGGATCAAGCTCGATCAAAATAAACCATATCATGACTAGCCCCAAACTTGATGAGCTCTCTTTGAAAAAGTTTCCAAATTTATAATTTTGTCTTCTCTTTTCAGAATATGACACAAGATAGCGAAAAGTTAAAATTTAAAAAATGTGGGAAATAAGTGTCAATCCATACATCACCTTCTGTAAAAATTTCCTAGCTTCAATTCTGTAGCTAGGACTGAGTAATCCTGTCTAAAGTGATCTGATGTACTTATCATGGCATTGTAGATGACAAATGAGAAGAACCCAATTCAAGTAGAGCTGGCTCAAGGAAAACACAGAGGGCACAGAACACTTCGGCACTGGCTTCCCCAACAGTGTCAGTCATCTGTGCTTATTTGTTCTTGATATCAGACCCTAATTAGTTCTTTCATTGTCACAGGGAGACAGTGTCATGGACACTTTTTTTTTTTTTTTACTTTTCTTTTTACCTTTGTTTCACAATTACCAACAATCACATTCCTTTATCTTATCTTATCACTTCTCAAAATGCCACTTACTACATAACTACTCATTGGTTATGACTCCCATTCCCATAGCGCTATATATGAACATTCAGAAATTGATGAGTCAAGAAAGTAAGCAAAACACTACCTGTGTTAAACATGTCTAGATCAATGCATGCCATCGTGCATTAGCAAATTTGGCAGCCAAATGCCACATCTCCTGTGCTCTTGTACTATCATGAAAGTCCGCACAACAGTCAAGATGAATATCAGAATATTGAAAGCGATCGACGAGGTAAACGTGAGTTTGAAGGCTGAAAGATGCACATATTAGCTCTGTGTTCTATTTCTGTGATTTGAGAGTAAAAGGTTGAGGGACTCACATGTACCGCTTCACATTCATGAGCAAATAGAAAATGAGCAAATAACTTGTACATAGCGAGAAATGCAGGCAAACATGTGGTTGAGCCAACTGAGACTAATAGAATTTCAAAAAAAAGGGGGTTACAGACCACTGGGTGAGGCTTTAGTGAACACGGGCGGAGACAAAGAGAGCCCTGCAGAGACCGACTGCCGAAATTGCCACACTCATTAGAACAAGAAGACCTGCGACCAGCAAAATCCATGGATTACAGTTGTACAGTGCGTACGCAGGGAGAGAGTGGCTGGAATACTACAGGTTCTTCATCAGACCTTGCGGTTGTGAGGTTAGCATAAATGAGAAATTCACAAACCAGAGACAATAATCTGTGTGAATAAACTTAGATAACCACGTAGACACGCAATATTCTTGCATCTATGAAACGCAGCTTCTCAGGCAGTGAAAAGAGCAGGCAGACCGCAATACCTCATACAACTGGGGTAGTTAACTTCATCAGCCTTTAAAGCCGTGCAACTTGTCAACGATTTACATTTATGTCATCCCGGGTGTTGAATATGAAGAAGGTGAATGGAATATAGCCGAAGAAGATGACATAACGATGAAGCAAGAACAGAATGCTCATGAGTGATAGACTGTGTGTCCATATTTGTTTGACCTCAGCAGCGAGAGTAGTGGCGTGGTCATAATATAGTATAGCTAGAGAAGCAGTTGAAATCAGCCGAATATAACAAGGAACAAAAGGGGAGGAGACTCGAGCTTACTTACAGAAGAAAGCGTATAGAGCCTAAGAATATATCTATGAGTACAAATACAAAGAGACAGTGCAGATGTATTGAGCATGTAGGTCAATCTAATTATTGAATAAAGGCTCACATCTGATAAATGGAGTCAAAGTCATGTACATTGCCACTATCCTCCAGTAATATGGGCATAATGTAGAAGTAGGAGTTCTCGCGGGGACGACGTAGGTGTATATGCCACCTTTGTAAGCTGCGACCCATAAAAGTCTTTGAAATTCGACTGTAACATGACGCGACGTTCTAGCATGCTGAATCATTTAACTGGCATCTCGTAAATACAGCCCAGACACGCGCCACAAGGCTCTCAGTGGCCAGTGTTTAGATCTCTTGGAAGTGGGGAAAGCGCGCCAGTGATCGTAGCAGATAGCCGATGAGCGTGACGCCGCAACGACGATTGCGCATTGCCGTGTCCTGATCTCCTAACATTAAGAATGCGATGAATAGCCTTCGACTCATCAAGACGTGATGGGGCACAGTGTTGATCATGATGCTCAATGCGAATAAGATGGCACATCACGAAGGCCCACAGTCAAAACGTTTCCGTAAGCTAGGGGAATTGCAACCAGCAAAAGCTTGTGGACGAAACGGCACACTCTTGAGACAAAAACATAGAAGCAGGCCCCTTGAAAGCCAGATTTGACGCCCATACAAGAGCTGAATCACTAGCTTGAGCTTCGCAGAGTACTTTTTGCAATCTGTTACTAGGCATGGACAAGAGGAAGACTCATTGGTAGGCCAAGTCACCGTCTAAAGAGCATTGCACAAAGGATTCGTCTTGTAAGTTGTAGATCACAGCCTTCGTACCTTTTATTTAGCATATCTCAGTACTTTGGAGTACAAGGGAGCACAGAGAAGCGGTGTGTAGCAAATGGCTGAGCCTTGACTGGCCTGAAACAAGGGAAGCTTAGTCACTCTGATTCTTAGTCATCTTTCCCTAAACCACCCGTTGTCGCCTTCAACAGCGACCACAACATCGCGCTCGTCCTCGACTGCAGCGACGCCAGTGCCAGAGACAGACCTAAGACCACCAACGTTCGACGCCCGCCATGCGCGAGTCCAATTTTGCCTTTCCGGCGCAGAACAGAGCGTGTGTCTGCATAACCTCTCAACTCTACGATAGACGAGGTGAGTAATCCCGATCTGTTCTGCTCATCGCCGCCGCCAGCGTGCTCGACTGACTGCTCATCATACACAGCGCTCGATACTACGTCTCCTTTGCCTTTGCTGAACTCGCTCACGCACCTCACGTATCTCACTTCGACTTCACCACGCATCCGAGAGATCCTCACGTGCGACGGTGGCCTCGAGCGGCTTGTCCGCCTCCTTCGCGATTTCTGCCACTCCCCTCCGCCGCCTGAGAATCCATCGGCGATCTTTGGTCTGTCGCCCCCGGGCCTTCCACGACCGGCGCTTGTGCCAGCCCTGAACCCAAAGTCGTTCGACCGGCACGCCGCCTACCGATTCTCCCTTGCATTCCAATGTGTAGTCAATATCGGTGTGCGCGGCTCAGAGCCCATACGGAGCCGCGTCGTCCAGGCGGGTACTCTCGAGGTCGTTGGGTGCGTGTTGGAGGCGTGGCTGGCGTCAAAAGGATTTGCTGTCGGGCCGAGCGCGAGTGCGAGCGGCATACCACGCGAGACCCGCGAACAGCGTCAGCAACGACGACAGCAGCAATTAGAACAGCGTCAGCGCGAGCAGGCCCAAGAGCTCGTCAGACTGCTCGCTGTCGAACGATCCCTTGCGAACGCCGAGGTGAGTCATCCATCATCTTTGTTATTGGCTGACTGATCTGAGGGCCTTTCAGGAAGAACAAAACGTTGCCACATCGGATGCTGAAACGTCCGTCTCGACTGACACGTCTGCGAATGCGACACCGTCTGGCTCAGGTACCCCAACAAGTACGGTCATCGTACCAGGGCGCGACAGATCTGGCACAGTCGTGGCGCGCCGAGTTTGGGACACACAGCCGAATGCACGCGAGCAGGCAACTGCGGGTGCGTCGATGGCGCGCTCTCTAACAATTCGCGCCCGGATGGCAGAAGCGGCAACGCCCTCGACATCAACTTCGAGGCCTGACACAGAGACGGAGGATGATGGTGAGCCGGATGCGGATGGTGATGTCGAGATGGAGACGACGACATCACACGACCAGGACGAAAACTTGCCCCCGCCTCCTTCACTTCCCCACGGACGTCGGACCGTCGGAATCGTTGCAGACTCTCCCTCGCCAGCGGCGACCGGTGCAGCCGGTGTAGGTGTCGCGGGCACGTCTGATGCGCTCGATGTCGATTTGGACGCACATATCATTATCAACACAAATGCAGCGGACGATGGCGTCGCAGATGGGATTGTTGCACTCGATCAAAATGTAAACGATGATCTCGCTATGGGTGCCCCGCCAGGCGCTCCCGGTGCTATCGACGCGACACCGCGCACACGCACAAATACTCTCACGTTGAACACACGGAACATCAACCTACCGCGCGAACACCATCACCACCATCCTCACGTACATGGCCGTGAGGAGCTTACGCCCCGCGCGGTGCTCGCAACGCTGCCCATGCACGCTCATGCGCACGCGCACCCACATCCACCCGCACCAGTTGCGATGTCTGTGACTGCTAATGGTGCAGGCCCTTCGCGAGTTCCTGCTATCGCCCATGCCGCTCTGAGAGCTGCTCAATTGGCAAACTCTAATGCAGCTCATGCGACTGCACCAGCCCCGACTACTGCGGCGCCTACTCCCAGAGCGTCACATCGACATCACCACCACCACCATCACCATGCAGAAGAACCAGGCCCTTACCGCGAGGAAGACGTGCTACTTTCGCTCCAGCTACTTGCGTACTTGAGCAAATATCCACATGTGCGGCAGGCATTTTACAAGCCCCGATTAAGCTTCCACCCAGCGTCGGCTATGGCGCAGGGGCAGGGTCAAGGCGCTCAGAGCGCTGGTGCGGGGGCGGCAGCTTCTGAAGCTTCAGGCTGGCGGAAGACGGGAGCTGCCGCGAGTGCCAGCGCTAGCGCTGCAACGAGCTCACCTGCGGACCCAAAGAAGGACCTCGGATTCTTCAAGACCTTAACAGGGCGGGGAAAGGAGAAGGAGAAGGAGAAGGAGAAGGCGGCAGTCAGTGGCGCGACGCCGAGTATGGGTTCGAGCACGACTCAGGCTGCGTCGTCGACGTCGACACCGCCGCGGATGACGAATGTATTCTCGCTAGTTGAGCGATTCACGTTCAGACCGAGCCCGACGGAGAGCATCCTGCCGTCGCCACCGCCATTCCTCCCGCCAGAAATTCAGTACTGGGCAGGCGTAATTATGCGTAATGCGTGTCGGAAGGACGAAAGCCGGGGTGGAATTAGGCAATGTGCTAACAGTATGTTCCTATTCTTTCTGTCTTAGCTGAATGTCTCATTGTGACCATTTTCTATCTCTAGTGCTATGTGGGAAGTGGGAATCGTTCCCACGAGAGTTTGCGAAGTGCCGGAGGTGCAGAAAGGCGAAATATTGTGGGAAGGAATGCCAATCGCGTGCATGGAGTGAAGGCCACCGCTTCTGGTGTAGCGCGCGCGAGGGTGAGGACGGCGCAGAAGGTCCTTCTGCTAGCTCTGCTTCCGCTACTGCTGCTTCCGCTACCCAGCCAAACCAAAATGCTGAAGAGGGCGCAGAAGGCGAAAATAGCGGCTCTGGAACGGGAGGAGGGAGTCGCGCAACGCTGGAGAGGGTCGAACGGAGGCAGGCGCGCGATAGAGAGCGGCAACGGATTTCGACGGCTGCGGCTGCCGCCCTCGCTTCGTTACAACCTGCTCCGAGCGCCGCTGCTGCTTTGGCTGCTGCTCGGAACGCCTCCACGGTGAGTCTTGCGATTTGTACTAGAAATATATGTACTGATGCTTGCTATAGTCCTCTACGGAGACAGCACGGCGTGGACAAAATCGCTCTGGCAGTTCGGCGACGACCGGGAATCAGTTCCCTTCGGTCTCCTTCATTGACTCTGTTAGCTCTGGCGAGACGTCGACTCCATCTGGGCTTGTAGATACAGCATCGGCGGCGCTCACGGAAGAAAATACTCGGCGTCGGGCGGCCCCGCCCATGACAGCAGGTGCCTCGACTGCCAATTTCCCAACTACGAATGCGTCGGCTAGCGAGATAATGCTCCCGCTAGGCCTGAACATCAATGCTTACACCGCAGACGAGCAGGCGACGATCCGTAACTTTCTGCAGGCGGTCGGGGTGGCGGAGATGGAGGCTGATGCACTGCTGGCCCCGGTCCCTCGTGACGCCACGACAACGGCATCTGCACCTGCTGAAGGGGACATCAACGTGGATATCAGGTTTCGGCGCCGTGGGAGGGAGCGGGAGCGGGAGAGAATGTTACCGGAGCGGATCCAGGCGATGAATGTGCGCGATCGTGTGTACGCTTCGGCGGGCTCGACTTCCCGCTCGCCAGGAGAAGGGTCGAGGTCCGATATGGAGGTGGGTGACGACGACGATATGGTGTTGGGGTGATCGCGTGTGTCGTGTCGCGTTTCATGTCTTTCCTATCCATCTATCTCTCCACTTTCTTCTACCTTACGATACTCTACCTCTGCAAGTGTTTCCATGTTGCGATCCCTTTCCGCTCCAATTTCACAATGACCTGGTTTCCTGCTTTCTGTCCATGATCATGATACGTAATCTTCTACTACGCAATTGTATATACCGCCCACATACTACTACGCCATTGTCTAACCAAGCGACCGTGGGTAATGAGGAAGTGTGCATTAGTTGAAGACAGCGAATTCAGGTAGATCGGAACGAGTTTGCTCTTCGCCCTGTTTTGGGGCACTATAATCTAATAGCCTGTTTAGGTCTTTGCCAGGCTCCCTCGTTTCCCTCACGTTCCTACTGGATAGAGAGGGTGGCAATGTGCTACTGCAGCACATCATCGCTTTTCGCTCCACGTCTAGGTATCTTGTTCTCTTCTTACTGGTCTCCGATTCAGCTTATTACTCTTACAGAACACTCCGCTTTCACCGCGCTGGAAAATGATACCAGAGTCCAATAACTCCAGTTGTCTACCTTCTGACCTCTGCTTTACACTGCATCTACCAAATTGCTTTTTTCAAGATCCGGTGGGTGCTGATTCTTGTTATTCTTAGCGCAATGATCTTACTACTTTCCCAATAAGAGCCACATTCTGCATAGCCTAATTGTCTACCTCGCTTTTGCTTTTAGACTTATATAACAGTCCTATGACGTTCTGCCGCCTTGCTATGCTGACTTGCGCCGCTTTGGATGCCTGATGTTGATGGGCGTGGCGAAGATTCAATAAGCTCTACCAGTCCCTTGATGTGTTTCACTGCAGCATGCTCCTGCTTTGCTTCTGGAAGACTTACTACTCACTGACATCTATAAAGTAAGATGCTCCTCTTGTTGCTTCCAGCAACTAATCACCAGCATGCCTGGGCCCGCTTGGTCAACTGCAGACATCCCCACCCAGGCTCAGGCCCTGCTTCATGACGTCTTCTTGCATGTCGAGGCGTCACAGTCCGCATCCTCTATAAGCTCAACTGCGACAGCTGACTCGCTCGACGGTGCCGGCCGCACGTTGGGGAGGCTTTACACATTTCTCGGGAAGCGTCTTGAAACCGCCGTAAGCCGATATATGACCCGTCTCGGTTATGGGCCAGTCGCTTGCAAGTGCCGTCTCATGAAGAAACGACGTGATCTTTCGTGCTGCGATTGCCACTTCTCAGTTAACGGAAGCTCGATGCCCTTTCCGTACTCCGCAGAAGACAGAATTTATCGAAAGGAAATAAAAAGGCTTCTGAAGTATGCAAGGTACGAGGACTATATTATTTTTAATGCAACCTTATGTTTGACTCAAAGCAACCTCAAGCTCTGAAATCATGGTGAATCAGGCGCTCGCCCTTGACGCTATAGTCGATCTCGCTAGCTATGATACCTATTTGCGACAATTACTTGTGGCTGTTGGCGCTCCGAGGATCGTTGCAATGGAAACGGTCCGAGCGGATAAAGAGCCCGATCGTACCCATCTCCTTGCACCATCTCAGAAAGCGCTCATATGTCTATTCGAGGTTGAGATCAACTGCGCGGGACAGAAGGCTGGCCTATTGTATAGGTCAATCTGGACTCATGCAAGAGTACCCGGAGAAGAGGCTAGAAAACTACAGTGGCGGGATCTAGCAGCATTTCTAGACACAGTCGCAGAGCTCATACGGCACACCGTTCAGTAAGACTTCTTCTCAGAAATGACTCGGGCAGACTTTCCTTTCTTACTTACGAGCATAGATCTCCGGCACGCTCATTCCTCGCTCTTAGGCATCTAGGAAAGGCACCACTTTTCTCCGGTTTCGAATCTTTATTCAAGAACGGCGCGTATCCGCATGAGCTGTGGACGCAGTACGATGACATCCCTGTAGCTCTCGCAAACGCCTTTCTCCACCTTCTCGACAATAACTCATTCCATTTGATTGAATGGCAGAGCTTCGGCTGGCTCCTGTGGGTGTTCGCCCTTTATTCTCGCGGTCTTGATGGACGCATGGCTCTTGTGAGGGAAATTGCGTGAGTCTCTTTATCTTTCTTCCACGCTACACTCTTGACTGTGAGGGTCTATAGATGCCGCTCCTGGTTATATCTCCCTTCACATATCAAGAGAAATTTGGTGGACTTCGGGCCACATCACATGGAGCCTGAGCATGAAGAAAACAGTTTTTGTCGTTGAAGTAAACAAACGAAATAATGGGAGCTGAGCGTTCCGCTTCGACTCCCGCTTTTTCTGTACATGTGTCTCGGAGTTATATATACATCTGTAAAGTCGAATGTATTAGTAAAAGACAAAATATTCTAACAGAGGGGACTCAGATGACCGACGGATGCACATTTCCTCTCGAATGACATGCTTGTCGTTCTCCGTGCTACAATTCGCAACGCCATCGTAATGAACGGGAATCATATATACATTGTATAGTATCTTCTGCTTCCCGCCATAGGAATAGGAATCCCATTCCCGTATATGTCGAATCACGGACTGGGCCGGAAGTACCACCTGCAGATCATCATAAGCAAGAAAGAAAACCTCGTTCTAGAATAATAGCAGAAATATAGCTTACCCTCAACTCCTTTGTCGCCATTCTGCAACATCCTGCTACTCTGGTCGGCGTCAATAACCTTGCATTGGACTTTTTCGGCTAACTTGTTCCCGCAAAAGGAGACACATGCCGATCGGAGAAACAACTCAAATGTAAAAATATTTGCGCACATATAACTGGAAGATGAGGTGGTCCTGCGTCGGCTCCGGAATCACCTCATCAGGAGCACCGTATGTACAGAACTCATTTGGCTAAGAAAAGCGCGGTTTGTGACGATTTTGTGACGAATTTGAACTGGATGCTCATGAAGCTTGATGAGCGTATGTTCCAACAGGCAAAGGACGATGCGAAACATCGCCATCTGTATCGCAAGCCTCGGATGCCATCCGTGCGATACTCAAGTGAAGCGAACAGAGTTGAGCATATTCGAGAGAGCTGGGATTCATTTGGGTTCATATCTAATGCAGTGTGCAGAGGGATGCGGTCAATAGGACAACCATATAACGTGTAAGTGCAGTACTGTAGAATAATGACGGTGAATTATGCGATGAAGACGACGAAGGAGACCACCAGGACCAAAACAAAAAGGCGAGGGATAGACAGACGCAGATGACGGGGTTATCCCTCATTTTTCTCCACCGACGTTCCACCTCGATGACATCAATGCCTACCAACCACCGACTAGCCCTCTCTCAACCACAACAAAACTTCATTGATACACCGCCGTTGCCATTTACTCCTGGATCTTAGCAAGGATTTCCGAGTCGCGGAAGAGATGGTATTCCTACGAAGTGAAACGAGATCAGTCTAACGTACCACAAAACAGCAGATACACAATGTGCGTATCCCACGAGCATCCGCAAGTCTACTCACATCGTCGCCAACCTTGATGGAGTTGCCGCCCCATCCAGGAAGGAGGACACGGTCCCCGGCCTTGACGGTCGTCGGCACGACCTTGCCGTCTTTGTCGGGTGCGCCGGGACCGACGGAGATGACTGTCGCCTCGGGCAGCGGGCTGCTCGTCGAGCTCGACGGAAGGAAGATGCCCGTCGCGGTTTTCTGAGCATGAGCACACGCAGGGAAAAGAAGAAGAAAAAGAAGAGAAACTCAGATGACGTTGATTTGCGAAGATGATGCGTAGGAGGACGTACGGTATCGGGCTTGAAGCGCTGCACGAGCACACGGTCGAGCAGCGGGATGACCGCCTTGATGGACTTGAACGTTGCCTGGGATGCCTGTGACGCCAATGCCGACGCGTGTCAGAAAACAGCAAACGGAGACAGCGCGAAACATCGAACGCGACGCGCACGCACCATTGTTGGAAGAACGGAATGAAAGGTCAAGCAGCGAAGCCTGAATGAATCGCAGAAAGCAAAGAGAGCTTATGTGGAACGAGGTGGATGACAGCGACAAAAGGCGGTCAGTGAGAGAGAGATTCACGTTTTTTCTTCTGCTTTGTCAGCAATCGCCCGCCTCAGTAAGAAAGTTCGAGAAAATCAAGTCTTCCGTGCCTTCTCATTACGAAACAGACTTATTCGTGCCATTCAGTAGAGCATTGCTTCCAATCAATTAATATTGTTACTTGTTTACGCATCTGTATACCAAAGCACAGAAAGTCTTCCTATAGGTGTTTCGACACTACAAAGCGGAGAACAATGACCAAGAACAGAATGAAACTGAAAGAGGAGGATTGCAATGAAATGGGCGGACAGACACGTCCATGCGACGGAAAAGGAGCACAATGTGTTGGCACTCAAGCAAAGAGAAGAAGAGAATCGGGAAACGCAGATTCAGAGCACTTAAAGCCTCCCATGAACCCACCGGACCAGATGATACAGCCTACCCACGCCTCCGCTTCTTCGTGCCTCTCCCTCCCTCGCGCTCACCCGATCCCGCACCCTCAGCTTCAGCCTCAGGCTCGGACTCCACGGGTGGCGGGTAGGTATAGAGCGGGTAGGGTGGCGGCGGCGCAGCACCGGGCGTCCGGCCTACGACCTTCGCCTTCGATTCTGCACTGTCTGTGCCGACTGTGGTAGTGTTTCCTGAAAGACCGAGATGGGCATGTGCTGGATCAAGGAGGGGAGGCGAGTGGGGTGGTGAGGTGCAGAACGAGGGCGAGGTGCACATGGGCTTGGATTTAAAGTCGGAGTTGGAGTCGGAGGCGCGGCACAGCTGGGAAGGGCACTGGGTTTGAGGCTGTGGGGACGCTGACGATGCGTCGATGCGCCCTGTCTGAGCGTAGCTCGATTTCAGCGCCTCCGAGTCTGAGCACGCGCGCGAGCTCCGGATCGGACTGGAGCTAGAGAGCCCACGCGCATGTCCTCTGCTCCACGCGTCGTGATTATCTATCGTCTCCTTCTCCACCGGCGCCGTAACCTCCTCCTGCCTCCTATCTTCCTGCACCTGTTCCTTTCCATGCTCATGCACAAATTTATGCGAGTTTGGATGCAGCACAGAGGCGTGCAGGCTCGGCGTGTCCGGCGACGGCTGCTGCCTCATCCCCGGGCCCGTCTCCACCACCATCTCGAGGGCTCGCTCATGCTCACCCCTCGAGGCGACGGAAACGGAGCTCGCGCGCGAGTACTCATCGGCATACCGCGAGACGTAGCCCGAGTCCTCCCGTGCATAAATAGGATCACGCCGCTGCTCCTGCATATGCTTTTCCTCGTACCCGTGCCCATACGCGTGAGGGCGCCGATCCTCATATTCGTCAAATTCGAACGCGTAGCGCAGTGGCTGTATTTCACGCTCGCTAGTTCTCAGTGCGGGAGAATACGAGGAAAAATGCTGCGAACGCGTGAAAGACGTAGAGGGAACTGCACCGCCGCGCCTCCATGTCTCGTCTGCATCGGCATCACCATATGCAGTCGTTGATGGATGCGAAGGTGCAGGCGCAGGGCTAGGATCGGCGGGGAACGTGCGGAGCGGGACAGGCGGGCGGTACACCCTTTCCTGTTCACGATCCCTTTCTTGATAATAACCCGATCCGGGGGACTCCGTACTAGGGTACACATATCCAACGTCTCTTCCATCCTCCTTAGCATACGTGTATCCGTGTTCGCGTTCGTGTATGTATGCGTACCCGGACGCAGACGAGGAGTCACGTGCGCCACCGGGCGCGTATGTGGGCGGACTGAGCGCTGCCTCGTTCGTGTACGGCGGCGTCGGCGGGATAGCATAGTGCGAGCTATTCTCGGACTCGTACGCGCGAGGATGATGCGCCGTCGAAGACGAAGTATTGACTGGCGAGGGTGCATGCGGCGGCGGGTATGTAGAGGAGGGAGTAGGCCGGTACCGCAGGTCAAACTCGAAGTTACTGTCGTCACCGTACCCGGTCGAGCTCGTTGGGTAGGTATACGACCGGCTCGGCTGCGGAGGAAGTTGCGGATGTACAGTATATGGTTGCGAATGAGAAGGAGCGAGAGGCGGTGGCGGAGGGTAGTGGCCCGAACTCGAACCTGGAGGCGGGTACGGGTACTCGTACTGCGCCTGCGTCTGCGCCACAGGAATATATGAAGGTGGGTACTGGCTGGCATGTCGACTCTGCTTAGCCGCAGAAACTGCGGTACCCGACGTGGAAGAAGAAACGCTCGCTTTCCGCGCAGCTTTTGCAGCCGCTTCGGCACCGCGCACCGCGCTTCCCATCCCATTCTCATTCCGGTTCACATTTACGTTCGTTGTCTTTCCTGTATTCACCGTACTTCTATGACTAGCACGCTGACGCGCTGGACGCAGATGCGGAGGCGGCTCGACGGAGAACGCCCGCTGCATCTGCATCTGCGCCTGCGTAGCCTGGGCCTGGGCAACAACGTCGTTAATCGGGAGCGGCGGCGGGGCGCGCCGCGCGTGGTTGCGGTAATGCCGACGCATGTTGCTCGAAACGTTGAACGAGCGGTTGCACCCCGGAAACGGACATATGTAGGCTGAGGATAGACGGATGAGCGGTTACGTCGGCAAAAGGGAAAAGGAAAAGAAAAAAACTGAGGAACATGGCAACGCGAACTTGAAGCAGAAATGCAGAAGCGGAGGGCGGAACACTAGTGGCGTTGTCGTGTCGGGGAATGAAGGAAAACTGGAGCCGAGATTGTCGGCGTGTATAGCTGGGCTAAGCGGCATCATGTCCCCGCCCTGTATGGCATCGCAGATGCACTTCGCAGCAATTGTAGAAAAGAGCATCAAAAAGGAAACCACTCACGTTTGGCACCAGTATGGGTATTGAGATGGATCCTCAAACTGCTGGGACGGTTAAAGCGCTTGCCGCATATCGGGCACGCGTGTTTTCTCTTCTCCTCATCGCCCTCCTCGTTCTCATTCTCTTCGATGTTGTCGTTTTCGACATCATTCTCGTCCATACCGCCATCGATATCGAACCGACTGCCGTGCACGTTACTCAGGGCTGCGCTTCCGCAGATATTCGCATGCCGGGCGTCGTACGGCCGCTTGTGCGGACGCGGCGCGGACCCGAGCGTGATAGTGGGTGGATGCGCGGGCGGGGGCCTAGATACGGGTTGTGGCTGGTGGTAGGGGTAGGCGACGACGGTGTGCGCGGGGTACGACGGCTGCCATGCTGGGACGTGCTGGAGGATAGAGGACGGCGGAGGGGCGCGGGCTCTGGACGGATGGTGGAAGAGATGGTCTGGGAGGAGATCGTTGAGGCCGGGGAGAGCCATGGGTCTGTGTGGATGATGATGGTATGAGAGGAAGAGTGGAGGGGGTAGCAGTGGCTCGTGGCCAGCACCAGTATGCTAGCGCTGATCTTGTCCGTTTGGCCGAGAATTACCGGAGGAACAGGTTCGAACCAGGCACATCATCGAGATCGGCGGATTTGCAAGACGCTAAAACTAAAACTCTGATTACCCTTTCTGGAAAGAAAATACATGATCGGCCGACGATGAACTTCCTATTCCAGTTCTTAGCCGCCCTCTCCTTTCGTTGTTGCTGTTTCTCGTGCGACAACCTGCGTATGTAACCCTCGCAATAATGCATTTATTAATGTTGAAGCGCGACTGACGCCGATCACGTTAATACTAATATTCTTCTAGAACCCCGGATGTTGTCGCAGTGATTCCACCGGTGATCCACAGTGGCGACGATCTTTGATCCCATTAATATCCCAATCCGCGCTTTGTCGCCGCTCACCAGCTCTTCATCGCTCCGGCATCCACAGTATCTCATATTCATCAGCGTCGCGGCAAGGAAAATAAGGAGAAAAGGCCTCATTAAATTGCATCAGGCACACCCCTGTCTTATAACTCTATCACCCCTGAACTAGTCCATCGCGCGCTGATCCCACCCCGGGACCTTGACCCTCATTCAAGTTCGTGCCGACACCCAGCACCACTCAAGCTAATTTCTCACTGCGCCGTCGACGCCACTGGTAGCAAAAGCGAACGACACCGCGGATCTCACATCACCCGCCCCTTTCTTTTTTTCCAATTATAAGGACGCGAACCACGGGCCCGTGTGAGGCTATGCGCTGTTTAAGTGCGCGGAAACACATCGTCGATTCTCGCTTGCTTGTGCGATGGCAACGAGAGCCGCACGCGCGCACGTTAATATCAATCGAGCATGTGCGCTTCCCGCCACGGCGCACCTGATCTGGATCGTTGCAACGCAAAGGCCTTCGCTGCACGTATTAATATTCCGAGCTCGGCATACGCCAAGGTACGCTAATTCCATGTCGATTTTGCGGCTCGTCTTAGACACACTTCAAGTGGGCCCTCTCCCTGGATTTACGCCCTATTCGGAATCACCATGCCACTCTCTCTGGATCGTCACGAAGCCGAGCTCTTATTCAGCAGAGCATGCATGATGCGCACGTCTGTCAGTGCCAGCAATAGGTACGACAAAACAATAATTGTTCGGGACGAATCGGCGCTATAAATGGTTATTTCACACCGTTCATTCCTCGCCTCGAATTCGCATTAATATTAATATTCCATTTGTTTGAGAACGATGGGCAGGGGAGGGGTAGGCGTACTTTTTTTTTTCCTTCTAGGCTTTCCTGCTTCTTTTACCTCACATTTCTTCCCTGCAGTTCTCAGGCAAGTATGACGTCCTCACAGCGTGATCTCTTGCATTTTTCGCACACGGCCGCATTGGCGCTAGTAGCAGCACAACAATCCACCTTGCGTCTTTCGAAGTTACATCTACTTGGCTGGCAATGTAGGCACACTTGCTCGATATACTGTACTCGAGTTGTATTTTCCCTTAAGCGGTTCATCAGGCACTCGGAAAACGAAGTCGTGTCCTTCTTTCGCTTTCGTGTATGGCCTTTTCGTTCTTCTCTTGCTCCGAGAGACGGATTTCACAAGTTTAGTTTCTATTCGTACTTCATGTACTGTAAGTAAGTGTACTGCCCCAACCGTAACGCATCACGCTGGACCGGTTGGGTTGCCGGACATAACGCACCACGCGGAGGGGGTTGCTTTGTATAACTAGCGTTACGCAAAAATATATTATGAATATATGCATGAATTTACACAGCAGTAGGAAGATATCTTCTCCCTGATGCTCCTTATCATCATTGTAAGCAAAAAAATGCCCTCCTAGAAGTAAGAGCAGGCCTGTATCGGCCTATATCTGCCTATATATGCATGGTCCGGTTGCCCAGACTGGGTTGCGTCACGCGTACTCGGCCCCGGTTGCCCAACTTGAGACCATAACGCTGTCGGTCCGGTTGGGGCAGTACACTTACTTACAGTATGTAAAGATCAGCTATATTTTTTTATATTTCTTCTAATCTGCTGTCGACAGTCAGAGGTTCAGACTCGGGAATATACATAGGCCCCTGCTAATTCATTACAATTTAACTGAGTATTCCAGAGCTAGGAGTTACTCTTCACGTCTGGATGTTCCCTTACTAATTCCGTTTAAACAGGTTGCAAGCTCACCAAACCAGATGAGTTGCGCCTAGGAATGCTGCAACCTCACTTCGATACAGAGAACAAATCTCCAAATGAGAAGGTAGCGCAGCATCATTTTCGTGTCCGAAGGACCAAAGTGGTGGAATTAGATGCAATCCCGGGCTATAACAAAGCATAACTGACGGACGTTGGACTACCCATGTACAAGGGCCTAGCTCTCCTGATTTTTTTTCCAACCTGATTTAGGTGACATATAAACGGTTTGTTTGCCATTAATGTTTGTGTTTTTTTTTTTCCGTATTTACATTAATGTTATCATTAGACTTCTGACGCGATTAATATTGAGAGCTGGGGACAAGATCGGCAGACATTTCCAAATGCAGAATAAGGTTTACAGTGGTCAGCAAGAAGCCAAAATGAAATTGTCCGGACCGATCATCGACGTGCCCCGCCTGCAAGCTTCTTACTCAACTCCAGTTCATTCAATATGTCCTCTTCTTGCATTGGCACTGCGGCTGACACAAGAACTTTCCCTTCGGCTCTTCATTCAGACCCTTCTCACCGTTCGGACCCTCGTCAATGGTCCACTTATCTTCGTCCAAGTGCCCCGAGAGCACCAAAGCCATCATCTATACTGACTGACAACAACTCGCCCATGCGACAGAGATCACGCAGCTCGTCAAAACTGCATCTGTTAGGCTTGAGTTTCATAAGGAGGTTCGTCCATGGTGCACGAGGGCAATGAGGACAAGCAGCGGTTGGAGATGAATGCTCCCCGGCCGTGCAGACTCGGAGCTGAAGGGTATGGTGAGATGAGTGGCTTCTAGTTTCCGCACCTGATGGGATGGCTCTGGAATTCTTGGGTAGTTCCATTTTCTCAACTGCTGCCCACGAGATGCATGTGCGTCTCTATTATTGCGCTCGGCCATACGCAACTTCATAACAGGCCATTTCTTTCTAAACGTAAAAGAAGATTCCACTATACAGGTTCAAGGCTAATTCAGCACACCATCTGAGCTGTCCGAGCTGCCTAGGCTACCTGTGGATGGAAGAGACGTGACACTGGCGGCGTCGCGACTCTGCGTTCTGAAGCGCGGAAATTTCCGAATCGCTTTTGCGAAATCAAAATTGCGAGCTATCCGAGATGCTCGACAGCTCCGGCATGGGTGTGGTTAACTCACCTGCGACCAGTAGAGGTGCTAGGTGGAATATTGTGGGTTTTCACTCATTTCATATTCTCCGTTGTACTGAAATATGATTTTCACGTCTAGACAGTTCTCGGCATAATAGTCTGGCATTTCAGATGCAGGCACGCGTATCGGATAACAAATTAACTACAGCAAACTAGGTAACATAATCTGAAATGCAGAGATATTACATTTCTCGAAAGCAACCACGTGCTCAACTTTAGCTTAGCCCGGTGCAACACCAGTTTCATCGTCCAACCAGAGTGAGAGGTCCGAGAACTCCGTTGACCGTTTACAATAAATGACACTTTTCGGGGCATTCTGAAACACTTCTCTGCTTTAGAAATGACCGACCAACCAGTTTTTTTTTTCATCTCGTATCTCCAAGGGAAGCGCTTTACAAATGCTGGAGTCGGAGCAAATCAACAGATACAGCAATTGTGCTAACGTCTAGAAGCCAAACCTGCTAGCTGGTGGACTCTTCTCCGAGCCGGAAGGGCCGCTTGTGAGTGCCTAGAATTTCACATTTTATCGTGAAAGCAAACATACTACAGTATAAAATCTCCTCGACTCTGACCATAGGCCATACAACCAGAGCAACGCCTTCAGACATCTAGATTCAGCAACACATCGACATGCCTAGTGACCGTATGGATCGTCGTGACGCAAGCCTACATAACAAGTACAACCTTGGCGCATCTCCTTCGAAAAGCAGGTCTGAGAAGGATGATCGAAAACAGCCTCTTGGCCCATCACGATCACCGGCCACCCTTATGACCGCTTCGACCGCATTTCCGTCAAGGTCCCCTCTAAGAGAAATGCAAAATGAACAGACAGTTAAAGGAGGAAGCGAGAGGACTGATTCAGATAACAAGAGGAACCATCCACCCTTTTCAATCCCGCCCGCTAGGTCCTCTGTATCTACACGAAGAGACCCAAGGGATGAAGTGTCAAGAAGCAGTATTTCTAGCAATAGAAATGATAGAGCACTAGCGGACTCCTTCAAGCAACTTTCAATCAGGTCGGATGCTACTGCACGCACAGCCGTGAACTATAGACGCACCAAACCTGCAGGTTCTGTCCAACATCTCAAGTTCAAAGCTAGCTTTGGTAGATTCAAGGACTTTCCAAGGGAAGCCTCAGTCCTGGCAAGAGTTCAGAACGAAAGGTGGATCAATCTCTTCCAGAAAATTCGCAATGCTTCTTCAAGGCCGAGCCTCTTCAATTCAAGGATGGTCAACAGCGGCTCTTCTGCTTCGCGAAACCAAGGATCTGCGGAGCTTTTGAGGAAGGTTCTTGCCGTCTTTGTGATGGGTAGCAGAATGGCGCTCGAAATCGATATAGTCATTGGAAGGACAAATAAGACGAATCATACCCTATTGGTGGATACGGGCTCAGTAATCACTTGGGTCCCTGCAGCTGATTACATTAAGCCACGCAGTGAAGCAGATCTAACAAAGATCATCGACCATCATGATATGGCTCCGCTCACCTACCCTCTCATGGGTATCGAACTTCCTGCCAGTGTCTATAAGGATGACTTTGAGATTGAGGATGTGCAAGTTACAGGACAAGAATTTGCGGTCGTCCCAAAACTTCCTGAAAAGTTTCCAAAAGCAGTTGCAGGCGGAATTTTTGCTATTGGACCTGAAAGCCAGTCCGCAGGATTTATAACAAATGATAGATCTCGTACTATACCGACTGTGGTGGACAACATGGTCAGGCAAGGAAAGATTGATGCAAACATCGTCGTTCTCCAATTCTCTGCATGGGATGATACTCGACCTCAAGGAACCGACATGACCGGTATAATCACCTTTGGTGGGATTGACAAAGGAATTGAACGCGGTCTTAAGTATGTTCGCGCAGCAAAGTCTTGGCCTGCAAGGGATTACTATGGTGTTGATGTCACGATGACGTTGGCAAAAGCCCCTTCAAGCAAAGATCAAACTTCTCCGCCGAAAGAACTGTTCAAGAACCGACCTGGAATCATTGACTCGGGTTGCCCACTAATTCTTCTTGCGCCTGATGTATTTAATGAATATATCAAGGAGGTTGGAGCGCGGCTGTACAAGGATAACATGTGGTACATTAAGAAGAAGAATTTCAATAGACTGAAGAACATGCGATTCCACTTTTTAAATGGTGACGAACCCGTGGAATTCGACCTTACTCCACATGCACAAGTCATGCCGCCAAATTACACCAAGCGTGTCAGCGAGGAGTACTTATTGCTTCTTATAAGTAAAATGACAGTTCCCGATGACATGCGCCAATGGATGCCCACGGTTATGCTGGGGACTGTGTTCTGTATGTTTATTGGCTTCATTCTTTAGCTGTCTTATACTTACTTCGTTTCCAGTGCAGAGATGCATAGTAGTCTATAATGCAAGTAAGAAGCCGGCAGAAGTAATGATTGGCATAAAGAAGGGTGCTGCTGCAGATCGCAAATGGCAGGGACTTCCCTGATACACCGAGACCAGCTAGTAGTAGCAACTTCGTAAAGTTATAAAGAATAACAATATTTATTTGTAGGATAAGTCATGGAGATATTTATTTATTTCAATCCCTATACCAAACCTGAGGCGTGTTCAGGCTACTGAGAAAGGCTGATATCACCTTCTCGCTTGCAGGGATTCTGTTATGCGCAGTCTTAGGCTATCGGGAAACAACTCTGACGAGATAAATAACGATTCGACGGTCATGGTACGCATGCTGCAAATGCGGGGCGAAGAGAGCGGTACAAGTAAAGGAGCGAAGAGGACGAGAACCACTAATGAGCAATGCGAGGGATTGCTAGACAATGTGTCAGAAGCTCAGTCGAGTCGTGATACTGTCTGTAATACTCAGAAAGAAAGGAGCTGCGAGTGTGAAAAGAGAATCGAGAAAGAAAGGAAATGCCAGGTAAGAAATATATTTTATGTTGAGGACAGAGAAGAATGAACAACGGCATGGCAAGTCATGGTGTTCGCCTATAATCCACATGCGAATGGCGAGCTTTCTTCTGATTTCGCAAGAATTTGAAGGTAGCTCCTTAGCGGTAGCGACTGAAGGGATCGTGTAGAGATACCCTGCTCGACAAAGCGAGCGAGACTCGTATTCTGAATGATGCGGAAGTCTGAACAAAACACATCACTAGCCTCTAGCAGCGCCATCTTTAGTCGGAGTTGAATATGAAGACGCGCGGATACACGGACGACGAGCCATAGCCGGTTCCGCAGATGCGAAAATACCAAGAAAACCCCGGGCCGCGGACTTTAGAAGAGCGAGAAAGAAGGAAGCAGTGCTAGCGGACGGCTTCTGGGAAATCGGCCATGGAGATGGACGTTGTGCGGCATAGACACGTCTCTAGACATGAGGTGGGGCTCCACTTTTATATGTAGAACTGTCCTTCGCTGGCTTGGGATCTCCACACGACGCATCACCGCTCCGGGCTCGGACCCGCGCCAGCAGGGTTTGACACAGATACGGCGCTTTCTCCCATGCTGCGCCGATGGAACTTGCAATTGACAGTGGTACCATTGTAGCGATGCCGGCCAGACGCCGAGCAGCTCTTCACGATGAAGTTGCTCGCACCTGTCCGCCGCACTGGCACGCCACGAGTGAAGCTTGAACGTGTTCAAGGTCTCATTCAAGAGGTCGATCGCAGTGCTTCAGTCGCTTTCGCCGCTCGGTCCCCGCATTCGAGTGCTCTGTCGGCAGGAGTCGGATCTCGTGGAGGAAGCGCCCGATGAGTGCGATGCGAATGCAACGAAGCAGGAAGCCAACGGGTTTTGACATGGAGTCGAGAGAGTGTGAGATTGCCCATAGCTCTTCATCAAACTTAGTTACCGAGAAGGCACGACTGCGGAGGAAAATGAAAACAATGCGAAGCCAGTTTCTGCACGATACAGCGTGCTATCCCGACAGAACATACCGAGAAAGGTGATAGTAATAAAGTACCAGTTTCACTAGATGCTCTCGGAAATCTTCGTTTTTGATATCAATCCAGCGCGACTTGTTCGAGTAGTCCGCGCAAAAAAAGGGCGTTGAAGGCAAGCGTGCTCGGCTTGGCATTATTGTCGGTTTTCACAGACTCGTCGTCCGGGCTTGATACTAAGCCAAAGATTCTGCCACTTGCAAAATGGAGCAAGTAAATTATTTTCGCCTGGTAGAGCGACAGCCCCCAAAATTGCTTGTACGTGACGACGATGGACAGCGGTGCGGCCTTCCTATTGAACAATGCGGGTTCCGTTGCGAGAGCCAGAGTGACGAAGGTGTCCGTGATGATGTTGATCCACAGCAGCTACACGGCAGTTAATGTGCGCTTCTCTTCCGTGCTCAGGACGGGTCGCAGCCGTGACGTCCACGCCGATCTGGAACTGCAAGAACTCGTGTACTGCGTCGTTTATGAGGCAACCCCGCATGGTCGCCTTCTCATTGCTTGCAAAGTTGTCGTCTATAACGGTGATAGCCTCAGCCTCGTTCACCGGCAACATCCATAGTGGACAGCATGCGCCGCTTTGAGCTCCGGACTGTCGTTCGTCCCATCGTCGGTGACACCTACGATCTCTCCGGGCTCATTCGGCTCCTCGACGACGATCTGCTTTTCTTCCGGAGATGAACGTGCAGGGACCTGTAGCCAGAGAAAACATCGAGTATTTCGAGGCCACTGAGGTCACGCAGCACCGGGCCTTTCTTTAATGAGCGGTATCACAGAACTTCTGAAATTGCTGGCGTCCGAGTCTAGTCAGCAAAGCCCGAGTTCGCTCTGAATGCTCTGTATTGTTGCTATCACAGATCAAAGTCCAAAGCCCAATGACACACAAGCTCGGAAGGCCTTACCATCTGTCCTCTAGCATCAACCTTCTAGCTTGCCGGTGGAAAAGCTACTCCAGTCGGAGTAGCCTATGGGTAAAACGGAAGCGCGCCACCTTCGCGAACTGCATGCCGTCTTTGAGGGTCCGAAATTATGTCCTGAGTGTAACAGAGTGCATATAAAAAATTAGAGACTCCGCAAGTTTATATTTGTGTCTCGGCGCACGCACCTCCTCTTGTCCTCGGCTCAATTCGATGTTGCAAAGTAGGTATGGCAGATTATGAGATCAGACGCCGAAACATGAAGTCTGATAAGGTGAGACGCGCAGAAAAAAAAAAAGGATGCGAAACAAAATTTAATGCTTCATAATGGCCTGGCCGGCTTGAGTGAACTGCAGATCAGTACAGGATACACGCACGCTATGTCCGAGCTTGCGATCCTGGTATTGCACAGTCTATCTGCCAGCATCCAAGCAAACATAGACTCGTGCATTGATCCCCCAGACGAGGATTTGAAATACATATAGGCGACGCTGAACGCTATAACAGGGAAATCGCGATGAAGAGAGACGCAGAGAGGTCATAAAAGAGGATTAGGAAAGATAAGAGCTCCACCTTTCGCGAAGAAAAATTGAGGGTTGGGAGGATTTGAGGAACAAAGGGCTCCAGGCTACATAGTTCTCTTATCTTACCATTACGGCGTCCCGCGCTACCTTGCTGCCCCCGATTTTATAATTTTATACGAGCGCCCGACTAAATTAAGTCGAGGAGGAGCGCACGCCGAATGGGAAATGACAGGGAAGTCAAGGGGCTTGATATGATGAGGTACTTACTATTCAAGGGAGTAGGGTATGAAGAGGATCTACGAAGGTAATACTCAATCTACTTTGTGCAGCTGGCTGTACACACGTTCCTGCTGCCGATACCCCGTTGCCAACGGAGGATGTAAGAAAAGAGCTTTCATCCGAATTCGGTTCGTCTGTGGGGAGCCTTTCCGGACGAGAGGCTCCCTTATCTTCCTAGAGCGTGAGCACGCAAGAAGGCGATTGCAAGCTTGCGAATGGCATAACCCGCGCGAGCACAAGGCACGTGCAGGTTAGGCAAATAAGCTTCATCTGAGTAAGACGATCCGCGGGTTGCTCTCCGACTCTCTCTCTTCCCCTCTGCCTTCGACGATGTCGGACAGACCTCTTACTCTTCCTAGTCCCCTAGCTACGTTCGTCGGTCTTGGGCTTTGAATGTGAGTTCAGCCTTCAGACCAAAGGGTAGATGGAGGCTAAAGGTCGCTTCCCTTCCTTGCTTGCGTCGTTGTACTTAGCTTTTCCAATTTGATGCTGGTCTGTTCTCAGCCCACAGTTATGTCGAGTTGGCGAACACTGCTACACATATTCTTGCCATCACTCTTATGTGGCTCTTTTGTCATCTGATTGCGCAGGTGCACGACCGCATATCACTTGTTGAAGGTCTCGCGTTTCGTATCTGATCTCAGACGATCGCTGCGGTGCTATACCAAGATACCATTGGGAGATGGACTATGTGCAACTTTATGTTCACGCTGAGTGTCTGTCTTTGTTGTGCTCTTTCTCGCAGCTCGCGATCGTTGCGATCGTGCCAGAAGAGTGGGCGGCTGTTTTGACCATCATTTAGGAGCTGCTTCACACTATGTCCGCCGCCGTTGAGATGGTATGCCTTTACTGGAGGAGATGCAGTCGATGTCACATGTGTATGATCTTCTGGCGCTCTGATGATGCGCTTCCCGTTAAGGCGAGTAGCGGTCAGTGAAGTTCTGTCAGGAGATGAGTGTCGATTGCTCGTTGTACGAGCAAATCATGATTCTGTTCGTTTATATCGTTTTTGGTCTGCTTGGCTTTTTCTTATACGGTGCACGGGTGTATATTCACTCGTGTCAACCGGTCCTCGACCAGTAGCTCGCCTGTCGCCTCTTACATACCCACTTCAGCGTATGTGCAAGTCTGAACTGCATTAATATTGCGGAATCACCTTGTTTGTCGTATTAATATTGTCTAGGGTGGGTGGGACCTATAGCGGTCGCTGGTCTATACTGGGCTTTCTTATCGCATTCCCCTTGCGGGAGCGGCAAATCTAGATCGTCGTATGATGTGGTGCTACGAGGCTACACACTTCCACGTCGCAGAGGCAATCGGCCGGCAAACCGAGGAGGTGATAGGGTATACTTAGTACAATCTACAATCTATAAAATGATTTGATTTTCATACATCCTGCCCCAAAGCGATGCGTCTATATGGTACAATGAGGAATATTAATAACAACAGTTACGAAGAAAAGGAAGGCAAGAAATACGTGGTTTTGAGTATCTGCAGGAGGTTAAGGTTGAGATAATGGGTAATCTTAATATTGAACCGACGAAGGCCCTTTTGTCCACAGCCACCATCAGAAATGACCAATTCTGACCAATTCTGACTAAAACTGACTAATTCTGACTAATTCTGACTAAAATTTGTCACTATTAATCAGCCTTCTCCCTGCCGCTTTTCATAGTACCCCCCAAAGCGGCAACTCCGCAGATCACTCAAAGCGGCAGCATACACACAACACTTTGAGCTCAAACAACCCATTTCTCACTTGAACAAAATCGGAAAAATCATTAAAAAATTAAATATAATTAGAAAATTAATATGCCATCTTTTTTTTTTTTGGTGCATAAATTGCCACATTACATCAACTAATTTGAGCTTTCCTGATGATGCATGAATAGATTGCTTACTTTGCTATCAAACAAAATCGGAAAAATCATTAAAAAAATTAAATCTAATTAGAAATTTAATATGCCATCTTCCCCATGAGTATTGGTGTATAAATTGCCACATCACATCAACTAATTTGAGCTTTCCTGATGATGAAAAAATAGTTTGCATATATAAGACAGCACAGGACCTTTATGGAAGGCACCTAGGTAGTGCCAACACTTGAGCCCACAAGACAGACAGGACAAAACAATCTTTGTTGCTGTCAGATAGACTGGAAATATATACAGGAAAATTGTCTACTCACCTTTGTTGCTGTCAGATAGACTGAGGCAACAAAGGCATTAGAAAGGGTTCAAATAGAAAGGATTATATAATATGAACTATACAGTACCAGTCTGAAAGGAATCCATTGAGAATTACTCTTGGAATATGTAACTCAGCATTTGCATGCTGAAGGATCACTTGACTCAGTGCGAGTGCATATAAGCATTGGACAAGTTCGCATTAGCTTCAGATGGGTTGGGGAGTGAAGGGAATATGAAAAGGATATAAATAGAATGTAACGTGCCCTGCTCTGAAGGTCCTGAGGCTATGCTGCCACCAAGTTTTGGGCTCAGACTCAATCTTCAGGCTCAGACTCAGTATGTTCACCAGACTTGGCACTTGGGCTCAGACTTTGGCAGCCAGGATGGATCTAAGCATTGCGTTTAAAAAAACAAGTCCTGGCAAAGCCAGGATGGATCTAAGCACTGCATTTAAAAAACAAGTCCCGGCGAAGCCGGGATGGATCTAAGCACTGCATTTGAAGCGAAGTCCCGGCTTTGCCGGGACTTCAGCTGGTATTAGTGGAAGCGAGGAAAATAAGGTTTGTCTGAGTCAGACGGTCTTCGACTCCCATTGGGTCATTGCAGCTTTGCTTCTTCCTTCCTCTAACGATCTCTAGCAATATTAATGCATGTCAGTTCTAGACTTTGGATGCGAACCCAATATCAGACATATGTATAAGGATCAAATTGTAGCAGTGAATAGTCATGTCGAGTCGGTGAGCATCGCTTCAGATGATCTTGCCAACACTCTTACATACCTCATTTGCCGGCTTATCGTGTACCCAGATCGATGTCTAGGGATTTCCAACGCCTATGCGATCCTCCGTAGTACGTCATCAAGATGCTAGTGGGGGAGGTTTTGAGTTCACGCTGAGTGTCTCTCCTCTTCGTGCTATTTCTCGTAGCTCGCGAGCATGCGATAACATCAGGCCGGAATCAACCAGCATTCCCTCTTCGTGCACTTCGAGATTCATTCGCGAGCTGCGCGCCACCTGCTAGATTGGGTGACGATTGCTGGAGGAAGACGCGGACACTGACATATGGTTGCGAGTGCCTGCGTCCGTTCGTTAGCATGTGCTCTTTTGGCTGTGGTGGCGGTCAGCGAAACACTGTCAGCGAATGGGAGCACCGGAAAGTGGGACACCCACACATCGATGTGCACTCGAGCGTATCACTCGCTATTTTGCTCATCCATTCTCGCTTCTGTTCGGCCTTCTGTCCCTATTCGACACGCCGCGCGCTCTAATGCTCGTTGGCTCCCAGTTCAGTCTCCATATGCTTCTGCGTGTGCATCGTATGCGTCCGCGGGCAAACGAACGACGGTGTAGACGTCTAGTCGTGGTAGTCGTGCTGGAATGGCTGCGGCTGCGGCTGTGGATTGAATCTGTCTTTTGGGGCTGTGGACGGAAGCTGTATGTACAGTATGAGCGGTAAGCTGGAGGGGTCTGCTCCAGCCTTCCACGCATAACTTGCCCGCCTGTTGCCTCTCGTGCGTTGATCCCTCTCTCCCGGTATGTAATGCGCGACGAACACCATCACCGGCCCATTTTGTGTGGGATGTTTTGATGCGAGAGGGATAGATACAAGCGGCCGGGCATCGTGGCGGGTCGTACCGAGTCTGACTACCTAGCTGGCTTTGGCATGCGGGATGCCGTCGACTACACGACTTTACTCGCCTCTGCGCTGCTGTTGAAAAGGCACCATACCATTGCCGTTTTCACCAAAGTCAAACACACACATACAGGGCACGACTTCCAAGCTGTCCCCTCGTCCTATGCAAGGGAGTCCGGTGTTCGTGCCCGGCGTTCAGCCTCGCGCATCCCACTTGTGTAACCCCAGTATTTATTTATTTTTGGCCTGGGAAGAGGCATTTTCTATCGTCATTAGCTATATCTTTTCTTTTTTATATGTTGGCCTCTTCCGCAGTCAGTACTAGTCCTTCCTCCTACATAGGCCTCGATACTGTACTCATTCTCGCAAGGATTTCTTTCTCTTCGTTCCAGCTCCGAGCTGCACGTAGATGACTCTGTTAATGACACGTTTATGACACTTTTATAGCTTCGTGTTTAGCTTCGTGTTTCGAGTGCAAGTCCACGTCTTCAAAAGTCTGCAAACTTCACGTAGGCTTTTATTTCTGAGTGTGTTTGTGCGCTACAGCTGGGATAAGTCAGATGCACTGTGAATAAGAAATATAATGTTGACTGGAATCTCATTCCACACCTTCATCAATCAATGATATGGTAAAGCACACTCAAAATTTGCATAATGAAAACAGGCAAGCAGAAGGTATAAAATCCGCAAAAACAATGATTTTTTTTGTCTCCGCCACACTCTCCGACGGAACTATCGCATCTATGGTACAATAGTAGAACAACAACAGGGAAGAGAGAGGAAGACTACATGATTTGGGAACGGAATACAGGATATCAAACAAAGAGCGCTCCAAACGTACAATATAGCCTACACCTCTTATACACAACAAATTGCATGCATCGCACCTCAGCACGCAACGTCAATCTCGAACTGGAGCTTCATGTCGGCGCCCTCGCCGACGGGCGTACACCGCACGCTGCGCATGTCCTCGACGAGGTAGTGCGCGCCGCAGCCCTCGATCTTGGCGCGCTCGTGCGAGGTGCAGACGGCGATGACGGTCGCGCCGCTGGCGACACCCGCGCGGATGCCTGAGGGCGAGTCCTCGAAGACGACGCAGCGCGGGGCGGGGAAGCCGAGGCAGGATGCGGCGAGGAGGAAGGGGTCGGGCGCGGGCTTGCCGGCGCGCAGACGCTTGTCGTCCGCGGTGATCGTGACGGGTGGGGGCGTGATTCCGACGCGGGTCATGGCGCCGTAGGCTGAAAGAGATGAAACGGTAAGCAAATTAGAAAGGTGGGGAGAGAGAGAGAGAGAGAGAAATGGAGACGAACCGTAAGTCTTTGCGCCTGAGGTGGCGACTGCGTACCGCCCGGCGGGGATGGACTCGATCATCTCGCGCACGCCGGGAAGGATATGGATGGAGCGGTCGACGCCGTCGGCCTCGGTCTCCCACGCCGCCTCGAGGTCGTTGGTCATCTCCTTCGCGAGCGGGGAGAGCTCCTTCACCAGCTGCGGCTGCTCGTCCTCGAAGACGCCGACGTCCTCGCCCTCGGTGAGCGTCGCCATCGCGAGCATGTTGTTGAGGCGCGTCGCGAAGGACGGACGGCGGGCGGCGTCGGAGGAGGAAAAGGAGAATGAGGGCCGATTGGGCGTGCTGAGCGAGCCGGCACGGGAGGAGATGCCGGACGAGGCGCGCGAGGACATCGACAGCGCCGGGGTGCTCGCACCGGAGTTCGCAGCGCTCGTGTTCGGGCTCGTGCTTGTCGTGGAGCCGGAGCGGGAGGACTCGCGCGAGGCCTTGGCCCTGTTGAACGCGTCGGCAAAGTCGAGGATGGTCTGCTCGAAGCGCGCGACCTCGGATTCCATCTCGTGCTCCTTGATGTCCGGCCGGAAGTGTGCGAGGTTGTCGACGGCGCGCTTGCCGTGGGTCGCTGCGATCACGTACGCGGGGTCGAGCCCGAGGTCGATTGCGACCTTGCCCCAGGCGGCCTCGACGGCGGCGATGGAGTCGGTGAGGGTGCCGTCCTGCGTCGCATTAGCTAAGAGGGAACGATGAGTAAGAGAGAGAGACATACCATGTCGAAGAGGACGGCGTCGGCGGTGAAGGTTGTCGTGGACGAGGACATGTTCGATGTCGTCAGTGCGTCGGTGTTGTTGCGAGTGAGTACGGAGGGAAGAGGGAGAAAGGCGGATGGGCAGACAGAGGGGGTGCGCGCCTCCTTATATAGTGTGGCCGAAGTGAGGCGGGCATGGCGGACGTGGCTGACTGGTACTCCGAGCGACTGAAAGGCAGCCCGAGACAAAGAGAGTCGGGATCGGCGCTGTGCCCCCTTTCCTTATCAAGCGTGAGAAAGACATACTTATATAGCGTAGACCGAGCATTCTGCACTGGCTATGTCCTTATGCGGAAAGATGGAAGAAAAAGGGTTGTGGAGCACGGGCTACAGGCACGCCCGGCTCGGTGACAAAGAAAGCGCGCGAGGAGCGATGCATCGCCGCGTGGGGCTTCTTCGATGTGTCATCCACATCGCTCCACCCGCGGATAAAGCTCTCTTTCTGAACCTACATCTCATGGGCGATATCGGCAGATTTGGATATAGCCTTCGCGAAGATCCTTTTCGCGCCCTACTTCTTTTTCCGTGACTACCACCCTCCACCTCATCATTTCCCTGTGATTCCCGTCGCCGAACCCGTCCTCGTGCACTCCACCGCCCAATTCATTCATACACAGACACCGTATGGGTCCTTTGAAGCGCCTTTCTTTCTTTTCCAACCCCCAATTTTCCTTCGCGAAAGGTGGAGCTCTTATCCCATCCTAGTCCTCTTTCATGTTCTTCCTGCCTGTCTTTATTCATCATAATCTCTCTTCTTTCAACGTATCAGCGCTTCATATGGGAAGAAAGCCGCCGATAGCCAACCATCATGGCGCTTCATCTAACTCTCCTTCCTAGTCCTCTTTTATAACCTCCTTCTTTGTCCTTATTGATCGTGATCCCTCCTCTTTCAGCTTTCTCAGCTGTTTTCAACACTTTAACGCTTCGTATGGGAATACGGCCGCTGATAGCCAACCAGCATGTCGACTCGGATAGCAGCCAAACGGCCTCATCCAGCCCTCGATTTATTTACAGCGTGGAGCTCGTATTCTTCCTAGTCCTCTTCCATAACTTCCCTCTTTGCCTTTTTCTGATATCATTCCATGTCGTTTTCAACGCTTCAATGCTTCGTCTGCAGGAAGGGCCGCATACTGGGAGCAATAGCAGATAGACCTCCGAGTCACTTTTAGATTTGACTCTAATTCGCTGCGTGAATTCGAGACGGCCAACTCGGACATACCTTCGCGTGCGTGCATTCAGTACTGATCTGCAATTCATGCAGGTCATTGAATGCATCGAAAGGTCCCGTGCGCCTTCTTTCCCTCATCTTATCAGACCGTGATTGACAATGGCGCGTGGCATCCCGCTGCATCCTGACCTCGTGATCTTCCGACACACTCCTTTCCTTACCGTCGAAGGCCTGCACCGTACTAAAAAAGTACAAGGACAGCGCTCCTGTGAGCGAGTACACGTTATATTGTGCCCCTTTTGTCGCTTATTTTTGGATTTCTCTGAGCCACTCAGCTGGGGTTTGGATGGATTCGCGAAGGCGATGGCGCTTTCTGCCGCAACTTTTTTTTTATTACCCGTTGTTTCATCTTACGTTTTCAGTCCCATTTGTCTCGGCGATTTCGAGCTTCGTGTCTTGAAGTCAGGGGGGTCGGCGATAGTCCCTTGCGCGCGCGCGCGCATGCCATCCAATCTATCCCTCCGTCGAGGCCTTGAATCTGATCTGCGATACTTACGGACAGCTGGCAGTGGCACGCGTTTTGAGTCGGAGCGAAGCCGGGCTTTGGAGGGCTAGATGCGGAAGCCAGCGACGGCGATGCAGAGAAGGATACAGCACTGTGGATGCGGCTTTCGTGTTTGCCGTCGGGATTAGAGCTGATGAGAAGCTGACGGGCGGTGTCTCGTGGTCGTTGGGCGCGTGTTCGCGTGAAGCTCTAGACTGTAGCCAGGCCGAGGTTCGAGTCGGTCGAGTCTCGTGTTTCGAATTTGATTTTGAGCTTGAGACAATGAGAGGCGGATGGCTGTGGGTTTTCCAGCATCGATCATGATAGGAAGTCTGTATCCCCCCGGTGTTTTGACCCCCTGATGAGCTGGCTGCCTTCCCGAGTGTGAGCACGAGTGAGGAGGTGGATTGCTTTGTACGTACGTGCTCGAGGCAGCTGATGGAGTAGGGCGAGCGTGAGGCTTTGCGGCGGGACAAATGATTGTGATTATAGGTTATATTCTGAACAATGGATCACAGGACGTCGCATTAGATAGATAAGAGCAAAGTGTGTACGTTTCATGAAGACACATGCATAGATGTAGATGTACTGACTGACGGCTGATTCAGACGAAGCGAAAGGGGGTTGAGGACAAGAAAAAAAAGTAGCTCTCGTGATTCATTATGCCCGTCTGCTCCTAAGTCCGTTCTTTCGCCGTAGCTTTTGCATATCATGCAAGATGACATATGACACGACTCTTATCGTCGAGTCGTGAGATTCTCTGCATGATATGAGCGGACGAAAAGTCACGGTGGACGGCAGACAACGGGTTGCAAGAAAAAATAAGGGACGAGGGCATTCTGAATTGAGAGCAAGGAATAATATGCACGTAAGAAGGGTAGAAGATAAAAAGAAAGTCGGGAATTAAAAAGTAGCAGGAGGAAGGAGGGCTAAATGTTCGTTTCGATTGTCAGAGAAAAACGCCCACTCCAGTGTGGAACGAGCCTTCAACATTCATGCGTAGAGAAAGGACACTTCTGCAGAAGTTCAAACCTGGCCGTTCGATAGATGTGGACAAGTGGCAGCTGTGAATGGACGGAAGGACGCTTCTGATACGGAGTGAGCCGGTGGACGGAGTGGATGAGCATGATCGCGTGCATGCGCGGATGGCCTAATGTGCTGGGGAAAGGCTTTGCATGGGAGGAACACGTCGAAATTTGAAGTGTGACATAGGGGGTTATCTTGTTTGGTAATGAATTTAAAACGAACAAAAACACTGGGGTGAAGCGAGAGGATAGGATAGGATTTGGTCGATCGTGCGCTCCATGATGCATGGAAATTTTTGCCTCTCAGCGCTCCTCTCCCACCGATCTTAAGGGCAGAAGGTATTAACGCGGGGCAGGCCAACAAGCTCTCAAAGAGGTTTTGCATCGACAAGCCAACCAGCTACATCGCGCAATAGTGGACAGCGGCGGGGTCGTGCTAGCCAGAAGCTGAAAATCCACTAGGAACACCACTGCAGATACGTAACACTAGACCTCAAGCTCCCGTTCTTCCTTCGCTTTAACGATGGCTGACTTATCGATAGTTCTATAGAGGTTTAGCACCAAGTTTGCAGAAAAGATATTTGTTTGATCAGCGCACTGGAATTGCCGGCCTGTCCGTCAAACCTATTCATTGCAACGATATCATGATACTACATTCAAACAGGTGCTTGCTCACCCGCGATGATCCGACCAGCAGAGATCTATGACATCAGAAGAGCGCGAGCGTGGAAAGCGAGGCCTCGCCAACGACTTGAGTGTACCCCATTGACAGCTCAGATTGATAACAAGAGACTCGCAACTTGGATTAACAGGATGCGACGTCGTATCGATAGACGAGGATGATTCTCTTTCCACCCCTCCGCCTGTTGTGACCGCCGGGGTCATGGCTATCGGTATAAGAGACATGGTGAGTGCAGGAGGACTGGATGAGCTGGATGGTGAGTTGTTGAGGCGGACGTGTTGCAAATGGAAAGGTAAAGATTCGGATGGATTACTGGCAGGATAGGAGTCGAAGACAGACTATGGATCGCGTTGATAGATTCAAGACCCAGACAAGTCCACGACGACGAGTGGTAGTGCTGGGAATACAGTCTCCTTAGTCGTTCTGCAACCACTGAAAACCTTATTCTGCATTTGGTAAACGCGTCGATCCTGCTTGGGCTCACTTTGCAGGAACTATGCAAGCACTATGTAAGATACCCAAGAGAAACTCTGGAAGCGAGTATGTACGCGATCGATGGAAGCTAGAGCGGTGGAAAAAGGACTCGCAATTAGTAAAATTTTAAAAAAGGAAATTATACAATAAAAAGGACTAGCACGAAAATTCTCTGCGACTTGGAGAATTTAGCCATCTACCTATACACTGTATATTTCCATTACGTTTTCTCTAATAATATTTCTAACAATAGTGAGACCTGGATCTATGAGAGCGGCAGGCATATTCAACTCAATAGATATTGGCTCCTACATAGTACAGGGCGCTCGTGGAAGCTCGAAAGCATTACAAGAGGACGAACACGCTAGTAAGGGAGTTGATGCAGCACAGAACGTACTGATCAAAGCTGCGAGAGCTCAGAGAGACAGCTCTAACAAGCAGCCCTTTGTAACATTGGAGGAAGCCAGTCAGAGGATGCAGGATGCACAGGAGGCCAAAGAGAGCACCGCTGAGGCACTAGATATCACCATCAAGAGAGTCAAGGCAGTATATAGTACGCCCTCCAGGGATATAAAGAATTTTATCCAAGCTACTTATAACGTGTTGAGGAAAAAGTCTATCTGTGATCTTACAAAAGCCATTTCCTTCCGGGACAAAGCCTTACAACGTGAAAAAGGACATGTTCGGTGTGCATAAAGATGAGAAAACTCTCTGAACTTGAGAGTAGGTACCGCGAACTGAGACACGAAGTCCTCGGAGAGGACCAGTGCTTGCGGCCTAAGGCCAGTAACGTCAAAGATGAGAAGAAGAAGTTGGAGGAATTAAGGGAGGTCCAGGACTGAAACTAGGGAGAGCAGAGAAGAAGCTCGATGATGCAAAGAAAGAGCTGAAGAAAGCATTCACGGGACTGTCGCAAATGAGGCGTGCAATCAACTCAGCTGAACAAGAGAAGGGGAAGTAATAATAAAAATTGAAGGTTCCAGAAGCAGGCCTCGAACAGGAAGGATGGCGTGGAGGATGGCGGATGATTAACTGGAAAGGATAAGGTAGTACCTGATGCTATGGTCTCCAGATTTATAGCAAATAGACAGACGTAGCTGTTTTGAGTTGCCAATGCAATCATAGCGGTCGTAAATCAAATTTTTCCTCTTGTTGACTCGTACATTGATAAGTGAGGAGCACTCCAGACAGCTCCCGCTTCGTGACAGCGTGCGATACAACCGTGATTTTCGTACAAGCGAGCCAGGCAATTGAAGCCGAATATACAAGTGCACTAGGACAGGAGAAATTAGCATGAACAGTCGTCAATAGGACCAACAAGTTTCATTATCTTGGATTAAGGCCATTGACCGGTTCTCTGTGGTTCTGCATGGATACTAGCTCGCCCAACTAGTGCTGAGTTCTACATAGCGCTAAAAGAATTTGTTGATTAGTGTTCAGCCCGAAGAAACTATAAGGATGTATGAACTTCCCGTGCATTACCAGAAATCCTTGTGAAGGCGGCCACATAGATTATCTACATATCTAGAAGCAGAGGATGTCGTTCTGTCAGACTGAAAGGAATGTACCAGCTGCTGAAGACTCTGACTGTCGGAAAGGAACATCGGGTGCGCGAAATAGACATGTGGCTGATATACTAGCTGCGATGCAAAGGTAAGAAGACTTTCACGATCGCTAGATCGGTTTCCGCCTTTGCGGAAGACTGTGGTCATCGCGTTGGACGCCAGAAAAAAAACTGTTGTCCGGATGGTTCGGATGTCACTTCTTCAAATACACTCTTGACCCTCTCTGTTATGCTGAGCACAATCCCGTAAGCAGAAGCGCACTTGTCTTGTATGGTACGGCGATACACATGTCTATGGATCCACTTTATTGATACATTTTCCGTCCTCAGGCTTCCACATCGCTGCATGAAGCATGCCATAACGTACGTTTGCTCAGCAATACTGTGTGCAGCATTCAGAATGCAATGGCAAGATTAGAATCTGGTACTCACCCTTGTCCAGAGTCCCGTCACCAGTGTTGTCTGCTTGCACCGGAAGCGGATCTCGAAATCTACGATAACAGTTCACCTTTGCCGATACACGGAATTGCAGAAGCAAGGCATGATTAAAGACATCTGAATTATCCAGTAGAACTGTGGACTTGCGTCTGAGGTGCTGGCACACTATGAACTTTTTATTTTATTGATAAATTTCGATTCCTGACAAAGTAAGAGGCACCAGATGCAGCAATCATTTCTCACGAATACAAACTGTAAGACGCGCAGCAATTGCAACTTCACAAGTCTATCTATAATCTAGAGGCTCGTCAGCTCACATCTGGACGCAGTCAACGTCCATGGGCACCTGGGAGAGCGTCGCAAGGCGTCTCTTCTACTCCCAACGAGGCTCAGACGTCCATTATGAACTCGTGCCCCCCGACGATGCCCTCCCGACTAGACGCACTTCCCCATCACCGAGGCGACAGCAAGCTCTTCGACCACGCTCCTTGCGCGCCATCTTCTTCACCTGTCTGCATCTCTTCACTCTCAGACGCATATTTATTTTCCTTACCTCAATACTTGCCTTCCTTGTTCTCGGAGTTCTTTGGTCTGGCATACCGCCGAGCTACAACATCATTCGCGACTTCGAGCGTCATCTTCCGCAGCACAACCTGTCTCTACCATCTCCAGAGGGTCAGAATGGGATGTACTTACGATTCCCGGATCATCTATGGGGACACGGTTTGAATAATATCTTGCAGGAGCTGTGAGTGTGCAGTATTCAAATATTTTCAGATCGTATTGATCGCTTTCGACAGCATTCTCATGTCCCACCTTGCTTATCTGTCCAACCGCTCATTCGTGTTCGAAGACTATACCTGGTCACACACTCCACTCCCTTATTCCATCTATGACTTTGCACTTCGACCCGCCCGCATCCCCTTGAACGCTTTCATATCTGGCCCGAGTGCAGGCGGCCCTATACCAGCGCCTCGTGCTGTCAGTGCAGAATACTGGGAGTTCGTCTGTCCACCATCGAAGCGTGTTAGAATCAGCTCGTCTGAGGCCCCGAGCGTCGAAGAGGGAGATGCTTTATTGGATTGGTGGGTTGCAAAGCTGACGAGTATGTCTGCCGGCTGCGTCGAGGTTGGTAATGATCCACCGTCTTCAATTGGTTCTTGTTTGGTTCAGACCGTGTGCTCTCCCTCTGGCCGTCTCTATCCTCGTCACCTATCATCCATGATTTTTCATGGTCTCCGCTCGTCACATCGGGTGTCGCTCGCAACCTCGCTCTGCTCACATCGGCACCCTCTGCAGTGGCACCGGACACGATCCATGGACTGGTTGCGGTGCATTTGCGACGTGGCGACTATGTACGACACTGTCCACGACTTTCTCAATGGGGTGCGACGTACATGGGCTTCAACCAGTTCCCTGAGCTCCCTGACCGGTTTACGCCTCCGGATTTTGGTGCTCTGGACAGTCTAGATGGGCGTGAGAAGTATTACATGCGACATTGCTGGCCGGAGGTGGATGATATTGTAGCGAAGTTGCATGATGTGCGGGCGGAGAGGCCGGACTTACAGCGCGTATACGTACTGACGAATGGGTGGGGCTGGTGGGTTGAGAGTCTGAGGAGAGCGCTGCAAGAGGACGGATGGGCGGATTTGAAGAGCAGTCTTGATGTGCAAGTGGACAGTGAGCAAAAATATGTAGCGATGGCGATTGACATGGCTATTGGTGAGCGGGCGGAGGTATTTATAGGGAATGGGGTGAGTACCTTTAGGCTTCATCTGTTAGTTCGTTTATTTGACGTTGGCCTGCTAGTTCTCAAGTCTGTCGTCGAACATTGTGATGCTGCGGACGGCCAAGGAGATGGATCCGCGAAGCAATCGGTTTTGGTGAATATATTTATACCCACACTGCACTGAGATTCGGACTAGATACCAATTTCCCTCGGATCTCATGTGATATATTTTGTATACATTATGGGGCATTGTTGTTATAGAATATAATTATTGATTACTTTCCACTTCTTTTCCACAAGCTTTCAGCACACTCTATTGGTGTTCAAGCTTATTGAGGAAGCGATAAATTGGAACGACAGTTAATGAAGTAGGTCTAGCTTCTCGTTTTCATATGGAATATACTGTAAAGGCCGTGCCCACTCGCACACTAGTTAAACACGAAAGATACAGTTATATTCTGAAAAATCGCCTTAACGTACACCACAGACTACAAGTTTCTTCCACCTTTTTTTGTAAACCCTCACTGGACAGCTTGCATACCCACTTCAGTTCTTCGCGACTTTGACGACAACCTTCCCAACGTGCTTCTGAGAGCCAAGGTACTCGAGTGCTTGCGGGTACTCTTCAAACGAAAACACCCGGTCAATGACCGGTCGGATTTTTGCAGTGCCAAACAGGCGGTTCATGTTCTCAAACCTGCAGAACATCACTTAGGACGAGTCCGCGAACGTGAATGAGAACCATTAATGAAGACACCCACTGCTTCCTCGGGCCGATCAGGACGCCGCGCAGACGGGCTGCTTTCCCAAGGAGTGCGCCGAGAAGTTCCGCAGACGTTTTTCCTTTAGCCTATATATCACCGATATTCGAACAGAGATGATCAGCAACAGACAAATATGAAAGGAGACTCATCGTGATACACTCACCTGAGCAACGAATCCGACGGAGTGGATCGAGCCTGACAGTCGAAGAGCATTGATGGATTGCATGATTGTCCCTGCGCCTCCAACCTAAAATTGAGAGTTGAAGACATCAAACTCGTCGAACAGCAGCACAGATAAATATTCGTACCTCAACCACGTGGTCCACGCCGCGCCCATTCGTCTGTCATCGAGTCAATTGACATCAGTACATCAAAGTAAAAGAAGATATCGATAGGCGGAACAGAGGGATATTCAGATACTTACGAGCTTAAGCACCTCCTCGTCCCAAGCGGGCGTCTCTTTGTAGTTGACGACGTGTGTCGCACCAAGTTTCGTCAGGACCGCAGCCTTCTCGGTCGACGATGTTGTTGCAATCACATTCGCGCCATTAGCGCGCGCAATTTGTAGAGCGAAGCTAATCGACTGTAAAACGTAGAGGGTAAGTAGAATAAGATCGGGACTGCAAAGACCGTTATGAGCTTGACATACACAGAGACGCCGCCAGAACCTTGAACAAGGACGGTGTCGCCGCCTTTGAGAGGTATTTCGCCGAAAAGAGAGTTATACGCAGTGAGAGCCGCACAGCTGAAAATGGCGAGATGTAAGCAATAGTGAGATAAAGTATAACACTGAATTGAATTGGACTTGCGGTAGCGTAGAGGCCTCTTCGTACGAAAGATACTCCGGGATGTTCACGAGGCTCTGCCATATCAAAGCGGGTCAGCACCTCCCTGAAGCTATGATAACAAGTTATGCACATAAGCTGGGAAGATGCGGTATTCCGTGAGTACTCCATCGACAGATCCGCCGAGGCCCGACGCCCGCTGCTCCATAGTCTCGATGTCACCATATATATGCTCTGGCGCAAAATTCGCGCAGACGCGGTCGCCTGGTTTGAATCCCATCACGCGGTTTCCAACGCTGAGAACCTCGTCTGCACCGTCCGAGCACGGTACAGTGTTGTCTTTGGCTCTGATTGTTGATCGTATCGCAAAAGCAGATTATTCAATGAGGGACTCTAACGGACCATTGGTGATAACGAGATCACGGTACTGCCACGCGACGGGACATCAATGCCTTCATTTCATAAGAAGAGGCGAAGAGACTGCACCTGCAGAGAGACAGCGTGGATTTTCACAAGAACCTCGCCATCCTTGACCGACGGCACGTCCGCCTGTCCGATCTTCAACGCATCAATTCCTGTTTGCTGACCCCAGAATCGTTTCAATGTAAGCTTCCAGTATGCATATGCAGCCGCGCACCTTCGTCAAGCGAAACTCACGGGTGACAGCGGGAATTGTATTCGGTGACATTCTTCTCTACGGTCAATTGGAAGGTGTCTCATGTGCGATGACTCATTGACTGTTTATATACGAATCCGACGGCGACGACACAAATTCATATCGTCATAATCCTCTCAACCCTTAACAAGCACTAGTACTGTGAGCGAGAACAAGACAAAACTTAAACGTTAGTCTTACCGATTACTACAATAGTACGTTCGAGTCTCCCAAGGCTCTGTATCTGGTCAAGTCTTCTAGCATACTGGAATTTTGATGAAGATCACATCGCTCGAGATGGAAGTCGAACGAAAGTACATATGTCAGTCGAAACGAAGAATCAAGTGCTCAACTTTGTCAGAATGTGAGAACTAGCTTCTATAGGCAAAATGCTTCTGCTCAAAATTCTCACCTCTGTAACAACTTCATGTCTTATATCCGCTAAATGAGTAAATTCTATATCTACTCTGTATCTTTCTCTCTTCTCTACGAAGAATGTGCAAGAAGTACAATTTTGCCATGAGATACGCTTTTGCGACTGCTACAGCCTCAAAGGTTCTGAGTAAGGAGGTCCAGATTGAAGATGCAGCTGTACATCATGATGTATTGTATCGGACCTAATTTGCATCCTACCTTTACAAGATCTCATCTGGAGATTTTGCGTCAGAGTATCAGGTGACGACGACAGTGCCGCTATCCAGAGGGATACTGTCGAAGAGGCTGCTCGAAGACGCCTTGAGCAATAGAATAGCCTTATCAGAGGATCCAATGAAGGTCAGTTAACGAATGACTTGAAGAAAGAGTGATTTCAATCTTGAAAATGCTGTTTTAAGATTGACAACGCTGTCCACCGTCTGGTCTTCCGGTAGTGTGGCGTTGATTCGCGTTGAATATCTTGGCTAAAATGGTATCCAAAGTCCTGAGGAGCACAATTCTATAAAGGTAATAACAACACCATTTCAAGTGGTCTGAGGACAAGTTATGGTGAATGAAATTCGTGCGAGGCTGTATTTTGAGATGTGCACTTCGGACTGCGTGTTTTTATTATTACTATTTTTCTCTTAACTCTTGATAGACAGCGTCCATACACCTCTCATTTCCACGCGACCTTGAGGACAGCCTTCCCAAGGGAACTCCATAACATTAATAGGACCATATGGCTATCATTTGAATACGACACGCGGATGTACGAGATGCCGAATAGGCGATCCACTGCCAACTCAGATCAATCGCATGGTAAACATGTTTTGGAAGAAAGATACTCACGAAGGCTGCGAGAAGTTGGAACATGACGCAAACATGATGCAGGCATGTGTAAAGAACACTTAAACTCACCGGTAGTGGTAATCGACACAGGCTGCGCTGGCGTTTGTCAGAAGTGCTGCCGTCTTTCTCGTGGACATGGCGGTGATCAGTTAGTACCGTTAGCCAGAACAATTTCCACAGGAGATCTATCAAATCAGAGAAGTCAAAAAAATGTTTTGCATCAGAGTATCAGACGGCGCTGCCGCTATCCAGAGGGATGCCGTCGAAGACGCCCTAAGCAAGAGAATAGCTATCAGAGGTCCAATAAGGATCAGTCCTTTAGAGCAGACAAATTGCTCGGAGAAAGAGTGATATCAATCTTAAGAATGTTGTTCTCGCTGTCCACCATCTGGTATTCTGGTAGTGTACATGTGGCGTTGATTCGTGTTGAGCGTTTTCCCTACGATGGTATCCAAGTTCTGAGGTGTGCCCTTCGGCAGAGATGACAGCAACATCGTCTCAAGTGGTCTGAAAGGATGATGGTTAATGAATAGGGGAGTACATCTACTAGTGGTTAGCGGAATCAAAACAAGCGGATGCAAAAGCCACAGTGACAGGACGAGAGAAAATCGCCCCAAAGTAGTAACGACAGGCCTAGACCATTTTCCTTAACAAGACATGAAGATCGGCGCAAAACGCGTCAGGATCTGACGGCAGTATATATGCGCGTGGTTCTCGCCCCACTTGAAAAAAACAAGCTTGAACTCGGACTCCCATCTTCCCCCTGACTTCAACTATGCGCTTCACGTCCAACCTCGCCATCCTCGTCGCCGCCCTCTCTGCAGCCTTCGTTGGTGCGCAGTCTGCCACAGTGACGTCTGCTACTCCGACAAGCACCTCAGGCATCGACGCGTGCCTCCTCTCGTGCGTCAGCCAGGCCGCTTCCAGCGCGGGCTGCTCCAGCTTGTAAGCCTCTTCAGATGTTACATGAGACATTTTGCTGAACGCTCGTGTCCTCAGCACAGACTTGACGTGTATCTGCACCTCGACGGCGTTCCAGAGCGCAGCGCTTTCTTGCCTCCAGAGCAGCTGCCCTTCTTCAGACCTCACTGCCGCCCAAGCTCTTCAGTCGCAAGAATGTGCTGGCGGTAAGCCCATTATTCCCTTCATCACCTTCACCATCTAATACCTTTATGCAATTCAGTCTCTGGTGCATCGTCCGCGACCGGCAGCAGCGCGTCCTCCATCTCCAGCGCGTCCTCCAGGTCTGCAAGCTCTATTGGTTCAGTTACATCATCAGCCGCTTCTTCTGCGTCTGGCGTTCTCTCGAGCCTCAGCTCGAGCCTTAGCTCCAGGACGAGCAGCGTCGCCTCGGTTCTGTCTTCCATCACCGGCACCGCGACGAGCGCAGGATCCTCCGGCTCAGGTGCCGCGTCGAGCAGCTCTGCTGCCGCCAATAAGGCTACCTTCAGCGCTGGCGGTCTCCTCAGTGCGGCGGTCGGCGTTCTTGGCATCGCCGTAGGCGCACTCGTTATGTAAATGGGAAACGATGGAAAATATCCGTGGATTTATGGAATCGGAATTACGGACGTCATTCTGACTTTATGAACATCTGTGCTTTGCATATTCGATCTCATACATGTACTTCCTTTTTGCGTTGCTCTACTGTTTTGGACTGTGTTTCTTCCCGTCGATGCGGCGATTGTGGGGTCGCGCTCTACCTTCTTCGCTTCGCAACTTCTCTTCCATCGGACACGCGTGCGCTCACGAACTGAACGACGCTGCAAAAATCCTGTCTTGAAAAAAAGCTGTCCTTAGTTCGCATTTTAGCATGCTACTGCATTTTACTGAAGCCAGTCTGAACTACTTGTGTCTCTATGTCGGAATAATAATAATTTTGGTCGCTCGCGTCTCGCTCTGTTCGGTCGCTCATGCAGCCTTCCATAAATTGTTTATTCGGCCCATGGGACAGAAGCGTGCTTCTAACAATCCATTGACATCAACTAGCAACCCAGGTCCTGGAGTTATAAGAAAAACGGTGAACAGGCGAAACAAGGAAAGTAGAGAGACACACTCGGACAGGGTACACAAATGGAGAAATGAAGGACGAGTACATCGGAATCACGTGTTCTTTTAGAGATTGTTTAACCACAAAGTGAAAGTTCGTAGACCAGAGAATTACAAGCGAGCTGCGTAGAGCGCATAATGGAGGACGGATAATTTAGACCCACAACAGAACAGAGCAGAGAGTATCGTTGTAACCAGAGAACAAAAATTAGACGACATGCGCCTTGTAGCTTGCCGCCGCTTCTGAATCGGCGTCGCGCTGGGACTCGTCGCTCCGCCGGGACGGTAACGGGCTGTCATCACCTTTGGTGTTATTGAACATAGGATCGCTCGTTGTCTCCTATAAAACAAACGGGAAAGAAGACACGTCAGAGCCTCACATCGAGAAGTAAAGGGGGAAAGTTGGACGCACATCGACATGATGCACCGTCTCGATGTCGGTGCGGATATGGATGGTCCCCAGTGTGCCAAAGCGGCCAAGCTCAACCTCCTCGCGCTGTACGCGACAAGATAGAGGATGGAAGGACCGTAATCAGATTATCAGCAACAAGCAAAAAACAGATCGGAGTGCGTACCCGCCTTGACCTCCCCGTGAGGTCGCCGCTACTTGACATGTTCCCACTCGAGTGTCCGGTGCGGATGGCGCGCCGCGCATTGAGTGTCCACATCATCGATATCGCGTACAGTTTCTGTCCAACGAACAATCGTCATCAGAGCGTCAGAAATTAAGAAAAGAGAGACGAACAGGAAGCGCCATGTTGAACGCGGCGGATACAAGCTTCTTTTCGCCGTCGTATACCTGCGAGAATATGAGATTGAGGAGCGCGCTGAAATTGTGATAGACCGCTGTGTTAGCTGTTTCTTGCGTTCGGAAGACAGGCGGGACGCAATATGTACCACAATGCAGCGGGCGTGATGGTCTGCCACGTCAGGTGCACGAGTGCCTGGAGGAGGTCGTTCGTCCTTTACGCATGTACCACTGTCGTTAGGAAAGGCGAGCGGACTAGATAAAAAAATGCGCACTGCTTCAGTCCGTGCTTGCTTTTTGCGGTGAGGAGGGCGTATGCCGTTGTACTCGCAAGAAGAGCATCGCCCGCTGTATCAAAATCATGCTTAGCATTCCACTTTCAATCAGGACCGGGCGCAGGACAGAGAACGCACCGAATGCAGAGCTGAGATGCGCCGCGTCTGCGTAATGCGAGCCAAACGCATGTGGGTGAGCTGACGGCACACGAGCAAGATAGACGAAAATAGAGAGGCGTACACCAAATCCCGATATCTTTATTATCAGAATGCACTGAATAATATACCTGAACACACATGAGTATGAGAACGGTCGAAAGCAGCAATATGAATAGCGGTCGCAGAGAGCCAGATAGGAGAACAGGCGCCACAGGAAAGAAGAAATGAATGCAGAAGCACGTACCGACATAATGCTCCCGATGTACGCAAAGACCAAGATGATCGCAATAGGCACGACACAGGTCATACGACGCGTGATAGCATATAATCGGAAGCAGAAGTAGGCTTGAACAAGTACGCCAATCGAGGCCACCTGGAGAAATGGTCAGGAAAGTAGAAGAGGATACATTCGGATAGTATAGCAAGAAATGCGCGGGGAGACGAAGGATTGGAGCGAAGAGAATGGAAGATAGTTGGAAAAAAAAAATGGAAATGAAGAGAGGGGTGCATACCATGAGTCCATTCCTGGGTTGGAAAGAGAGGAGAAATGAAATAGATAAATAAATAAATAAAATAAAATAGAGAAAGGAAGTGACCCTGTCTGCCACCATGCCGTATAAGACAATGAGACGGCGCCCGCGACGTCGGTGAAATGGACGATGTTCTGCTCCCAGACAATTACGCTGCGTGTACCCAAATCAGAGACAGTAGGAATTGCAGATTGAAACTGTTTCGGGGACTTACAATGCCTGTACTGATTTGAGCGTGGTGAGCACGAGAAGAAGGGCGACAAAGCAGCGCAAACGCGTTTTGTCATCTTTGTACAAGGAAAAGTAGGTGGCGAACTACGCCAATTCGTTAGAGCGCAAATGAATGTCAAAGGCCCCGATCGAACCTGGCAGAAGAGGATGCCTTGGAGGAGGAAGTCGACGAAGCTGCCGATGAGCTGTACGTTACATGTAGGCGTCGATATCAGATTGCAACGAAAAACCGGCAAGCAGACGCACCCAGGGCCCCAAAAGCCAGAGCACTTGCTGCCACTCTGCCTCGGTCATTGTCCCCGACATCCGTCGCGGTGATGCTACGCGTCGACTAGACTATCACTGGCAAGCAGCTTTGTCGCTTGTCTATGTACTTTTCTGCTCCCGCGGCGTTGGCGCGTAGAAGGTGAGGGCAAAAAGCTAGAACAGCTTCCATTTCGTTGATATAAGCTCAAGGAAACGAGGTACAATTATCATATGGCGATTGACCTGATAACCCTGAAGCTCAGGGGGGTAGCGATGTCTCGCAGTTCTGATCGACAGAACAGTTATTTGTTTCGCGGATAAGAATTTATTTCTTTCATGCTTTCGACATTGATTTTTATCGAGTATGATATACATGTAAGACTGCGCAAGTGTCAGAGACGGGCGGCTTGATAGACAAGTTAGGTTCTTACCAGAGTGGCATACAGCAAGATTATCGTTACAGATGAGATCTATAGAAGGTGGAACGCAATTTAGGTCCAATACAATCAATGCACAGCTTGTATATCTTGATCTAGGCCTCCTTGCAGCAACTAGAGCCTTTTGAGGTGACAGATACAGTTCAAGTCTGACTATGGACGGAAGCATCATGTTTACAGAAGCTGGCTCGCACGCTTCGTTGTCGCGCGTACTTTGGTCCAGGTTTTCGGCATTGTATGTTAGAAAACTTGACCAAATACAAAGCCTTGGGAGACTCGAATGTACTAGTAACCGGTAAGACATATTTTCCCTGTCCTTCATTCTCGCTCACGGGAGTTTTCAGTGCTTGGTAAGAGCTGAGAGAGCATGACGACATGAACTTGTGTCATCGTCGTCGGACTCACATATAAACCAGCCATCGCACATGAGACATTCCAATCGACCGTAGAAAAGAATGTCACCGAATACAATTCCCGCTGTCACCCGTGAGTTTCGCTTGACGAAGGTGCGCGGCTGCATATGCATACTGGAAGCTTACATTGAAACGATTCTGGGGTCAGCAAACAGGAATTGATGCGTTGAAGATCGGACAGGCGGACGTGCCGTCGGTCAAGGATGGCGAGGTTCTTGTGAAAATCCACGCTGTCTCTCTGCAGGTGCGGTGTCTTCGCCTCTTCTTATGAAATGAAGGCATTGATGTCCCGTCGCGTGGCAGTACCGTGATCTCATTATCACCAATGGTCAATATCCTCTCGGGTGCGTTACGAACCCTTCATTGAATAATCTGCTTTTACGAAACGATCAACAATCAGAGCCAAAGATAACATTGTGCCATGCTCGGACGGTGCAGGCGAGGTTCTCAGCGTTGGAAACCGCGTGACGGGATTCAAGCCAGGCGACCGCGTCTGCGCGAACTTTGCGCCAGAGCACATATATGGTGACATCGAGACTATGGAGCAGCGGGCGTCGGGCCTCGGCGGATCTGTCGATGGAGTGCTCACGGAATATCGCACCTTCCCAGCTTATGTGCATATCTTGTTATCATAGCTTCAGGCAGGTGCTGACCCGCTTTGATATGGCAGAGCCTCGTGAACATCCCGGAGTATCTTTCGTACGAAGAGGCCTCTACGCTACCGCAAGTCCAATTCAATTCAATGTTATACTTTATTTCACTATTGCCTACATCTCGCCATTTTCAGCTGTGCGGCTCTCACTGCGTATAACTCTCTGTTCGGCGAAATACCTCTCAAAGGCGGCGACACCGTCCTTGTTCAAGGTTCTGGCGGTGTCTCTGTGTACGTTAAAAGCCTTTGCTTTTTTGAATTTATTTTAATTACACTTTACTCTAGCTTCGCCCTGCAAATTGCACGTGCTAATGGTGCGAATGTGATTGCAACCACTTCGTCGGCCGAGAAGGCTGCGGTCCTGACGAAACTTGGTGCGACGCACGTCGTCAACTACAAAGAGACGCCTGCTTGGGACGAGGAGGTGCTTAAGCTCGTAAGTATCTGAATATCCCTCTGTTCCGCCTATCGATATCTTCTTTTATTTTATTGTACTGATGACAATTGACTCGATGACAGACGAATGGGCGCGGCGTGGACCACGTGGTTGAGGTACGAATATTTATCTGTGCTGCTGTTCGACGAGTTTGATGTCTTCAACTCTCAATTTTAGGTTGGAGGCGCAGGGACAATCATGCAATCCATCAATGCTCTTCGACTGTCAGGCTCGATCCACTCCGTCGGATTCGTTGCTCAGGTGAGTGTATCACGATGAGTCTCCTTTCATATTTGTCTGTTGCTGATCATCTCTGTTCGAATATCGGTGATATATAGGCTAAAGGAAAAACGTCTGCGGAACTTCTCGGCGCACTCCTTGGGAAAGCCGCCCGTCTGCGCGGCGTCCTGATCGGCCCGAGGAAGCAGTGGGTGTCTTCATTAATGGATCTCGTTCACGTTCGATAGACTCATCCTAAGTGATGTTCTGCAGGTTCGAGAACATGAACCGCCTGTTTGGCACTGCAAAAATCCGACCGGTCATTGACCGGGTGTTTTCGTTTGAAGAGTACCCGCAAGCACTCGAGTACCTTGGCTCTCAGAAGCATGTTGGGAAGGTTGTCGTCAAGGTCGCGAAGAACTGAGTGGTTATTAAAGCTGTCCAGTGAGGGTTTACAAAAAAGTTTGAAGAACTCATAGTCTGTGGTGTACGTTAAGGCGATTATCAGAATATAACTGTATCTTTCGTGTTAAACTAGTGTGGTGGAGGATATGAGGCGTTACTTTGCAGTATACTTCATATGAAAACGAGAAGCTAGACCTAGTTCATTAGCTGTCGTTCCTATTTATCGCTTCCTCGATAAGCTTGAACACCAATAGAGTGTGCTAAAAGCTTGTGGAAAAGAAGTGGAAAGTAATCAATAATTATATTCTATAACAACAATGCCCCATAATGTATACAAAATATATCACATGAGATCCGAGGGAAAATGGTATCTAGTCCGAATCTCAGTGCAGTGTGGGTATAAACATATTCACCAAAACCGATTGCTTCGTGGATCCATCTCATTGGCCGTCCGCAGCATCACAATGTTCGACGACAGACTTGAGAACTAGCACACCAACGTCAAATAAATGAACTAACAGATGAAGCTTAGAGGTACTCACCCCATTCCCTATAAATACCTCCGCCCGCTCACCAATAGCCATGTCAATCGCCATCGCTACATATTTTTGCTCACTGTCCACTTGCACATCAAGACTGCTCTTCAGATCCGCCCATCCGTCCTCTTGCAGCGCTTTCCTCAGACTCTCAACCCACCAGCCCCACCCATTCGTCAGTACGTATACGCGCTGCAAATCCGGCCTCTCTGCCCTCACATCATGCAGGTTCGCTACAATATCATCCACCTCCGGCCAGCAATGTCGCATGTAATACTTCTCACGCCCATCTAGACTGTCCAGAGCACCAAAATCTGGAGGCATAAACCGGTCAGGGAGCTCAGGGAACTGGTTGAAGCCCATGTACGTCGCACCCCATTGAGCAAGTCGTGGACAGTGTCGTACATAGTCGCCACGTCGCAAATGAACCGCAACCAGTCCATGGATCGTGTCCGGTGCCACAGCAGAGGGTGCCGATGTGAGCAGAGCGAGGTTGCGAGCGACACCCGATGTGACGAGCGGAGACCATGAAAAATCATGGATGATAGGTGACGAGGAGAGAGACGGCCAGAGGGAGAGCACACGGTCTGAACCAAACAGGAACCAATTGAAGACCGGTGGATCATTGCCAACCTCGACGCAGCCGGCAGACATACTCGTCAGCTTTGCAACCCACCAATCCAATAAAGCATCTCCCTCTTCTACGTTCGGGGCCTCCGACGAGCTGATTCTGACACGCTTCGATGGTGGACAGACGGACTCCCAGTATTCTGCACTGACAGCACGAGGCGCTGGCATAGGACCGCCTGCACTCGGGCCAGAGATGAACGCGTTCAGGGGGATGCGGGCGGGTCGGAGTGCAAAGTCATAGATGGAATAAGGGAATGGAGTGTGTGACCAGGTATAGTCTTCGAACACGAATGAGCGGTTGGACAGGTAAGCAAGGTGGGACATGAGAATGCTGTCGAAAGCGATCAATACGATCTGAAAATATTTGAATACTGCACACTCACAGCTCCTGTAAGATATTATTCAATCCGTGTCCCCACAGATGATCCGGGAATCGTAAGTACATCCCATTCTGACCCTCCGGAAATGGTAGAGACAGGTTGTGCTGCGGAAGACGACGCTCGAAGTCGCGAGTGATGTTGTAGCTCGGTGGTATGCCAGACCAAAGAACTCCGAGAACAAGGAAGGCAAGTATTGAGGTGAGGAAAATAAATATGCGTCTGAGAGTAAAGAGATGCAGACAGGTGAAGAAGATGGCGCGCAAGGAGCGCGGTCGAAGAGCTTGCTGTCGCCTCGGTGATGGGGAAGTGCGTCTAGTCGGGAGGGCATCGTCGGGGGGCACGAGTTCATAATGGACGTCTGAGCCTCGTTGGGAGTAGAAGAGACGCCTTGCGACGCCCTCCCAGGTGCCCATGAACGTTGACTGCGTCCAACCGGCGCTGAGAGCCTCTAGATAGACTTGCAAAGTTGGAATTGCTGTGCGTCTTACAGTTTGTATTCGTGAGAAGTAGCTGCTGCATCTGGTGCCTCTTACTTTGTCAGGAATCGAAATTTAACTTCAGACTCGGGTGCTCCGATTGGCTGAACTACAGTCAAAGACGCGTCCTTTAAACAGGACTGTTCCTTTGAACACTTCGCATTTTCTCCTGCAACACACAATTTCTGACTTACATAAAATTATCGTAAGTGTATATGTAGTATATCTATATACAGGTGGTTCCGAAAAGTGTTCGGCCCCCCCCCGTTTTTGGAATCGATCGACATGGCCTAAGCAGGAAGGTGATTTGCATGATCAAATCCTCCGTCTCCCGCATTCTGTCATCTGTCTCCTCATCCTTTGAGCAAAATCAGTCTGGAAAAAATTATACAGTTATCCATTATATACATACACTCAACTTACACTAGTTCCTGTTAAATAATGGGAGAATTGTGTATATTCAATGACCAGTGTTTTCTCCCTCACACTAGTCACCTTCCTGCTTAGGCGACGTTGATCGATTCCGAAAATGGGGGGGCCGAACACTTTTCGGAACCACCTGTATTTGCTAAGTTTCATAGAAATATGTTGAGTAGTTAAATTCAAATAAATTAAAAACCATGAAAAACAGAGCAGGATTTGCACAACCTGTGTTGTGCAAATTTGTTTCTATTATTTCTTGCCTAATATTTCTTTAATAAATTTCAGTAAATGATAAAACACTATATTGGTTATCTATTGAATGGTTTTTTGTGGCAAAAGGATGTGATGTATAAATTATGGATGGCAGAAAGTGCCGGGAGGTCCTGAAATGTGATGAACAAGTAAGGCAATGGGATGACATAAAATGTTACCTTGCCGATCCAAGCTTACAAACAGTGTAGTCTCACGGGTGTTCAAAGGAGTGGTTTCCGTGTCATAAAGCCTGTTTTTTTCTTGCCTTCAAATCAATTCCTCTTACACACTTCAGGGCTCAAAAAAATTCAAGTAGATACTTTTGATATGGATCTCCACATTCATGTAAAAATTTAGTGAAAAAATGTTGTGTAGACATTTTGTGGAAGGAATCCAAGTTGGTGTTCAAAGGACGCGTCTTTGACTGTATCAGATGTCCCCTACCGTATTTTTCTTATACAAGTCTGGGTATTGTCAGAGAAGCGTCAAGCCTATCGAATATTTCGAGACGCACATCCTGCGCAAGCAGACGCTCGAGACGTGTTAGAGGTGGCTACTCGCAGTGAATTTTCATACTCGTCTGAACATGACCGCCTCCACAAATCCCGTCCTGTTTATTTATTTTTCTGGTCGATTGAACTTTCTCGTCAATATTAATTTAACTTTTCGCCTTGCTAGAGACTCTTTGAGGCATCCGAATATTAATTGAATGATTTGTGCTATGTTTAGTTCACCGGTTATACCGGGTACCCAAACCGGCACTTGTCCCGGTGTTGGACAAGGTTCCGTATCCCCAACGAGCGCGACTTTTAAAAGAGCCTTGCAAAAACCGACATGGACGTGAAAACAGACCCGTCTGCCGTGCGCACGGTCTACGGAACACTGATGAATCCAGTCACGCTGGTGTCCGCTGCAAAGGGCTTCATCCTCGGTCTGTTCTCTGGAGATACATCGCGCTCAATCCTTCCCTTCGTCCCGCGGCCGCTGCGCTTTCTTTTCCTCCTGCTACTTGTTCTTAACAGCAGATCTCTTCCGTTTGCATGGCATCGTGTGTGCATCCGCGTTTCTATCAGGCTGTAACTCATCAACGTCCATAGTTCGTGTCTTCCGTCCGGTTCTGTACACTCGTCTTAAATGGTGGTCGCTCGCCTTCTCCTCGCAATCGAGGAAGGACGCCTGGCTCGATAGCCTATCTCCCATCGGGAAGTCACCATTCGAGCTGAAATGCACGTACGAGACCTGGGCGAGTCCTGACGAGAGCGACTACAACATCCATCTGAGCAACTCAAGCTATGCCAAGGTCCTCGACATGCTTCGGCTGAAATTTGCGCTCGTGCATCTGAGCACAGTCTTCCGCGATGGCTGCTGGATCGCCCTCGGCGCTACTCATCTCAAATTCATCAGGGAGATCCCACTGGGTGTGAAATACGAGATTAGGATGTAATCGTCGGGTTCAAAGCTGTTGGGACGATTCCTGTCTGACATACTTTTTTTTTTCCTTTTCAGGTACGTCGGCAGCTGGGACAGCAAATGGGTGCGTACATTGTGTCTTTGAGTTCTAAAAATTACGGTCTCAGAGCTTTCTCAGGTGTATGTCATCGCCCGTTTCGTGAGCAAACGTGAACAGCCTTCCGGTGACTCAAAGACACGCGAACGTCTTCAAGGGGCGAAAGAGGCTCTTCAAGCTTCCCCGTCGTCCAACGAACTAAGCAGCGTCCCTATTCCACATCTCCATACACCTGCCGCAGACGACGTATCGGGAACTACCACGCCGAATCCAGCACTAATTGCTTCAGCCGCAGAACTTGATTCGCTGTGGGCCGAGGCACCCGGGGAGACGCTGCATTGCGTCGCGATGAACGAGATCTGTTTCAAGCGCGGCCGCGTCACCGTCCCGCCCGCACTCGCGCTCGCTGCTGCCGGCTGTGGGATGTCTGCCGAGCGGTGGGCGGAAGTGAAGAGGTTGCGATCTAGGAAGGGCATGCGCGACCTACTCGTTGGTGGATGGCGTGACGTTCCTGAAGGCAAGCGATGGTGGGACGATGCGCTGCACGATTTTGAGCGCGAACGCATTAGTCGCCTTGCCGTACTGAAAGGTCTGCGGGAGGGCCTTGAAACCGCCAAGCTCTTGTGAAATTTTTTCTGATCCTTATTCCTACTGGTAAATTAGATGCTATTTAATCCTTTCCCGACTTCATAGAAGACATCATCTTTTTGGGAGCTATAAATGGGAGAAACAGCCGCATACTATCGTACTTGTCTTGAACTACCTTATCCCCTATGTTCTTGAGGTATATAGCTTAGACTATCACTAAGACTGAAAATATTGTAAAACTTGCTTGCGTCGTCACTAGTACTGAAATTCTTGAAGTTGTAAGGGCACGATCCACTCTTCCGCTAAAGGTAGAATAAGGTTTGCACTCGGCTGCAGAGTACGTCCGTCCAGAAGTCTGCCTCAAACCGATTTGCTCTTGACCGTCACTGCGGGTAGCTCTTATTCTCGCCGAAGCCGTCCTTAAACACTATAATTCTAGGATGCATTCTGCTTTAAAGCACAGCACGGGTGCGTGAGCGATTTTTTCCCGCTAAAGCGACAAAATCAACGAGCTGATGCATTATACTCGTCCACACAGCATGCCTACGGTTGGCGAGTGGAACAATGTCAGCAAATTGGATATGGCACTTCATGGAGGTACTACGAAATGCCTGGCCGCTGTGGATTTGACAACCAGAATCAGGTGAGGACCTCTAGAGCCGTCTGGTGTGACAGGAATGCTCAACAGGTGATTTTAATCCGCCCGTCGATCAGTCCAGATCGTAACCTCAAGATGTGAATGTTCAACGGATGCGAGCCAAGTTCGATAGAGCTGCAAACAGATGCGTTGGCACGTAGGTGCCGCGAGAGAAGATCTGGTGAGAGGCATGTGGATGATGTCAGATGGTGACTTGCAGTAACTTACTAGCAATTTGAGTGTTCGACTATAGCAGCTATTTCCGTTCGAGATGGGATGCACGTTGTACAAAGAGCTCTAAAATGACGAGGCGATGCATTACCTTGCGCGTCGCAGCTGCATTGTTCTACTTTCCTCCCCGAAACAACCTGTTTTCACATGAATGTGAGCGCTACGTCCTCCTTCAAAATCTGGAGAGCCTAACGTGTCATATATAGCCGTGAGAATCTATGACGTTGACCGTACCGCCAGACGCGTCCTAACACAACGGCCAGAAGACGAAGGAGATGGTCGTCAGTCCGTTCAGATCGTAGGCACCTCTTCCGTTTTGTGCCATGATCGTATCGTTTTCGTTGATCAGAACGTAATATATAGAGATTGGCGATGTGATGAGGCAAAGCCTGGCGGCTTGACATCCAAATACCGCATCATTGACTCTCGGCAATCGTTCATTTCTGTGTACGCCGCCTCGGGACAACCAATGGCACGTCTTTCGGGCAACGGAGTGTCGGCGCTTGAGGAGTTAGTCGGAAGTAATTGCGTGAGAAGATGGTCTGTGCGTGTCTAGAATTACCGACGCGCCGTCGCCACATCAAGCTTGGTTGGTTGCGTTCTTCCTATGACACTTGACGTTGTCCCTCCTCCTATTCCTCCCAGGCCTCACAGCGCTGCAAGCTACCACCACGACCGTCCTTTATACTCGCCGACTGCGCCGCCACCAATTCCGCCTCTCCCGCTAGGCTTTCGGCCCCACGAAGAAGACGTGCATCGCCCGCGCTCCGTTGGCCTTCTGCTCGCGCCCCGGCCCCAGCAATCCATCCGAGATCTCCCTGCCGATGTATGTGAAAGCTTCCGCTTGCCATCAACACGTCGTCTTCGCTGACCTCTCTTGCAGATGACACATGCTTTGGATGGGCAATTTGGTGTTTCGTACAACGATATGGCTCGTTTCGCGTCGCCGCCGCCGCCTCCACAACAGACGCAGCAGCAAATGATCAATCATGTTCCTGGTTTCATTTCGCCTGGCGCATTTTCATATCGTGGTCCATCGCCGGCACTTTCTCCTCCGCCTCTTCCACCGTCTTTGCCTGCTGGAGCTGCGTGGCACGCCGGGCCATCCGTTGATGTTGGTTCCGTTGCGACGCTGATGGCAGCTGCGTCATTGAACAAACCTCCGACATCGCGGATACAGAGTCTACACGGCGTTGTCGAATACTCACCCCAGCGACCGCCTCTTCCACCGCTTCTGTCCTCGCCTCCAGGTAAACCGCGTCTCGCGGTTCCCCTGCCAAACATCTCCACGCTCCAAAGTGCTCTCCAGTCCGTACAATCTCCGAGTGCAAATTTCTCGAACCGTGTCGCTTGGATCCGAGATGTTCTTCTTCTCGTTAACAGGGCTAGCATAGCTGCAGGGAACTATTCTAGCGGCTCCTCTTCATCACTTCCTTTGGCTCCAAGTGACCCACCATCAGGACGTATGAAAATTTCAGACCCTGCTTTGCAGAGTCTCGCAGATAGCGCTCTTTCTTTACTGGTCTCCTTCATGCCCACGCTACCCGGTCGCGAGCAGAAGCTTATACCACCTCTTGCCGAGGCACTCTACATCCGCGCGACGCTCACCGCGTCAGGCGCATTTCCGGATTACATTCCTTTGTCTCCGCGGAATGCATTCCGAGAATTCGAGGCGGCAGCACGCGGAGGATTTGCGCCAGCGTGGTTCCGCCTTGGACGAGATTACGAAGCATTTGATGACGCAGCGCACGCGCGACAATGTTTCGAGCGGGGTGTATCTGCAGGAGATGCAGGCTGTACATACCGAATTGGGATGGCACATTTACTCGGACAGCTCAATTTGCCTGTGAACAGTACCGAGGGCGCTGACGTTCTCCATCGAGCGGCGACGTTGGCGACGATTGAATTTCCTCAACCCGCATATGTTTTTGCGCTTTTTCTCCGTGCCGAGTTTGAACAGGTTTCAATTCCTCCTCACGTACTGGCCACATACGTCCCTATAGGTTCTACCCCTGCACACGAAGCGCGTCGTCACCTCGAGCGCGCCGCCTTTCTCCACTTTGCACCTGCTCAGCAACGCATTGGCCGTGCGTACGAATTTGCAGAGGATCCATTTCCGTTTGATCCTGTGCTGAGCGTGGAGTACTATTCTCTGGCCAGCGCGGGAGGAGACGCGCAAGCAGATCTTGCTTTGTCTAAATGGTACCTCTGCGGAGCGGAAGGCGCATTTGGAAAAGACGAGTTGCGCGCTCGTGAATGTGCGGAACGCGGAGCTGCGCGCGGGCTTTCAGCTGCCAAATTTGCTATGGGGTACTACTGCGAGGTCGGTATTGGTGCACCTCCGGATGTTGCTCTTGCACGAGTGTGGTATGAGGAAGCTGCAGCACTCGGAGATACGGATGCAGAAGGAAGGCTTAAGGTGCTTGCGGATACTTCGACACCATTATCGCGAGAGCAGCACGATACGATTGCGGAAACCAGACTTGTGCGATCACGTACGCAGGCACGGATGCGTTCGGATGTTGCTGCTACGAGAGAGGCTGGTCCTCCGAGACAAGGAAATGAGTCCCAGCAGTGCGAGCATGTACATCAGCGGCGTCAGGTCTCACTTCCGTCCCCTATACCGCCGGTCGATCGATACGGCTCGCCCGTTCAGTCTTTGCAGCATCAGCACCGTCCTCAGCACGCTGCGATGCTGCCGCCTCAGCCCGCTGATGGTCGACCGAACGGTTTTGACTATGTCCAACCTCCTTCTGTTCCCCAGCAGCAACAGCAGTTCGTTGATCGGCCACGCTACTCGCTAGCGGATCCGGGTGTTGCAAACGCGGCTGGAAGTATGAACCATCCACCACCTTTTGCAGGTACGCGACGTACTGCGTCAGCCGGGACTACTTTGCCTCCTAGGCGTCGGCAGTATAACGGTCAGTCAAATATTCCGAGTTCGCGTTCACCCCGATCTTCGCCTCGTGCGGAGATGTCGGCGCTGTCTCCTGAAGCCACTACTTCGAGTGCTGCGCTGAGCACAGGAGGTACGCGATACAACACCTTTGCCGAGATGGGAATTGAAGGAAAGAAAGCGGACGACAAGGAATGCCGGATTATGTGAGTGTATAATGTGTAGGGCGCTTGTTCGCCCGACGTTTTCTTGTTTTGTCCTTTTTTTTTGTCTTCCCTTGTTATCATTGTTATGTGTCTCATTCTACATGAGATGGCACATTTCACGTTGGACTTTTGATCGTTTTGCTTGGGTTTTGGTTCTGGGCTTGCATTACTCTGGGACACGCTTCGCTCCTCGGACCTCTTTGATCAATGTTGTTGTCCATCACCTTTCACGTTCTTATATCTATCTACCATATATCCATCACTTAATTATTCCCCGCCATCCGAATCCCTCCATGACATCTCTAGCATCATACTCATCCAGTTGTCCTGCATTTATCTGAACTCTGCATTCGTATAAAAATGTCCTGTACTTATCGTATTCTCTGACAGACTATCGATAGAAGAGACTTTGCTGATCAACGTCATCAGACACACTCGCTACAAGAGCTCGAGGGGACCATACTGTGGAGTTCCATCGATTTTTTTTCACTCACGCTTTATGTCGTATCCTTGATAAGCCGTCAGGTCGCTTCTCAGGAAGAAACAGTATCAGTCCTTTACAAATTGCAAGGCGTCTCACGTATGTCTCACAAACTTACGTGATGGCTTTTGAAGGTGTGTCATTATTTATTTACTTATATATCTTGAAATAAAAAGGGAGGTCTCCGTCTATTCTCTAATCTAAGCGCCGTCGCGTATGAAGACTCCTAGATATTCTTTCCTCTGGAAAGTAAGTAGCTTGCATCTCAGAAGTTCACAATTGCGCAATCGGACGTTGCCTACTGCGTTTCAATCCTTGTGTCCAAGCCAATGATACAAGTTTCGAGGATTCTTTGTAGGATCTCACAGATCCAAAGTTCGATACGAAGCCACTAATATGGAGTCGAGATTGCAGATCCAGTCGCCAGAAATCTCGTCTCTTGACCGGAGCCGTTTCACTGATTTGTCTTTCGACCTATTTTGACTCACAAATCCGGTCTAGAGTGGACTTTGACGAAGATCAACATCCGTTTCTCTTAGCGGAGAATTTGCCGGTTCAGAACGACAAAGCCAGAGGCGCATATCTAAAAGTACATCGGCGAAACTTCAACTTTTGTTCTTCATGATGTGCCTTCCCACTTCACGTATACAAATTGATAGATTCTCAGAACTTATTCCCGGAATCCACACTCGATCACTAGCAGCACTCTGAACGCGTCAGCCAGTTATTCGTCATTCGCCACTGATAAGGTTGAAAAGCAGCGCTCCAAACTCCAACTTGAGAGGCAACGGCACGCAAAGGACCCGTTTACTTCTGTCAATGCGACTTCTTTATAAACAACTGTTTCAGATAAACTGAGGTGCAAGTATCACTTGATGTCACGGTAACATGCTTTGACACAAGGTCACGTTCGTCGGCCATGTGAGGCAGCTGTGTTGCTACGGGTTCTCGTTTAGTGTCCCCACTCAAGATTTACACCGACTTCAATCAGGCCATCAGCCACAGGTGAGTCATCATTGCGTGCAATCCGTTTCTTAAGTGCTAACATGCTGGCATCGCCGTCGGCGATGAACCAAGGTCGGAGCCAGAGAATGTGTTCGAAACGTCTCCCGCGGTACGGCCTTAGTCATTTCACATTCTATCCAACAGACGCCTCACTATTAATATTTCTTGGCGGCGCTCGTCCATCACGGGTCAGGAACGCACCGCTCGCAGCGATCAGCAGCCTCTTTCGATTCCAAGGATGCAGTGCATTCCGATGCTTTTTCATAGCAAGAAAGTAAGTTTCACCTAACTTACAAAAGAAGTTGTTGTAGTAACTTAATTGACTTGGGGAGCAAGAGCAGATGACGATGTCGAAGTGACTCCATAGGTATTTCTGCGACGTTCGAATGCTCTGCGTTCTGTCTGTAACTATCTGGGCGATCGATCCGCCACCAGTTGCATTAGGGTAAGAATAGAACATGTATCTTGATCGTAACGCTTCTGCCAGGATCACTTTTTCGGATTCGTGAACTATAACGACATTGCTTAGTTCCCCGTGCGCACAATAAAGCCCTCATTCTTCGGAGCTATATCTCCTTCACGCATACCTTGATATACGCAGACTAGTACTTTTGGGTTTCGTAGGTGTCACGTCCTGTATATGCTGACATCAAACGTCGGACTCCGCTTTTCGCCGTGACACGGAAATGTGACCTCACCTGGCTTCTGCCGCAAAGAGAGTTTCCTAATCGGACTCTCACTAACTTGTGCTCTGCTCCGTGCAGTGCGCCTCCTCGTCCCGCGAAATCCACAGCACATCAATTCGTGAAATCAACTGGTACTTCTAGATAAGATGGATCTGCTAGCTTCGTCTAAACTCAGCCGCCAGCCATTTTACGACGAAAACTATTCTTAAAGTCCTCGAAAATATATTTTAATCTGCTAACTCAAGTATTTCAATCTTGGCGTGCAATGGCAACAATCTCAGGAGTATCTAGGTAAGTGTGATGTCTACCGTTATTAAGCCTTATATTTTCCATTTCAACATGGTATAGGGCGGAGTGGCAATGTCCTCATACTTATTTTCTCATCATGTAGCATGTCCGTAAAGCGCCGCTGAGCACTCAAGAGCATTTGGGTCCCGTCAGGCTTGTTTGAGTTCGCTTGAACGGTGAGTAATGATGCGTTTGAATCCTCCTTTCAGAGGTTCTTGTACTTTCGACGGAGTTAATATGATATTTGAATGTCCAGCCACAGATGCAACAATTGCACCGCCACCGCTTGACCTCTCTTTGTCTCCAAATCCGCAGTGAATCAGTTAGTCGTTGTATCCATGTACATACGCTGTCCGTGGGAACTCATGAAAGCTTTCTGTGGGATCGCATCAAGTGCGTTCCGGAACTCTTGCCGCAAAAACGCGTCACTGGCTCTCTTGCATGCCTAGTCATTTTCTGGCTTTTTCGTCATGGCTCTGCCACTGCCTGCGCCTTTGGTACCTGGCTGCTCAGCATTAGTCTCTTGTGCGTACCACACGGTTATCTGAGAACACGATTGACAGGACGGCCATCTCGGTTTACTCACTCCGGACTCTGCCCGTGTCAGTCCCGAACTAAGCCACTCTTCAGTGACGAGAAAATCTCTTACTTGATTCCTTTGGAGTATTGCAAAGTAGTGAGTATAAGACTGCCTGAGGAATGACACTGAAAGCATTCACCAGTCAACTCTTTTCTGAATTCCTGTTCTTCAATTCGCGTTCCTCGCTTTTTATATATCAATGTCGACTCACAGTAATCCCTTCGTTCAAGGCGGGTGGTCGTCGTCTTTCCGACTCAGTGGCGACCAGAACTTTAATCCGCCGTCTGTGTACGGTGCTTTACCGATGACGACTGGCTCGAGTGCAGCGGGTTCTGCAAGGAGAGGCGCCACGCACTTCCAGTTCACGAACCCGAGCCCATCAATTCTGAACTCGACTATTGTCGGTCCGCACCGCGACGGAAGTGTGCATCAACTCGTGAGGATCTCGACTGACGAGCGCCTCGCGGGGTACACGGCGTTCACAGACGTAGAGGGTCGTAGCATTGCGCTCATTGAATGGACGAGCGCGCAGCCGCAGGTTGAAGTACGCGGCAGTGTTGTAAAGAGCGCGGCGGGCGATTGGCTCAAGGTCATTGTCGATCCAGCCTTTGGAAGGTAAGCATTAACTTTGATCTAGTGGTATCCTGGTCTGCGTTGCTGACCGTGATTCTGACAGACCCGTGAGGCGCATGGACGTACGTGGCGCGAAGTTCGTCTGGTGTCCTAATGGCGAGGCGCTTCTGGTAAGTTTTATCATTTTAAATGTGCGGATAAAGCTAAAGGTGTGCAAATAGCTTTATGCTCAGTCTCCGAGCTCTAGTCCTCTTGTCGTCGCGACGAAGAACAGAAATGTAGTGGACTTGGAGATGAGTGATCAGGCTCTTTCTTGGGGTCTCCTCGAGCCGTGCATTGTTGCGATCACCCTTCTCCTCAGCGGCCGCCGCCTGGAGTGAATGCTTGTTTCTGCCGGATTGGCACACAGTTTTCCAGTCGACTCATCCTTTAGACTTAGAGCGTCTGTCGTTCACATCAGACTCGGATTCCTCTTACACTGTGTGCATTGAATGTTTACTGTTCCCGCAAGTAGACTGTAGCTTTACGACCTCATTGCTTTTCCTTCCATCTGTCCTGTAATTCATTTCGCTCGTTCTTCTCAGCTTGCCATTTTATTTTGCCTATGGAGATATTCATTGTAGCTCTACATATACGTATATATCTCACGACATTTATATTATAAGTGCTCTTAATATAATCCTTATAGAGTTATTTGTTCGTTTCTTCGGCGTATTCCAGACGACTTGAGACATGTATACGATTTTAGCATATACAAAACAATGAGGAAAGCGAGCAGTCCGACGTTCCACGTTTCCGCAATATAGATCTAATTGACAAAGGTTGATTTGTAGGAGTATTAAAAGAATGCTGGGACGGTTGGGAAGAATTTGACAATTGGGGCCTGCATAGCAAAGAAGACCGTCTGCTTTAACCGGTCTCGGTGTGAAAATACTTACCCCAAGCATACGTTTGCTCAAATTCCCTGTAGCCAAGCTGATAGCTAGCCTGATCTGATAGGGTCATTAAAATTTTGCTTTCTTTCTGAATCCTGACGTGAGGATTAACATATGAGAATCAGGTGTACTGCTCAAATCCTTCGGCACCCCTGAATCTGACGTCGCATAAGTAGTTTCTAGAAATAAGAGACAAAGACTTCTCCCAAAGAAAGATCGATATTACGTATCTGGTCCATGTCACGCAAGTACATTCGTAAGAGGCCATTTTGCATTTGGGAATCCATGGCTCGGTACCGTCGTCTGTGCGAGTCTTGATTTCAACACCCGCTTCCCCGTTTCAGCTACTAATTCGGGTGCTGCAATGACGAAACGGGATCTCTTCAGTACGCCTTCGTAGATTACCAGTTCAAGCCCAAGAATGTCAATACGTACCATTGTAACCGTCGTCAGAGGCCCTTCGATATCCTTGTACGACGTGGCCAGTTGAATGATCGAGAAGAAACTGGATTCTGTCTCTCAAGGAGACTTGAGCTGGGATCGTCTTCAATGGTTTCTCGGTGCTAAATGAATCATATGTTTCTTTTCAAGAGCCTAAGCCGCCATCAAAATGCGAAATCGGGTAAGCTGTATAGATATAAGTAAATGACATACTCACCTCCTATCACTCCGGGGACCCAGTGCAAGGAGACGCTTCACGGAGATACAGTAGATATCTACGCTCAAATGGACCGAGATTCGAGATGTGAGTTTGTGAAATTAGCTATAGACTTTCGCACGGTAACGTGGACGGCGGGTCTTGTTGTCAACCAGTGAACCACATAACCTTCTACTACTTATACATACGCGTTCAGTTCTCCTTTGATGCGCATCTGCAATCTTTACATATATCCGAACGCCTTTTCTTCCATCTTGAGGAACCCCTCCTTTTAAAGTTCACCTGAATTCGATACAAGTCAAACTCATGACAGGATGTGCGTTTTTTATAGCGGGCTTAGGCTTGTCTCGACCCGACAAATCTCAGAAATAGCAGCTTCCCAGCAAGTCGCAACGACCGCTGCATGCGCTCGGCAAGGTCAGCTGGTGTTGCTTCCTTGATAGTCTTCGCAAACGCGGCTTATCTTTCAGCGCTTTTGCCTCCGAATGTCCTCTCATCAACGTCATACAGGGATGTGCCGCCGCTAGGACCGACCATAGATGATTCTGATGCACACAAGAGAGGCGAACTCGGGCTGAGAATCGCATGCTCTTGCAAATGATACGCCCTTCGTCCACACTCGACTTCATTGGCCTGTGAGAGATCTGGTTCCCTCCTGAGCCAATGCAGCCCCGTCCTCAATGGTTACGATGCGAGCCTAATTCTGAACTCTGAACCTTGAACTTCGTGCCTCTGTCGCGATAAAAACAACTTCCGCGGATCTCAGATCTCTTGTCCACCTGTGCTATGCCGACACCGTTATATCTGCCTTACCAAGATATTTTGGGAAGAAATGACACCGCTCAGAAGAAGACGGGACAATTATTAACCCTGCTTATCAGTTTCGAAATAACGATAATAAATCAAAATTTGGGCGCACTTCCCGTAAAAGCGGCACGAGGAGTCAGCTTATCATTGGATAATAGCATGAGAGAATGCATCCGAGTCGGGCTCAGTGCGTCTGTGTGCCGACTTTGCATTCCAAGCGATTCAAATCCGGGGCCGGGGAGATGAAGCAGAGTTTCGTTGAGGCCAGCGCTTTCTTTGTGCAGAAAAACAGTCGAGTGCGTCTGCACGGTCCACGCTTCCTTTTTTTTTCAACAGCTTCCGAAGATACCGTAAATGACTGACCGCATGTTCTCCCCATTGCCGTCACCGCTCATCGTCGATGCGATACGATGTGTGTTTGGATTATTTGCCACCCTGCGTCTCTTCAGAGATACTAGCGTGGAGTAGACTGGACTGAGGACATCAATAAAAGGCAGATGAACAGGACGTCGACGCAGCTTGCAGAAAACTATGATTGGTAGACGGTGTCGGACGGACCTTCCGTTCTTCCGGGTGCATCTGGATCTGATAAGATTTATGAGCCGGGAAGGCTTCGCATCTTATCTGATTCACGAGTCTCGTTCGCCTGCTCCGCTCAAGCGCTACTCGCTCTGCAGCACATTCTAGGCCAAAAAGAATCAAGGTTCCTTCGCTAAAGTATTCAAGCATGCTCATCCATACGAGAGCACATGCTTTCTACTTGTTGGCCGCGAAGTGTATGCCTTCTTTCGTATCATGACCATGCTTCAATTGGTGGGTGACGATCCAGTCCATCGCGCAGTCGTCTTTCATATGAGATGATCGCGCCGGCGCTCCAATTGCGCCTCTAAAATTAAATGTCACCCTCGGGCAACGGATGTCCGCAAGTTTTCGTACCTCAGCCCCTCCTTTAAGTAAAGAGGCTGACAGCTGGCACAATTCCCCATCCCCCGTTCATATCGGTTTCTCTTTTCTTCATGGGCTACCTCGAACACTCTGAACTCTCTGCCGCCTTACAGGCGCGAGCGAACACGAGCCTTGATAGGACACTCCGCAACTTCCGCGCGGCCAAATACCCGCAGTACGCCGTCTACCTCGTTGCGTGCCTCGTCGTCGTCGTCTCGCTCTACAATGTCACATACATTCTCTACACCCGCCTCACCCTTAGCTCGTTTCTGCGGAATAAATTCTCTGCATCTGCTGAGGGCAAGGATAAGGAGACTGGTCCTGGGTCCGCTCGACGCCGCGGAGATATTTCTCTGAGGCGTGTCCCGCTGGCGCTGCTTAACACCTTACGTATAGCAGCATACAGAGTATCCCTTCCGCTTGGCCCCGGTCTACGGGTGCCGCTCATTGAGGTCGTCACTTGCGCCGGTTACTTCCTTGCGATGCTGACGCTCGAGTTCGCGAATTGTATGTTTAATCTCCTCCGTCCTAAAGCAATTGATTTAGTTGATGTACCGCCATCAGCGCGCAACACTGTTGGTCGACTGGATCCACAGTATTGGGCTGATCGTGCAGGGACACTTTCTGTCAGCCAAATCTCATTCATCATTGCGCTCTCTGGAAAAAACAATATCATCTCTAGTAAGTGTCTTTACGATTTAACTAAAGCTATTGGACGGAACTGACTGATACTTCTTTCGGATGTAGCGCTGACTGGAATAAGCTACGAGAAGTTAAACATTCTTCATCGCGCCGCCTCGCGAGTGCTACTGCTCTTGATATGGGTCCATATGTGGGGACGGGCGAGTACTTTGTTTACAAACATATGCCTTTACTGATTTGTTTTCGACTCATTATCCAGAGGGAGCTTGGGTGAGTCATATTCCCACTTCTATAATCAATGCTCACTCACCGTTTGCTCCTAGTCTTACTGGGAAAGACTCGCTTCATGTTGGATGGATACGTTCAGGTATTGTCGCGAACGTTGCACTAACGCTTATGATCTTACTCGGGACGCGACAACTCCGAAATTGGGGATATGAACTCTTTCTCGCTGGGCACATTGTGCTTTCTGTGTGAGTTATTTCAGTCATCATCGATAGTAAATACACTCCATACGGGCTTCTAATAAGGCGTCTATAGAATCCTCCTCGTAGCAGCGTGTATCCACGTTACGAACGCTGAGCAGTGAGTACTTTGGTCTACTTTAAAAAAAGACTCTAGTTTCTTATGTGACGGCATTCTCTTTAGATTCCTCCCATACATTTGGCCGGCATGCATCGTTTGGGGTCTCGACCGTGTGCTACGTCTAGTACGCACGCTCCGCATTCGCTATCTTGCCTCTAGATGCAAGGGAACGGCCTCACAAGCAATTCTCGAGGTCCTATCCCCAGACACAGTTCGCCTCACCATACGCGTCGCGTGGTCGTCTCATTTACTGCTCAGATTCGGATGGCAAGCGGGCCAGAACGCGTATCTCTCGGTGCCCACCGTTGCACGGTGGGGATGGGGGTTATCGACTGAGGCACATCCCTTTACCATTGCCTCTATCGATGTTCCAGTTGAATCTTTGCGTAGATCTGACATTATAGATGAAGCTCACGGGAGTCAGGAGAAGCAGGAGAAAGAAACTGAGCTGGAGATGAAATTCATCATCCGTGTGCGCCGGGGCTTCACACGAAGGCTGTACGAGCATGCGGTGCGCGCGGGCGGAGTGTGCTCGGTGTCAGTGTTCGTGGACGGCCCGTACGGCGAGCCGCCTGTGGTTCACGATCATCCGAACGTCGTGCTCTTAGCAGGTGTGTTTTATAAGGGTATTTATGCTTTCGGGTGAGCTTTACTGATGACAATGCCCGGAAGGTGGCTCTGGTGTCTCATTTACGCTACCTTTGCTTCTCGATCTCATCAGGTCAGTACTGATAGTGAAGATCGGGAGCGACGTACTCATCCGTATGCGAGTATAGACGCGCTCGGAGGGAGACACCTAATACACTATGCAGAAAAATTGACTTTATTTGGTTTATTCGAGAGCAAGGTATGGAACACATTTTTTGCACTCAGAGAAACGTGGCGCTACTGATCTCCTATCATGCATCAGCTCACTTCGACGGAATCTCAGACGACCTCAGCGCGATCCAAGAAAGCCTGCCAGCCGAACTGGACGTCAACATCCGTGTCTTCGTCACAGGAAAGCTCGACCCGCGGGCAGAACTTGACGTCCCGTCGCTTAACTCGAGTGCACAGAAGGGAACTGGGGCGGAAACGCCGATAGCCTCAACCGAGCCGAGTGCGGCGGTCTCAAAGGAGAAGCTCGAATCGGAGTCGCCAATAACCGAGGACGACAAACCAGGTTCTAGTGCAGAAGTTACGACTAACTCGCTCGTGCGCTTGGTGTATGGGCGACCCGCTGTTGTGGGAATTCTGGAAGATGAAGTTGCAGCATGTGAGGACTCTGTGGCCATCTGCGGTGAGCCTTCCTTCCGATCTTTTCTTTCTCGATTCGTAACTTATTGGTGACAATCGCTCTATTTAGTGTCTGGACCTCAGACTCTGATTGATGACGTGCGAGACGCGCTGAGCAAGCCGAGGATTGCGGGTCCGATGGCCGTCCTGCGTGGTGGTGCGAACGTTTTCTTGCATGTTGAGCGCTTTGGCATGTGATAAAAGCGACACACAAAAACCATATGTCACCTTCCTACGTTACTGTTGCTGTTCGACGTGTTTCACCAGTATAGTTTCCTTCTCTTCGTCCTTTTTGGTTCCGGGTCTTTGACATAGAAACGAAGATACATTCCGTTTTGTGTTGTTGCTGTATTGCCTGTATCTCTCGAAGTTTTCTCACATCTGAAGTAGAAAATTTATTTTATGAGTTGGAAGGTAACATTCACAAATGCGACAACCTCAAACCTCATGGTCGTGCTATCGATCTAAACATTAGAATAGGCGAATTCGGTCGGACTGATAACGATCGATTACATATAATTGTGATAGAATTTTGGTTATAGGTTACCAAAGGGTAAGGATACAATATGTGACTGTACAGCAGTTAGTCAGGACACTAAGTCAGAGCAAGCGGAGATCATGAAGAGACATGCCTTTATCTAGTGCCTCACGCCAAACGAATTCTTCTTTTTGCCCTTGTCATTTTCCTACCGCCCCCTTTTTCGCGTCACAAGTTCTTGGCAGATTCAGCACCAGAATGACTGATCTTAAGTACTTCTAATGCTCGATCGATGTCCCATTCCGCCTCGTGCTCCCATTCGGGTTGGGTCGGCGTCCAGCCTAGCTCGGTAGATGCGCGGCGAGCGAAGAAATGCGGCTCCAATGTGATAGCTTGCAACTTTTCTTCTGAGGAGCTGCACACATAATAAGCAGGTTACGCATATAAAAGAAAAAGAAAGCGAAAACGTACCTGGTAGGAGATATTTGAGAGAGAAGGCCACGCGTAACGAGAGCTTGGCGCACGCGGTCTGAAATGGTCATGCAGAGGTGCTCAGAGGCGGAGGCAATATAAACGCGCGGAAATTCAGTTTCGCTCGGAGACGGGGAAGCGGAGTGGAGGATGTCGTCGAGAACGAGTAGATAAAGAGCAGCGAGGTCCCGGACGTTTACCATCCCCATCACGCGATCCGGGTTCTCTTTGAGCGCGACAGATGTCAACGCAGGGAAAGATGTAGAAGAATTGAGCGGTTTAGGGAGCGAGAGGAGTTCTCGTATGGAGTCGAGGTAGAACGGACAGGGTTTATTGTATGGATTAAGGCCGTACACGGCCGTCGGCACGATGAAATACGCGCGCAGAACGCCCTGCTTTTCGGCGCCCAGTATAGCTTTCTCCACAGGTCTACTGAGAAGTGCGCGCACACACTCGCCGTCCATATCCTGTATCATCGACCAGTGAGAACGAGACCGTTGAACCAGAAGTGCTCACGACGTACGTCCCAAATTTCTTTCCCCTCGAAGACATCACCGCCACACGTATGAATGAGCGCAGGCACGTCCTCTCTCTCTTCCCTTCTTTGTTTCAGCCCTTCAATAAGCGCTTCCGCCACCCCAGGATCGTCTGCACGCGCGACGTTGACAATGACATCCGCCTTGCTAGCGAGCTGCACGAGACGTGCACGGTCTTCAAGTGTGCCGATGACTGTATTCACGGCACGGATGTGTGCTGCGTGGGCAGGAGTGCGTACGAGTGCGGTGTATTCAAGAGCGGGGTGTGCATTGATGAACGCGTTGAAGACGGCCGCTGAAAGATGGAATTAGTTTTAGTTGTACAAATAAAAGAATGAATTTACAGCCGATGTAGCCTGTTGCGCCCAGAAAGAGGATAGAAGACATTGTTAGGTTGTGTTATGAGTTGGAGATGATGTTCTCGGCCGGTCATGCTGAGCAGTTTATTAATATTATGGCACATGAAAATTGGGAGAGTGGTCATTCCGGAAGTTCCCCGGCGACGGATCACTCGTAGTGCGCGGGAGTTTCCGCCAGCCAATCTTTCGCCTCAGATATGATAAAGAACACTCTAAGTCAGAAAGGTCTTCGAGAAGTGTCTATTTAGTTTTGGCGGGAACGGTGAGGGAGAAGGTTTCTTTAAAAGAAGATAATCGGATTTTAGAGAATAGTCGATGGTAGAGTTATACAAACTCGTCCGTTGCAAGAGGGATATCCGAGTCCCGGCTACGATCTTGACCATCTCCATATAATGAGTTTACTTCCAGGTGGAAAACGGCAAGCACGCTAGTTCATGCTTTTGAGATACGGATATACTTGTCCTCTACATTGCCTCTGGTGCGAGCCGTGCAAAATAAACAAATAGCATTAGTGCATAGCTATCATGTGATGCGTTAGTCATCTATGAATTATCGAGAAGGATTACAAGTCTCCACGGAGGTTAGAATAATGGATCTGGTTCGCTGAATTATTGTGCACTGGTCAACTCAGCTATCTGCGATGCTTGCTGAGCTGTATATGAAAATTACGATAAGTCAGTAAAATAACTTACGCAAGAGATGAAAATGGGTTAGATTACCCACCAAAAACAAGGCTCCCAGTCGGCTCTCTCGTTCCTGAACAGTGTCTAAGCGCCTCAGTGATCCGAATCGCACTTACGAATAACTTATCAGCTCGTATTTGCGCCGTTCGTCGCACATGCAGGAAAATCTCTGCTGCAGCTCGCCCGATGACCTGTAAACAGAGCTATGCTTAGTTACGGGTACAGCTGAAATATCGATAGAAAAAGGCTGACACTAAATAGGGGGTCGACGGTTCCGATGTAGGCGCCACTGGAAACAGCCTCTAGGATGAACAATATCCGCTCTGCATGGTTGATCGCGAGCCTCGCGTCCTCTAGACCGAGGTCAAGATGTCCAATACTGTACACCCGGACCATAGCAGCCTCAACGAGCGCGTGTACCAATAAGAAGGTATCGCGCTCACAGACAAGCATTTTGGCTTCTTGGTTCCCATGCTGCGTGAGAATCTGCTCGAGCGGAATGATGGTCCGCGAAAAGGCTTGGATCGCGTGAGTCAGAGAACGAATGTCTGCAAGTATGGGTTCTCGATCCTGAAGAGAGACTTGAATGACGTGAAATCAATGAGGCTCCGTATCATAACGAAGAAATCGTACCTGAGACACATGAGGCTGCGAGTCTTGCAGAGCGCTCGTATAGAGCAGAAGCCTTGGCGAGCAGAACCAAAGGAGACCGATCCTCGGTCTGACTCTGCTTATGGACATCGAACAGAAAGCCTTGTACTGTTCCCGGACCTTCGACGTGACCTTCGCCGCATGACGTCGTAAAGTTGCCCGCCTACATAAGTAGAGATTCATTATAAAAAATAAACGGCCTACGCCTATGCTAAATGCACATACACTCACAGACTCCCCTAAACTCATTGGCCATGGCATGACAATGCTTGTGGTGAATGCGGCATCATCTATGAGAGCGCATGGAACGCCTATAGCAGCGCTCCAACAGCGATCGAGAATGAAAGCCATCCAGAATGTACAGACGCGTTCATGATGCTCTCTTGCGTCCCGCGGTTCTACGAGATCAAAGCCGTTTCCCGAGAAACTATATGGTCCAGGAACGACCCCACTTTCAGCGATTGAGAAAGGTTGAATGCGATGTAGGCCGCAGGCTACCGCAAGCGTCATTGCACCATTTGTATAATACATAGCTTCCAGGAGGCGTCCCTGTGTAAACAGGTACTGAGCAAAGAGAATATGGCCCTGAACCGCTTGGAATCTTCGCTGCGAGATGTTCTCGATCTAGTGAGTCATAATGATAAGATAGAAGTACAGGATATTAGAATAAAACAGTCTCCTACATCCAGTCCTTGCTCGTTCACCAAAGCATCTTGAAGTGAGCTCTCGGAAAGTTGATAATAGGCAGCCTCGTGTTGGATCAACTCAGGAGAGCGTGAAAGCCTGGCGGCCCAGAGATATACGGCATTGAGAAGAGCTGAGTGCGGGAGCACGTGCGGTTTCGCGACGCTCCTTAATGGATAGCTGATCGCCTCACGAAACCATATAGAGCCCAGTCTGAAACCGGTGTCCGATACGATTGCAACGAGGGAATGGATTCTGAATATTGTGTTAGTCATAAGATCCCATTATCGATTAAGAAAGCAGCATACAGCGTGTTATGAACCTCTTGGGGCACCCCAGCAGGCACGCATCGCAACATGGCAGAGACTCGTGCCTCAGCATTAGATTCGATTTCGACATTCCTTCTCAAGTCAGGCTCGTTGTTATATGGATTCTGCAGGACCATAGATTGCTCCTCGATATCTGGATTCTCAAGCTCGTGGACCCGAGATTGGAGGGTTCTGACCTGCTCCTCGAGTATCTGGATACGCGTACGGCCTTGCTTGTCGGTGTATTCGCAATCACCTGCACGTCCATGGTGGATGCACTGTGTACAGACAGGTCTAACACCATCGCATTTCTGTCAAAAATGAGGAGATGTGAGCTGACATCCCCAGCAGAATAAGTAAGTGTTACCGTTTTCCTACGTCTAACAGCAAGGAAACAAGGCTTAGAGCGTCAGCAGTCAACTCGCAAATTGAAATACGGTCGATGTGGTACCTGCAGCTAAAGCATGCCTTCCCTCGAGCAAGGTTCTCCAGAGGATCGTTTGGACGATAAGAGTCGCTACTCATACCAGGACAAGACGTATGGCAATGTGAATTTAGTCTCACTGCTGAGATTGTAGTAGTACGCACCTTCATCCCTGCATTTTATACACCCTTCTGAGCCTCTCATGAAGAGCACACAGCCAAGCCTCGGTGAACGATCCCAGTGGTGAACATCGCCAGCATCGCCTCCGCCTTCACTGCTACTGAGTCGAAAGTCGGAACAAGCTGGCAAGATAGCATTGAAGATTGGACGGATCCTCGTCCGCGTAAGTCGCACCGGATGCAGAGGGACGACAAAGAGCCTCGATAAGGACAAAGTTGAAGGGATTTTTTTCTGACTGAAACTTGATTTTTGAGTCCCTAGGCCTCTCCTCGCTGTGTCGCTGAAAGTTGATTGCTTCGCTCGCCCTCGCCGATCAATGGTCGGGCACGGGACGCGGTGAGTAACCTGGTTGCCGGTTGCTTGTAAGAAGAACGGGCGGCACGAAAGCGTAGATAATATTATTATTAATGAAGACCACCACTACTTAGTACTTACTGCTGCCCGGGGTTCAAGGGATTACAATAGACTTGTTATTGCGTATTTCTGTGTCGTGACATTAGAGTCTAAGAGCGCCTTGGGATCGGTCATCGGGGAGCCGCGAGTTCCGGAATGAATAAGAGTTGCAGGGAGTCACAGCCTGCGGGACGACAAGTTTCCTGCCGACTGGTCGCAAGAAAAGCAGTTTGGACCTGAGGAAGCTGCGCTTTCGGCGTTGGTTCAACTCAATCGGCGTCGGCACCGGCATGAACCTTCACCCGCTAAATTGACTGCGATGCTTTAGAGACCTGACTTTGCAAGCAAATATCAGTGTACAGATGAAATCTGGTATAGATGTTCTTTGTAAAAATAAAAAAATAAGAAGCGGTACTCAGACAAGCCTGGAAGCTGTCCGCAAGATTATGGGCATGGACAGAGACGAGGATGTACGAAGAATGACACCGAGTGAATGTAGATATGACTGAAGAAATCTCCGTGCACGGCATACCCGATAGCGACGGCGTGATTTCTTGGATAGATCCTCGAGTGATAAGGATATTGTGCTCCGAATATTAATGTCTCAAAGTTCCACCATTCATGATTTTCCTTAGGTCTGCTCTGCGCTCGAAAGTCGTATACCTCAGGCAAATCCATATTGACAGTGGCTTAGTTTTCATAAAAGAGAGCATCACTTGGTATTTCCGCCCTTCTGGTTCTTCTTTTCCAACCTCAATTATTCACGCGGGTGCCTCAGCTTCGACTCGCAGGAATAAAGGAAACGAGGTACGCGCCTGCAAAACTTGAATATTTTAGTCTAGAGGACATACTCAGCAAATCGGACGAACCTCAAGCTGATCTGACTGACTCTCATATCAGTTAAAGCCCATCAGGTGCGACGAGTTCAAGGTGGAGATGATCGTTGAGCATAATGCTATTTGAACACCCTTTCCACGCTGAAGCCATGGACCTGCCCGAATTCCATTTTAAATCGTAAGCCATTCAAATTTTGCCGCGATTCCCTTCTTATGTTAGAGATATATTTCATTTCTAAATGATGAACATACGACAGTAACTGGAGCTCATAGGCGATATACGATCGATTTACCCAAGATCGCGTCGAACCGAGCAAGAAGGGATGGAAGCGGTATACCTAGGGGCTCTTCCCAAAGCGCGTAGAGGCTACCCGTCACTGCTATTATGCCGGCCGTTCCTAGAATCCTGCGTGTCCGTACTCTGCTCTTTTCCCATCGTTTCGGTGAACCGTCCTGCGTTCCGTAGAGGTCAGAAAGAAGAGCGAAGCCCTCCAGCATGTGAAGGATTACAGATCCTGCAAGAGCACCATACATAAGCACGCTACGAACAGGCCACTTTTGAAGTGCGTGCTGGACGAAGGTGAAGTCGAGCTGTGCAGGGCCAATGGACGAAATGGGTGATGTTGGGTCGCTGGGATAGACACGGTGGATGAGAACGTGAATGGGAAGGAGTCCGAGAGCGGCATAACCTGCAGTGCTTAGGAGAGAGCGTAAGGGACGTGGAGGGTAGGGGGAGAGCAGACGCTTGAGAATCGCTGCAGAGACATGCAGACCGAGAGGTCCGAAGAGAAGGAGGAGCTCGCGCGGTGCTCCTTGGTAGTATTCACGGCCAAGGAGCTAAACCGGAGTGCAGTGATTAACTGAGTACGAAAGAAGGGAAAGTTGAGCTGACGTACCATGACCGATGAGGAGAGCGATGCACCGCCAATATTCGCGACAAGTGGTGCAGAGAGATGAACAAGTAGAAAGGCTGAAATGAAGGGCGCCGGTATGTGGGATGCCTTCGTCAGGTACGGGACGAGAGTCTTTCGAAACGATGCGCTGTTCGACGACGAGGAAGACATGTTGCTTGTTCAAATTCAAGTGTGAGACAGGCGCGTCGGCTGCTCAAGACGTGCCGTCGCGTGCCGCAGAGACGCGTCTCTAAGCTTGGGCATGTTTGGTAAGTGACTCTCACAGATACACTTCACAGTCTTCAGCACTACTCTGATGTGCTTGATCTCTTAACTTTATCATGTCAGTGAAATGAATGACGACGCGTTCTTTCTTTGGCTTCATCATACTAGTCCTTAGGTTTCAGTCTACATACACATGTATGTAAAGCAAGACAACATTAATGTTGGTTATGATAACAGTTACTATACTTGAAAGGATGAGGATTAACGCATCTATGCTACATCTACTGGTACGAAACATGTAATCTAGTCGTGCATACAGTGAGGATTGCAGAATGAGAACGTGGGATGGTAGACGTGCGACAGCAGTAAAATATACAGTATTAAGTGAGAGTTCCATTAATATTGTTCATGAATAATGAATCAGCTGAGCTCATTGTTGGCCATTCACCGACGACGGTTCTGAAATCAAATCAAGTCCTCGATCACCACGCGTGCTGACCACCGCTGACGAGGATGTCGGAGCCAGTGCAGAAGGAGCTCGCGTCGCTCGCAAGCCAGGCGATCACACCGCGCAGCTCGTCCGGCCGACCGAGACGGCCCAGCGGGTTCTGGTCGGACCATTTAGCTAGTACATCAGGCCGAGAGTGCAGGAAGTTGTGCGTCAAGCTGGAAACACGGTGACGATCGTCAAACGATAAAAAGGAATGAAGATAAAGGGACGTACGCAGTATAGATGTACCCTGGCGAGAGCGAGTTAACGCGGATGCCCTTTGGGCCGAGTTCGCACGCCATGCTACGCGCCATTTGAAGTACCGCGCTCTTTGATGTATTGTACGCAACCCAGTGCTGATCCTACGTAAAATGATCTCACGCGTCATAAAGAGAGTGAAAGCGAGAAAGAGCAAGTACGCACCCTGTTCGTTATGCTGCCGGACATTGACGCAATTAGAATAATACTACCCTTCGTCCCAAGACGGTCCATTTGTCGTCCGGCGGCTTGCGCAGTATGAAACACGCCGTTCACGTTGACTTTTAGTAGCTTGTCGAACTCGTCCGCAGGGTACTCAAGGCAGTCCTTGCCCCGTAAGATTCCTGCAGCAGCAACGCACGCATCCATCCGACCCTCCTTCTCCGCGATCTTCTCAACAAGGTTCCATACCGCCTCTTGGTCGGTAACGTCCACCTGTGCGTATTCGAGGCGTGCACCCTCAATTCCCAGGCGGGAGACATAAGTCTGGGTGGCGCGAAATGTGGAGTCGGGTTCGGAAAAGAGATCGAGGCAGTACACTGTGCCACCTGCTTCAGCGAGCGCTTCAGCCATTTCGAGACCCAGACCCTGGTGGGCACCGGTGACGATAGCGACGCGGTTGGCAAGAGAGAATTCCTTCTGGAGAAGCGTCGGCGCGGGCTTGAAGGACGGGTCAGATGCGGCACGGAGGGCGGCTTCGACGCCGAGAGGGTGCAGCGGGGAGAAGGACTGGCTCTTGGGAAGATGCGCTGCAGGCGTGCTAGTGAATGTACGGCGTGTAGACGAGGATACCGTGCTAGTGGGTGAGATGCAGCGAGGTGTATTCACACTGGGTCGCGCGCACCAAATGGCAGACCTCAAGGTGAATGATGAGCGAATCGCAGTAGACATGTGTATAGATGGGAAGCTCGAATTGGAGGCGAGAGGATGGGCGTTATAAGGTGCAGGACTGGGACGACGTCACGCTGTGTTGCGGCTAATCTTTATGCTAAGTGGAGATATGTTTTCGGGGCTCGCATGCATGTCGAGTTCCGTGCGATGGGGAGACAAGCAAGATCAACACGACGTCATAGCAGGCCTGCGTCGTTGGCGCCTATTGAAAATGGAAGGCACCCACTGCGCCCATTCATGATCGTGTCGAGAGGAAGCTGAGTAGCTGGGTAGATATGTTGTTGAGAGTCATGGTGGTATGCGTCAGAGGAGGATTCGCACGAATGAAATCGTCGACATAACTGACGTGTCTGAGGCACGTCTTTGCTACTGCCACACCCTTCGCAATTCGATTTTCATGCCATTCAATGCAAGAGAACTTCTCAGTCCACTGAAAATGAGCAAGCTACTCAGGTCGTCTTTGCGGAGGTTCTGCTGTGCTCCAAAAGGACTGCACTGACATCTGAAAACTCGCTCTCATCACGGATAAAAAAAGTACACTTCGGCAGCGCCATCATTTCATTGACCATCCGACGCATCACACTCTAGATCTGCATGAAGGATAACACTTGGCTACCCTAGCAACTCAGATAGTCAAGGTCAAGATTCGCCAAAGATCCGAGAAGCTGCAGTATGATCAAGTCGACCTGTTCCCTTGTATATGTATTTGAGCCAGACATACTTCACCCACGTCTCGAATTGAAGCCATTTAAAACATGTATTCCGACGCGGACGTAAGCCAGTGAATTTTAGGGGTTTCTGTGTCTAATGCAAGGTGGGCATACTATACATAACATTTTATATTCAGAGTGAGCGACTTATATTTCATGAACCATTTTCTGAAGAAACTCACTGTGGTATCCGCGACTTCTCCATCGATAAAAAAAGCTGTGGACATTTCTGGCCCTTACCTGACTCACAATGTCTTCAGCTACAACCCAATCAGAGCATGTTGGGGCAGGACGAGTACTGCGGTGACATCGCATGGTCCGTGAGTAATGTGCGCGCCCTTTGTATCGGTTCAGCTATCCTTGATCGGCGATTACTTCTATGTATCTTTATTTCTCTGCTACGCACAAAATAAATCTGTTCTGTATATAAATCACTTTTGAAGTGCCTAGTAAGCCTGTTGTATCTCATATGAATAAAATTTACAAAAAGAAAGGCACCGGAAGTAAATGAATATCCGAGACAAGCTCAATTGCTCGCCGTTAGCATATAGCAGCAAGAATTTGCTTTACAGTGTTTGTGATCAAGTAACTCCGAGGGGTTCACTACGGAATGCAATGGCAAAACCGCATAGAGAACTTGCCACTACACTGCTGCGACAAAACGGTGTAACCTTACATAGAAGCCGTCGTCGCTTTATTAATAGCATTTACCTTCCCCATTCAGCGTAAATGCAACACATGTCCAAGGTCTTACCACTGAGTGCAAGTTGTCCTTCATTAATATTTACGCTGTGCACCGTGGCATTTGCGAGATGTATCTTCCGGAGGTACGCAAAGGGCGCCCCATTGGGAGCTAAAATATCAGCGACCGCCCCTTGGAGGACTTTGCTGCGACTCTTACCTCAGATTACGATCGGAGTGCCATAGATTCTAAACCACTCCTAAGGTTTTAAGTGACCCTTTACCAGAAACAAGTGCAGATTCTTTCGAATACACAAGAACACTGAACAGGTATTGAGTGCCAAGAGAGTTTGGACTAGATGTAGAGACATACTAACGGAATATGGAAGAGCTCAAGAAGCTGTCGCTCTCGAATTTTTTTGTCGAAGGCCACAGGCCTGGCACTTCGTGAATCATGTTCACGAGCACAGAACAAAGAAGCTGCCGGAGGCAATTGAGAATGATAGGAAGCTGGACGGACAGGCGGGGCTGACAGTAGGAGACCCAGTCGTTGCTTATTTCTCCAGCATCTTCTAGGAACCGTGCTGCGCTAGGAACTTGCGCGATATGTCTTCGAGTTGGGACTGACATTAATATTGAGTGTGCAGGCTGATCGTACGGATCAGTTCGCTCGACAACTTGCTGACTGCCGATTAATTTTGAATTGCGGAGGCTTTCCTTTCGACTTTTGAACACCACTATCACCGAGGCTCTTTCAGTATTCTGCTTTATCAGGCTTTGAAATGTGCGAGCGGGAAACTCTAGTCGGTGCTATGTATCAAGAGGGAGAAGGTACGCGGACAGCCATCATATCGAATCTGTAACTGACGTCCTTCAAATCCGCAAGAAAGAAACCTCCACGAACTGAATGCAAATGAACGGAGACGGCCGTAAGGTTCGAAGTCCGAGATCGGATCAGTCGCTAACACCACTCTAAGTCTGTCTTTTCCCATCGTGTTCTCCTCGCTGCGGAGACGCTATATGAGCCATGGAGGAAGAGAGGAAAGGATCTGGAGACTGCAACCAAGGTAACGTGCCCGAAACACGATTCATTATGGCGATTTCATCCAAACGGCATTTGACAGGCCCGCAGGTGTCCAGACGGAAGGGCGGGCTGCTCAGATTCCTCAAAACTTACCGTCTTCTTCTGATGTTCTGCGCCAGAGTGTCGTTCCCTGCTCAGTGGGGCCGCGGTCGTCCTCGCTGTCGAAAGATACAAATTACTGTGGATTAAGTGCGATGTTTCAAGATGAAAGGCGGAGGAGATTGAAATGAGATTAATATTGAGAATTAGCAATCCGAGTCGATATTCCAATTAGCAGACGATCGTACGTAATTTGCTAAGTACTCCTTCCCCGCCCGTCCTTTATATCCCGCCTGTGCCACCTGCTATTGCAACTTCATCCCCGCCCACAATGTCCGTCCTCCTCTACGCCGCCGACGCTCTACTCGCAGCCGTTGGTCTCGTCTTCCTCTGTCGACTCATACGTCGTCTGTCACGCACTACCACTCCTCTTCCTCCCGGTCCCGCCCCCAAACTGCTCATAGGCAACCTCCTTGACGTCCCCACAGGCCGCGCATGGCTCGGCTGGTCCGCACAAGCAAAAGAGTTCGGCGCGCTCTCGCATCTGAGCGTCTTTGGTACGCACATCGTCGCACTGCATGACCCAGCAGCAGCAGCAGCCCTCTTCGAGAAGCGGAGCGCGGTGTTCAGCGACAGGCCCCGGATCGTGTTCGGTACGTTTTCACAGGCATATTCCCAACTTCACGTCCTGATTCATCCTATTTTTAAGGTGGCGAGATGTGTGGATGGGAGAACACTCTCGCCTTGCAGCGTTACGGAGATGCGTTCAGGCTGTTCAGACGCGAGTTACATCAAGTGAGTGGCATACTTGAATGCCAAAAGTGCAGGGCACTCATTGTTGTTTAGATCCTCGGCACGCCCGCCTCCATCGCGAAATTCCACCCGCTCATCGAAGTTGAGACACGTCGCTTCCTATTGCGCGTCCTCAACGACACCTCCAAGCTTCCGAAACACGTTCAGACCTCTGCAGGCGCGATCATCCTGCGCATGGCGTACGGTTACACTATTGAGCCTTCCGGCCGCGACCCACTCCATGCCCTTGCGGACAAGGGCATTTCGCAGATTAGTATGGCCGCCCAGCCGGGTGCGTTCCTAGTCGACGTCCTCCCATTCTTACGCCACCTTCCAAAGTATTTCCCTGGTGCTCGATCCTTTCATGCGACCGCAAAGCATTTCAAGGAGACCGTAACGGAGCTCGTCGAGAAGCCGTTCGCGTTCGTCAAGATGCAGGTCGCGAGCGGCGCGGCTGAGCCGAGCTACGTGTCTGCGCTCCTTGAGAAGTATGACAAGGATGGAACGGGCATGCTGAGTCCAGAGCAGGAGCATGCAATCAAGTGGAGCGCAAGTAGCTTGTATACCGGCGGCGCGGACACGACCGTCAGCGCAATTCAGGCTTTCTTCCTTGCAATGCTACTTCACCCACATGTTCTCGCTCGGGCACAGACAGAGATCGACTCTGTTACGCGCGGCACGCGTCTCCCCGGTTTTTCGGACAGGGAGAGTTTGCCGTATGTGAACGCTCTGTGCAAGGAGGTGCTCCGCTGGGCGCCGGTCGCACCTATGGGTCTGCCGCATGTCAACTCGGAGGACGTCATGTATGAAGGGTACAACATTCCGAAGGGCTCGGTTGTTATGCCTAATATCTGGTGCGTCATTCTGCGCTCTTTTACGGCTTGGTAACTGAAGTTCAACCCAGGCAATACGCGCACGACCCATCTGTATATGACTCACCTTTCGAGTTCCGCCCCGAGCGCTTCCTCGCGGCATCCTCCTCTCCATCTTCTCCTACCTCCCCGTCCCTATCATCATCGACTCTTGGTGCAAAGACGGGTTCTTTCGCTCGGCACGCAGCAACTATGGGTGCGGAGCGTGATGTACGTGAGTATGTGTTCGGTTTCGGCAGACGCGCATGCCCTGGTCGCGAGCTCGCAGACGCAAGTCTATTCATGTTCGTGGCGATGAGCGTCGCCGCGCTCGATATACGCTCGGCGGCTGGCACAGACTTGAGTAAAGTCAGCGTCGGAGAGGGGAAGGGCTGGGTCGCGGGAACTATCACGTGCGTTGTATTTCCTGCTTTTCTTGATAAGGAAATGACAAATGGGAATGCAGCCACCCCGAATCATTTTCAGTCGATGCACGCCCACGCTCACCGGTGGCGAAGGCACTGATCCGCGCTGTAGAGGTCGAGCACCCGTGGGATGACCATGACGCGGAATGTCTCATGCATCTGAACTGGAAGCGTCGTGCGTAGACCGCAATTCGAATTGTATATCCATCCACGATGGAAAAGAGAATTATGACCTGGCGCGTGAGCATGAAAGCATAGTGAATGGGTAGTGAAGGGGAAGGGCTCCCGTGTTTCGTGTCTTTCGTTCTTGTCTATTCTGTTCTTTCTGCCTCCTCTTCTCTGTTTCCCTCTGAATCAACGATTTATCCGCTCCTTGAACCTCTTCTAGTTTACTTTCCCTTCTTATTTTCTTCTGTGCCTTGTCTCATGCCGCCAATCGAGAGCTGCCATGTCTACCAACTCTTGTGTATAATAGGGCCTGGACTTTCATGCTCATTTCTTGTATGATGTGTGAGTTGACTGTCATTTTCACAAATAATGACTTGTTCAAGACATCACAGATGCAAGTAGTTCTTTTCACATCGTGTTAGGGTCGGGCGAATATTCCAATTCTTTAACCACAAAGGTGTTGCCTTCCGGACTGTATGGTCCTCTGAGTGGTGTATTACCGAGATGACTTTACTTATCTTCGACCGATCCCGTAACCAGCTTCTCCTTTGCTGCCCTTATCAGGTGGAACCTGAGGTTGGTATTGAAAGCACTTAGTCACAGCAGATAGGGGAGGTAATGCCCTAGAGGGTCGAGAGACATTCGGTTATGCTGCGATGTTGTCTAGGAGGCAAACTGCAAGGCTTGGCGTAGCTGAGATGCACTCAACCAGACTTGGTTATGTGGACAATGAGAGGAGCCTTCTAAGTGTGGTGTAGCCGAGGGTCTACTCAATCAAAGTCAATCCTTATTCAACTTGGGACAAATCCTCAACCCAGTATGGGGCGGACTCGTTATTCAACCAAGGAGGATATTACACAGTGGTAGTTATAGATGTAGAGGTAGGGGTAAGAAGATAGCTATGCAGGTAGCTAAAACCGTACTATAAAAGCGATAGAGAATGGGGATCTGGGGTGCTAGTTACTCGGCCTTATATAGCCTACTGAATTTCTAATTTCTTTACATTCTGTCCAACCAGATGCCCTTCCGTCTCCTTCCTATGTTTCAGGTGGCTGCAGCACTTGGCTGATGCAGTGGGGATGTATGCACATGTACTCCATCCAATGGTTTTCTTGCATTCTGCAATTCGGACTGCGGGCGTGAGTCATGTGATGTCATGACCCGCACGCTCGGGTGAGTACATCACCGATTTGGTAGTCGGGCTCCCACATTCTCCACATGCTTCGGTTTAATTAACTTCCTGCTTCTCCCGTGTGCTTCTATATTGGGGCTTTACTTCCCTGCTTCTCGAAGCGTCTTCCTCAGTTGTGGCACTGCATAGCCTATCGGGTTGCATTGCTGCGCTCGGGTGTTCATTCCTCCCATTCAAATCCATTGGGGATAACCATGTGGACCCATGGGTTATTCTTGGATCGCCATTCAGTGTCAGGTTCACTCGGTGATAGGGCTGCTCCGCCGAGACATGTCTCCATTGTGAATGGTGGGTCATGTGGTCCTAGGGCTAGAGTGATCTTGAATGTTCGTCTTCGTGACACGTGCTCGAATTCGTATAGCGTAATCGTGCCGTGATGCTTTATATCCCTGAGGTATGCCCAACAGTGCTTGAGTGCTGTCGTTATGTGTATCGGTATGTCATTCCCTTGTACTGGACTCGGGGTAGGTATTCATATCATCATCTTGCAGTTCCTGCATTCTTCATGTGGCTCCTTATTGTATTGGATAACTGTATCCCATTTGTAGTTCTCCATGCCACATTCTTCTTTACTGATGTGGACTTTATATGTCTTGGCATCTCGATAGTAGATTGCCTGTCCTGTTTCAAAGTATGGGGATTGGCCTTCCCACTTGTGTGCTCGTGTTAGAACTCGAACTTCCCCTTTTCTTTATTTTCCCTTTTCCTTTTCCTTCTCTTTTAATCGCTCCTTTTCATTATATTTAATCATCTTTTCAATCATTTCCCACACTCCCTTCATATAACCTTCATTCGTTCCATTCCCACTCATTATGTAATGTTAGGTATTATAGTCTCACGGTCATCGCTATATAAGGTCTCAGAAATTGCATGAACTCCTTGTTCTGCTTTTCCTCTTACCTCCGCGACGACCTAGGTGAGACTCGTCCCCCTTGTATTAGTCTAGTCTTGTATTAATCCTCTTACCTCCGCGACGACCTAGTCTGAGTAAGCGTGTCCCGAGTCTACGCTCGAGTATAGCACGTCCCAGAACGAGTCAGCCGAGGCCTGCCCAGTCCGAGTCGTCTCCCGGGCTCCCGCCTAACAGCTCGTAATGTGATGTCCTGGTCCATTAATCCTATTGTCTTCAGGAGTTCTGGGACCTTCTGTGCTACGTTCTGTAGTAGCATGCACTTGGTGCATGTTAGAACCTGAACTTTCACCTTTTCCTTTATTTTCCCTTTTACCATTTCCTTTATGATATCCGTCCTTTTCATTATATCTACCCATCTTACACAATCATTCCCACACTGCCTTCATTTGTTCCATTCCCACTCGTTATGTAATGTTAGGTAATATAGTCTCATGGTCGTCGCTATATAAGGTCTCAGGAATCGCATGAACTCCTTGTTCTGCTTTTCCTCTTACCTCCGCGACGACCTAGGTGAGACTCGTCCCCCTTGTATTAGTTTAGACTTGTATTAATCCTCTTACCTCCGCGACGACCTAGCCTGAGTAAGCGCGTCCCGAGTCTACGCTCGAGTATAGCACGTCCCAGACAACAGTCAGCCGAGGCCTGCCCAGTCCGAGTCGTCTCCCGGACTCCCACCTAACATAAAAGCAGAACCGCCACCCAGGCTCATCCCCAGCGTACGTCGTCGCTGCCGACTCACCTTCACTCGGTCTAGAGGAGCGCTCCCCTCGACGGACTTGACGTGTAAATCCCCTGAACGACAACCCTCAACCCTGCCCGGGCGTTTTCGAACGTTTGTGTATTAAGTAATCTGACTTTCCCCGACTCTTACCGCATTCGGGCGCCTACTCGACCTTGAAGGACCTGACATCCTAATCGGGAAACCCTCTCCCACCCTGGCCCTCCGTCTTTCTCTTTGGTGGAGGAACCATCTGACCTGGACGTGGGTAACACACCGTGTACAGTCGTCGACGTCGTTGTCAATTGTGATCTCGGTCGCCTCCTTCCGTTTGGTCATCAAACTCGCCGACGAACCTGTCCTTCATCAGCGTAACATACATCTGGACAACCAGCCCCTACCTGTTCCCCCCCCGACGTAGTCAAGATAGATCTCACCGAGGAACAACAGCGGGCTTTCCCCTCTTCTTCACGCTACGACGCGGAACGCCAATCGTACGTAGCGGACGACAGAAACCACGTCACCCATAATCTCTGGTGGAGCGACACTAGGCACGCCTGGTACTCGACTGACCCGTCTTCCGGCGAGCGAACTCGTTGGGCGCCTCGACCTCCCCGTGCACCATCATCACCGACAGTCTCGACATCGTCGGTCATCCTCCCAAGCGAACCAGGAGGCTATCGTACACCCCGTAGAGACTCGTCACCGCCGACACCCCCTGAGCGCCTGACACATACGCCCGTACCAGCGATGGCTGAAGGTTTCACTCAAAGGCAGCAACAAGAGATCGCAGCGATCGTAGCTGCCGCCTTCACCCGAGCAGCAACGAACGCCCCTGCAGCCCAAGCTCCAGCTCCCTCGATTGACGTCGCCCGGCCACGCGAATTCGCTGGCGGCGATGACTACCTCGACTTCAAGCGCGAAGTCCTACTCTTTGTCTCGGCGAACCCCACGAGGTATCCCTCGTCATTGAGCAAGATCTATGTCGCCCTCTCTTACCTCAAGGGTGGCAACGCGTCGACGTGGGCGCAAAACTACGTCCAGGAATTCACAACGAATGGCGTCGTGAACTTTACGGACGACTGGGCCAAGTTCCAGGAACGACTGGATGCCTCCTTCGATGATCCGAACAGGAAGGAGAAGGCACTGAAGAAGTTCCGAGACAAGATCCAGAAGGACCTCTCTGCCGACCAGTTCTTCCAGGACCTCGACGTGATCATCAAGGCAGCGGAGCTGAAGGACGAAGGCGTCATTTGTGACCGCTTGCAACGTGCGATGAACATCAAGGTGGTCCGCGGCGTGTTGAGGTCGACGCCCGTACCAACAACGTATGAGGCATGGAAAAAGAAGGCCATTGAGATCGATCGGGGCGAACAGCAGATTCGCGCCATCCAACGAGGTCGTACATTGCCGTTCACGCCCCGTCCGATGCCCCGACAAGGACCTCCTGCACGCCAACAGGTAGCAGCCCCGCACGCCGATAAGCGTGACGCGACGGGCATCACTTTCGGAGGTGCCGGCCAACCGATGGACGTCTCGATGAATGAGGCGCAACGAAAGCGCGCGTGCTGGATTTGCGGCGGACTGGGGCACTTTAAGGACAAATGTCCGCAGGCGAAGCCGATCATCCAGCGTATGTTGGAACTGATGGCACCGGGCGAGCGCCGCCTCATCGCTGACGAGCTCGGCGCGATGAAGGAGTCGGCATTCGAGGAAGTCGTGGACACTCGAAGGTCGACAGTGGAGGACTATGTGGAGGAAGAAGACAATGACGAAGAGGTCGTCGACTCGCAGGGTTTTGCGAGTGGTCAGGCGTAGCCATCGGGGCGACTGACCGAGAAGAACAAGGGACTTCGAATCCGGATTCGCTAAAATATAACCAACCGTCTGTACAATACATAGATGCAAACGACGTCGATGGTTTTCCCGATTACGAAGTCCCCACCGGTGTAAACAAAGATGAAGAGTACGAGCAACTGTTCGTGAGAGGAACTGGCGGACGCCAGCTGGACCTTCTCCTGACCGTTGAGCATGAAATAGCGGGTGAGGCGAGAGAGGTAGATGCGCATGCCCTTGTGGATTCGGGATGCACGGGATCCTGCATCGACGTCAGGTTCGTCGAGAGGTATGGGTTGGAAACGAAACGCTACATTCGACCCCTCGTGGTGCTCAACGCCGATGGCACGCACAATGAGGCCGGATTGATCGAGGAGTACGTTGACGTCGAGCTCATGATCGGCCGTCACCAGGAGAGGATTGTCCTCGCGGTAACGTCCCTAGCGTCGTCAAACATCTTCCTAGGATACGACTGGCTTCGACGTCACAATCCGGAGGTCGACTGGAAAACGGGTTCGATCGAATTCACCCGCTGTCCAGAAGAATGTGCGATCGAGAGAGAGCCGGTGGAGGACCTAGGCAAGGTGAAGAAGGTGGTGGAGCAGATGAGGAGGGTGAGTGAGATGCGAATGGACAAGGCGTCCTGGCCCGCATACCTCAACGACTACACCGACGTTTTCAGCGAAAAAGGTTTCGAGAAGCTGCCGGAACACCGACCCTGGGACCATGTCATTGACTTGAAGCCCGACTTCAAACCGAGCGACTGTAAGATCTACCCGCTCACGCCAACTGAGCAGCAGTCACTCAAGGACTTCCTTGATGAAAATCTGAAGTCGGGTCGCATTCGACGGTCGATATCGCCCATGGCATCGCCCTTCTTCTTCATTAAGAAGGCCGACAAATCGCTACGCCCGATCCAGGATTACCGTAAGCTCAATGACGGTACGATCAAGAACAAGTATCCCCTCCCTCTCATTGACGAACTCGTCGACAAGGTCAAGAAAGCGAAGTACATCACTAAGCTTGACCTTCGCTGGGGGTACTACAATATCCGGATCCGCGAGGGTGACGAATGGAAGGCAGCGTTTCGCACGAACATGGGCCTCTTCGAACCGACGGTCATGTTTTTTGGTCTTTGCAACGCGCCGGCCACATTCCAGGCCTTTGTCAACCACATCTTTAAGGACCTAATCTATGCAAACTTGATCATCGTATACCTCGACGACATCCTGATCCTCTCGGAAACCATCGAGGAGCATATCGACACGTCGAGGCGCGTACTCCAGATCCTCCGAGAAAATGGCCTGTACCTGAAGCCGGAGAAGTGCGAGTTTGACGCCAAGGTCGTCAAATACCTCGGCCACATCATCGGCAATGGCGAGATCAGGGCTGACCCGGCAAAGACGGAGGCGATTGCGAACTGGCCAGTCCCACGGAACCTCAAGGAGCTGCAACAGTTCCTCGGCATGGGAAACTGGCTGAGACGGTTTATTAAGGACTACAGCAAGGTGGTCCGACCGTTGACGTCGTTAACGGGCAAGAAGGACTGGGTATGGGAGACCGAACAGCAGGAAGCGTTCGAGGAGCTGAGACAACGTCTCTGCTCACCTCCAGTCCTAGCCATCGCCAATGACGAGGGCCCCTTCCGCGTAGAAGCGGACTCGTCGAACTTTGCACTCAGTGGTGTGTTGTTGCAGAAGCAGGAAGGGAAGTGGAGGGTGATCGCCTACAGGTCAGAGGCACTTGAACCGGCAGAACGAAACTACGAGATCTACGACAAGGAGATGCTCGCGATCGTTTCGGCGCTCAAGGAGTGGCGGCAATACCTCCTTGGCGCTCGCCACAAGATTGAAATCTGGTCCGACCACGCCAACCTCACCTACTTCAGGTCGGCGCAGAAGCTGAGCTATCGCCAAGCTCGCTGGCAGACTGAACTTGAAGAATTCGACTTCCACCTCGAACACAAGTCGGGCAAGACGATGGGCAAGGCAGACCTACTATCGCGCATGGCAGGCTACGATCAGGGGAAGGATGACAACGATGGGGTCGTGTTCATCAAGGATAAGTGGTTGAACCGTGGAGTGGTGCGGACATCGCGCGACGAGGTGATGGAACGAGTAGGTGAAGTGCAGAGGACGCAGGACGAGTCGGAGAGGCCTACGGGTTTGGTGAAGGTCGCCGAGTTGTGGCGAATGAAAGGCAAGGTGTATGTTCCATCGACAATAAAGGAGGCCGTGTTGCGGGAGTGCCACGACTCGGTTCTGGCTGGTCATCCGGGAGCGTCGAAGACAGTAGAGCTCGTCCGTCGCGATTTCTGGTGGGCATCAATGTTCTCCGACGTCCGAGCATACGTCCGAGGATGCGACCGTTGTCAACGGACGAAAGCCTTAAGAACGTCAAGGTCTAGACCGCTCCATCCAAACGCTGTCCCTGAAGGACCCTGGGAAATTGTTACGGTCGACCTAATCGGAGAGCTCCCAGACTCCAAGGGACGCAACGCGATCTGCGTCTTCGTGGATAGGTTCTCGAAGCAGATGCACGCGATCCCGACGACGACGAGGCTGTCAGCAGAAGGCATGGCCCAGCTGTACCGCGACCACGTCTTCCGCCTCCATGGCCTACCAAAGAAAATCATCCATGACCGAGGCACGCAGTTCGATGCGTCGATGATGAAGGAGCTGTACAAACTTCTGCACATTGAAGGCAACCCGTCGACAGCGTACCATCCACAGACGGATGGTCAAATGGAACGCGTTAACCAAGAGCTCGAACAGTACCTTCGACTCTTCGTTAACCATCGGCAATCGGACTGGAAGGACTGGCTCCCCCTCGCAGAGTTCGCATACAACAACCGTGAACACTCAGCAACGAAGATGTCCCCCTTCTATGCGAACACAGGACGTCACCCCTTGAGCTTCGACACGACGCGAACCTCATCTGCTAACATGTCAGCGGAAGAATTCGCAAAGCACATCAAGGAGACTCATCGCGTTGCTAAGGACAACCTAGTCAAGGCAGCAGAGGACATGAAGCGATACCATGACCGGACAGCAGGAGCTTCGGTGGAGTACAAGGCTGGAGACAAGGTCTTCCTTGATGGGCAAAACATCAGTACGGACTCGCCGACAAAGAAACTCGCAGACAAATGGTACGGCCCCTTTGACGTAGTCGACAAGGTAGGAGCGAGCGCGTACAAGCTCAAACTCCCGAAGCGATGGAAAAAGGTCCACCCTGTCTTCAACGAAGCCCTGTTGAAACCCGCCGTCGAACCATCCTTTGAAAGCCAGAAGCAACCGCCGCCGCCGCCGCCAGACATCGTCGACAACGAGGAGGAGTACGAACTTGAGGAAGTCTTAGACTCACGCCTGCACCGAGGGAAACTACAGTACCTTGTCAAGTGGGTCGGCTACAATGAACCTACTTGGCAGCCTGAGACGGACTTCGGCGAGAACGCGAAGGAGGCGATCGCTGAGTTCTACCTCAAACATCCCGGTGCACCTCGGAAACTCGACATCCCTCGTCAACGACTCCGTCCGCTCTTCGTCGACACTGAACCTGACAACCGCGATCATGGTTGGTCGGGACGCCCAACCTTGAAGGGGGGGTAATGTTAGAACCTGAACTTTCACCTTTTCCTTTATTTTCCCTTTTACCATTTCCTTTATGATATCCGTCCTTTTCATTATATCTACCCATCTTACACAATCATTCCCACACTGCCTTCATTTGTTCCATTCCCACTCGTTATGTAATGTTAGGTAATATAGTCTCACGGTCGTCGCTATATAAGGTCTCAGGAATCGCATGAACTCCTTGTTCTGCTTTTCCTCTTACCTCCGCGACGACCTAGGTGAGACTCGTCCCCCTTGTATTAGTTTAGACTTGTATTAATCCTCTTACCTCCGCGACGACCTAGCCTGAGTAAGCGCGTCCCGAGTCTACGCTCGAGTATAGCACGTCCCAGACAACAGTCAGCCGAGGCCTGCCCAGTCCGAGTCGTCTCCCAGACTCCCGCCTAACAGTGCATTGGGGATCAACCTCCATTGGTTGTCCTTTGCTTTCTTGATGTTTGTGTGCCATGTCACAAGATGTGACAGTGTAGCGTGACTGTGACTGACAGATTTTTGCCTGGGCAAGTATCCGTCAAGATCAGGTGACCACGTAATCATGTGTATTGACAATGATCTGCCTTGATCGACGTTTCCGAATGTGCAAAAATTTCCTTTCACATTGATTACGATTACTGAGTTTACGAAGTATCATCTTTTGTTGTGGGCAAAGATAAAGTCCCCAATTTGGGGTTTTGTCAGCTTTTATAAGCTGATGGCATACCATATATGTTAATTTTGGACCCCTTTTCTGCTAAATTGAGCAGTGGCGATGAAGTTGTTCACTGCTTTTGTGGCTGTACAGTGCTCACTTTCTTCATTGACATAAGGTATGCAAAAGTTAAACTCAACAAGGTGTGACATGGGTGGCGCTAACCTTACTTGCCTAATCTGGCTTCACTCGATGTCGACAAAACAACATCTTCAGCTAGGCACAAATTTACAAACAATCCTCACAGAACTGTTGGGACAGTTGTTGTCTACATTTCTGTGGTCTTAAATTTTTGAAAAATAGATTTTTGGATGACTTATTTTACAAAAGTCTTTTTTGTGCCAAATGCCCCATATTTAATTGTACCGTACTCTGGCAGATTTTTGAAAATTTTACCCATCAATTTTCGCGCTCTTGGCTAATTTTATATGATTAATATGTTCCAAATATAGTAGGTTCTCTTTATTATTAATCATGCTTAGCAATTCTTCTGCACTGCTACAAAATTGATACTGTACTATAGCTCACAAAGACAAATTGAGCATGCTGGTAGTGATAATAACTCAGAAAATACTGAACAACTGTACCTGAAGTCCTACAGTGATCATGCAGGGCATCTACAAAACAATTTGATTTTCTGAACTCACGATTTTCGCACTAGGGTCCTTCCTAATGGGGTAAGCGAGTGGTTCAGGGTCTGTGACTGTGACGTGACATCAGCTTGTCGAGTTTAACTTTTGCATACCTTATTTTATTTTATTCAACCATCCAATTCTCAAGCTTGAAGCATTTAAAAAAACTTCAGACAATTCTCTATCTGTCTATGTATTTTTTGTAAAATAAAGTGGCCTACTTGAATTAAAAAACGGTCGAAAGCAGAGTTGACGACAGTGCCAACATGTGATCTCCAACCTCAGCAGACTTGCGGTTGTCGACGAGTCCGTTTCGCTGCAGCAAAGACACTCGCTTCGCTCCCTCATATGTTCCTCAGTGGGAGGTACACTTGAGCTGAATTGTCTCCTTCAAATTTCTCTTGGGATTTCTCTACTTTTTTCTTAATCACACTACATCACTGCTTCTCACCGTAGCCGTCCCGTCACAGCTGCCTGCCTGCCCACCCGCACTGCTCGAGGCAACAAAAAGGTCGACGACAGCATGGCAAGAGGACCTCCAATCACTCTTTCATCGCATGAAAGATCACTTCCCAGACGTCATCTGGGATCTACTGGATGAGGACGCAATGGACGAAGGCAGCAACGCGGACTCGGAGGGTTGGGGACATAAAGGTGGGCACAAGCGCAGAACCTACCACCTGTCCTTGAGACTAACAAATGCTAGCTATCGTTTATGCTCCTGCACCACCCGGTTTCCAAGCACGCTATTTCACATTCTGCCCAGCACCTATCGCATCCCCACTTCCTTTCGCTGCCTCTCAGACACCGTCTCTTCCAATGCCGACGACATCTGCACTCTCTCAAAACCTTGGCGTTGAGTTCCCCTACCCGGCCTCCATGCGCTCCACTTCACCTTCCCAGCTCTGACCTATCTCCCCTGCGTCCTCTGCAATCGGCTCCCTCTCGCGCATATCTCTCAACCATAATACCGTGCTATTCACCAACGAGCTCGAGTGTCTCTATACAGGAAGGGGATTTGGGGATGCTTTTGAGTTTTTGTTCGATGTGAATGAGAAGGGCCCGGAAGGCGATGCCGATGTAGAAGAGGTGCGCGTCGACAAGCTTCGGAAGGACCTTGTGTTCTTGTGGAGGTCTCGTCTGTATTCTGACGTTTGCATTGAACTACGCAGCGATATGCCAACAGTAGGTGCTCCTTCCAATGAAGAAGAGGTGACCGCTGTCTTCTGCTCGCATCGATTCGGTCTTGTAACGCGTGCGCCATATTTCTACGATCAACTCATCACTTATGATCTCAAGAATACCCCTGCTCCCGGCAAGCTCACGACCCTTCGCCTTCCCTCGCCTCCCTTCACTCCTCCAGCACTGTACTTTACCTTGGGATACTTATACACCGGCACGCTCAGCTTCAGCAACCGTTCATATGATTTGAACACCGCTTTCGCTATCCTGTCCACCTCATCTGCCTCTGCGACCAACATCCTCGCGATCGAATGTGTCAATGTCCAGCAGCAGGAGCGGGGCTTCAACACGCGAGTCTACATTCAAGACGGCTCGCGAGAATATGACTCCGCGCGACTCTGTTACTCGGTCGAGAAAAGTCTCGACCACGTCGACGACCTCGATGCACAGCACCGGAACCTCAAGATCTCCGCAAACGCCGGCGCCTGCGCTACCGAAAGGACGGCCGCGTCGCGTCTCTGAAACTAATGCGGCGCCAATTAGTACGATAAGCTCAGCATCTCGCACACGGAAGGTGTCGCCCATTACTACAGTACCTACGAAAACAACAGCGAACAAGACGTCCGTCATTCGAAAGTCACCGTTGGCGAATTCAATTCGATTAATTTCATCTGCGGCAACAGCTGGAGGGAAGAAGACAGCGACGAAGAGGTCCCCTGCAGATGAGAAGAAGCTTTCTCCAGCGAGGCATCGCGTGCGACTTATGCCTTACTCTAGTACGTGTTTATCCACCTTTAACTCATTGTATGGTCGCTGATTAGTGTATTTTAGCCTTTCGTCTAAATCTTTCTGTCACTCCACCGTATAACGCCGATTTCGTTGGCGATGAGATGAACATGCAGTATGTCACTCTTAAGATTAGCCTTACATCTCTTTCTCAGCTCCGTCTAGAGCGAAGAGACGAGAGCCGAGCTCAGTGAAATTGCATGGGTTGCGAAGCAGATCATCTCGCTACAGGCGAACAAACCTGTTGTGGGCATCATACAGGACACGTCGTGCGGTATCCGGAAATTCACTCTGCGGGATAGCTTCCTCGACTGGGTGCAGGTGCAAAACATCCTGCTGTGGGTGCCGGACTGGGACGGCACGATTCCGACGCTGGCGATCTTAAAGCCGAAGCCATTATGGACGGGCAAACAGATTCTTAACATGACGATTCCTCGTGGAATAAACATATATCGCTCGCCTGATCCGAAATCTTCGAGCCCCGTTTTCGATGATGGCATGCTCATTGAAAACGGCGAGATCATCTTTGGTATCGTGGAGAAAAAGACGGTTGGAGCGTCGCAAGGCGGTCTTATCCACGTCGACTTTCGCGAAAGAGGTCCTGAGGCGACTCGTACACTGTTCACTGGTCTCCATGAGATCGTTAATTACTGGCTTTTCCACAATGGATTGAATATACGCATTGGTGATACGGTCGCGGATAAGAAGACAATGGCGTACATTACGGAGCAGATCAAGGTGCGAAAGCGGAATGTCGTGCAGGCCATTGAAGATGCATCTAACGACCGTCTGAAAGCTGCACCGGGTATGGCTATTCGCGAGTCGTTCGAGAGTCGAGTCGAACATGAGCTCAACTTGGCGCATGACCACTCCGGTGTCAAACAGATGGTTGTCGCGGGTTCGAAGGGTTCGTTCATTAACATCTCGCAGATGACCGTCTGTGTTGGTCAGCAGTCCGTTGAAGGGAAGCGAATCCCGTTTGGCTTCAGGCATCGCACACTACCTCACTTTACGAAGGATGACTTCAGCCCAGAGACGCGCGGTTTCGTTGAGAACTCGTATCTTCGTGGATTAACTCCGCAAGAGTTTTTCTTCCACGCTATGGCTGGTCGCGAAGGTTTGATCGATATCGCTGTCAAGACGGCCGAGACTGGTTACATTCAGCATCGACTTGTAAAGGCACTCGAAGACGTGGCTGTCTGCTACGACGGGACTGTACGAAATTCACTGGGTGACCTGATGGAACAGATCAGCCCGAACGTGCAGGATGATGGTATCCGCAATGCTGACGGCAAGCCGATTACAGGTGGTCTGCTTTTCCGTAACTACCTTCTGAATCGCTGTCAGGAAGGCTTCGGGCGCGGCCGGACGCAGAAGGAGTCGACAGCGGCAGCGGCTCTCGTGAAGGCGACAGAGGATCAGGTTCTTAAGGTTACCAATGAAAAGAGGAAAACAAGGAGGCTGGCGAGAGTGCGCTGTATTCGGACAAATACTACGCTGCTCAGAAGGCCAAGCGTCAAGGCCTCGGATTTGTCAAGTTCATTGGTGAGCTCTTCAAGCTTCAGATGCTCACGGATCGTATCATGCTTGAATGTATCAAGAGATCGAAAGCTTATATAAAGTCCCCACAACTGTTGGTCAGGCGCTCGATACCTCTCAGGCTCGCGGACACGTGAACGTCTACTTCAGTCGCACGAAGGAGCTTGCAAAGAGCAGCAACGTGTCGTCTCATATGTAGCTCATGTTACAGGTGTGTGCCTTCTGCTTCATAGCCTTTCGTTGAGCTGACTTTCTTGGACAAGATGTGATTGAATTGCGGGAAAGGAAATGAACTACCCGCAACTTAGTCGCTGCTCAATCGCTCAGATTCATGACGCGGTACGCGCTCTTGCTTTGTTATTCAGTTTCACTCGTGCTTACCAAATATACAGGCTGCGAAAGAGAAGGCGCAACAGGAGTAACATAACTTGGCATGCTCAGCAATGTCTCGTGGTGATTTACGCCGTGGCCATGATCGTGACGGCAAGGCTCAAGTAGGTCCCGACGGATGGGTCGTTGCCTCTGGTCCTTCGAGGCCTGCCAACAAGGCGAGCGATCTGACGAGCTTCGGCAAGATTCAGAAGGGTAGTGGCGCCACGAACTTTGGACCAGCTAACGCCTTCACGAAGAAGGGAGACAGCAAGCGCGATAGTGCGAGCCTTTCAAGGACAAGTTCGAGTACACAAACATGTTCCAGATGCTGCAGGCCGCTAAGGCCGCTAATGAGACTCTTACTACATTCTCGTCTCGTCCAAGCCGCCCGTCAAGCCGTACAATGAGCGTCGACTTGACCCACAATGCACCTGTGGAACCTGCCCAGCCTGCTCAGCATCCCAGACTCAACCTGCTTCCGCGTTTGAAGCCTGTACAGGAGAAGTCGGAGGATAGTCCCGCTGAGGCTTAGAATGGTGAGGGGGGCGAGGAGGGCGAGATCCTCGAGAAGGACTCTAGGAAACCGTCGATGTTGAAGGAGCAGGCGGAAAAGAAGATTGACCAAGACCGCAAGGAGTTCTTCGCTTTCTGCGATCTCGACGAGGCGGAAGAGTATTTCTCTGCACTTCCCTTGGAGCATCGACATATTCTCGTCGAGAATTTTGTCATGTCTGTTATCGAGGCGAAGGAGGCTGATGCCAAACCCATTGCCGACCTGTTTTCGCGTGCTCTATCGCGGAATCTCTGTTCACCCGCATCCTTCGAGGAGGGCTTCCTGCCTGTCGCGGAACTTCTCGACGGCATCGCGATTGATGCGTCTAAGGCTTTCATTCTTATAGCGACGATGATATAGGGCGCGAAGCTAGATGAGGAACGACGGACGCATGTATCAAGCAAGTCAATGGACAGCGACGAGCTTCTTGCTTTTTTAGCTCAGATTTTGTTTGTGACTTTATACTTACTCATCAGGCAATCTATCTCCTCTTCTCGTCATTGTCATTCCATTCTCACCTCCCTGCCCTCTGCCCGTTTTCCTGCGCCTTCATAACCTCTTTACCCCGTCGTGCCTCTTCTGGCTTCTCTGACTAACTTTTTTAAAATACATACTCTGTTGTTCCTCATTTATTGTTTTTGTTGCTGCAATTTTGTTCCTTCAGCCACTTTCCTATCTGTCTGTTCAACCTTGCAAACCCTGTCTCCTCTCATGGTTTCCAACCAAAGAATGCGCCTCTCGTTTCTCACGAGGACGAAATCTTCGGACCCAACGGCGCGGACGAGGATGGATTCGAGCTACCAGATGAGGTTGAGCCATTCCTCTCGGATAAGGATTTGGAGAAGGAGAGCACTGCGGACGGTATTGCTTTATGGTGGACGCCGGAGCCTTACAGTCACCGCTCGGGACACATGCGCTGCGCGCAAGATGTACCATTGGTGAAGATTTGGTACTTGGAGCACCACCCATCGAACCAGCCTGTAAAGGTTCGCATGTCGTACCAGAAGCTGCTCAAGTGCTTTGTTCTCAACGAGCTGAAGACGAGGCCGGAGAAGCCGATGACGAAAAAGAACCTGTTCCGTCAGTTGAAGGCGACGAAGTTCTTCCAGACCACAAAGCTGGACTGGGTGGAGGCTGGTTTGCAAGTGTGCGGGCAAGGATACAACACGCTGAAGTTGCTCATCCATCGCAAGGTATGATCGTTGGGAAAGCTGCGTTATATCATTCTGACTTCCAATCCTTCTAGAACTTGAATTACCTTCATCTCGATTACAACATGAATCTGAAGCCGGTAAAGGCGCTCACGACGAAGGAACGCAAAAAGTCTCACTTTGAAAATGCATTCCATTTGTGCCGTGAAACTCGTCGCCTCACAAAGCTCGTTGTCAATGCGCACGTCCAATTCCGGCTTGGCAATGTAGATGCCTTCCAACTGGCGGATGCATTGCAGTATATCTTCGCACATATCGGCGTGCTCATCGGCATGTCAGAACTGCATCTGCATCATTACTGCGTGGAGATTTGCAAAGCCCATCCACAGCTTTACACACGGGAAATGAATTAAAGACGCTGGCAGCCTTCGGAATGGGGGGTATCCGGTCTTCATCGTCGGAATGAAGGGTAATGGCTTTGCCGTCATCTGGCATCGGTAAAGGCCGAGGCAATTTCTTGAAGAAGCCCAGAACTAGCAGTAAATTTCAAGGGAGTTAGCAGAGAGGATGAAACGTGTGTCTGTACATGTTTTCACGTTCAAGGAGGACGGTTGCCAAATGTGTCTGCAAAAGGTAAAAATGGCGTAAAACAATCAAGCTAAAAAAGCACCTTCCTACCATCATCATCGACCGTGGGAAAACAGTGTAACCAGCCTCATTTCTCGTTCTCTACTCGCTATGGACAACAAATTGTTGGCCAAAGCAAAGGCGTCTCTTCACAAGACAAAGTCTTCTCGTTCCCTTGTTAATCCCAAGGACCCCACCATGTGTGAGGAGTGTAAACAGGATCTCCCCTACCACAGTCGCTCGTGTGTTAGTGGGACCGCCAAGCTATGCGTCACTTGTGGTCGCGACAAGACCTACAACCACAACGACAATGTATGCATCACAGTACAGGCGAATCGTGCTAATTGGTCACCCGATGTCGAGGCGGACGAACATGCCGCCAAACTGCGCAAGCAAGGGGACCATCCCCCGACCCCCGTTGTCGAATCGCAGAACACTCTTAAGCGTTCTAACTCGGAAGAAGAACATAGGTCCATCCCACCTCCCGCCCGCATTGACGATGATGATATGGACGATGACCTGTACATCCCGGACGAGCATACCAGTCAGGCCCCCCAGGTCGACAATATCATGCACGATATCGATGAAACGACTGATCCGGCCATCGCCGAGAAAGTTAACACTTCTTTTGCTGACCTCACCAAAGAAACCATTAACACTATTAACATGCTCATCACCCAACCGACGTGGTCATCTGATGAACCCTGGTTCGACGATCCGATCCGCGCCGGCACCATCCTGGCTAATATTGGATCCAATCTCGTATCTTGGATTAACAAAACAAATTCTTTAGATGACGAAACCAGCCTTTCCAACTCAGCCAATGATAGTCTGGAAGCTTTCCACTCCACCTTCCGCATTCATTCGCCCTCTTTCAAACACGTGTTCGAAAATATTTATGTCAACAGCCAAACTATCCGCGACCAGGAGATCACGGATACTATGCACGCTATGTCGCGGTCTATTCAACACCTTTCTGCAGTCGTTTCCTCTATTTCTGAAAAGACTAACACAATTGAAAAACAACTTTCTGACGTTTCGGCTCCTTCAGTTCCTCGTCCGGCGCCTGCTTCTACTAACATTAATAAACCAGGCAAAATCCTGCCCGATCCAATCGGCGTCCGCTTCGTAAACGACCCTAAATTTCCGCCCCCTGGCCCCGTCTTTAAACAGCGCGTCCAGACCCCGAAAAACGGCAAAACAGAATACGCAGCGGCTATCGCTAAAACCCGCATCCCGGGTTCCAGCTACCGCATGACTTCGGAAGGGACCATTATCGCACCAGACGGATACGCCCACTCCGCTCATAACGCCCCCCAGGGTTCCCAAACCAAGGTTTATTACCCGCCCATTGAAGCCGTTGGAACAGATCGAGATGGGTTTACAACTGTTACCTACGCCAAAGCGGCTCAGAAGAAGCCCAAAGCCACTCCTACCAAAGTGGTCCGTGCGACTGAACAGAACCCTGAAGGGGAAATTTCTACCGTTCCAATCAACCGATCTAACGGATCGGTCAACACTCGCGTTCGAAACGTCCGCCGTATTTTCTTCTCTCTCCCCGGCGACCTTGCCGTTCGCCCTTCCACTTTGTCTGTCAAAAACAGCGTTCGCGCTGGCCTCAAGGGCAATCCCCTTTTTAAACATCTCGTTATACTTAACGTGGAATACACCACTAACAGCAATCTTCTGATTGCGTTCACTAACATTCGTTCTGACTTTGACACCCAACATAGCTCACTCGTTGCCCAACTCAACCGCATCATCAATATCAACGGTGCTAGGGCCTTTACGCCCTCACCACAGTTCAAAATGGTTATCCCGGGCATCCCAGTCTTTGACAAAGACACCAACCTAATTTATTCTGAAAAAGACCTTATTGACGAGATTTCCGCCCTCCTGCAATTTGAAGGCCACGAGTTCATGTTTCCACCGCGCTTCATGTCCTCCATCGAGCGCTTGAACCAGCGCGATTATTGCAATGTTTCAGTCGTCCTCAAAGATGACTTGCGACTCTGTTTCGACCATTTCTTCCTACATAACAACCGGTCTATCCCAATATTCGGAGTCATACGTCGCCTTGAAGAAATGCATGCTCGCCCAACAATTAACCAGTGCGACAACTGTCACCGCCTGGGACACCCTGCCTCTAAATGCCGGTCTGTTGCTCGCTGCGCAATCTGCTCCGAACCGCATCGCACCGCCGTACATGTCGCCAAGTGCGCTCCATGCACCGCATCCAACAACCTTCAATGCGAGCACTTCGCCCTGTGCATTAACTGCCAGGGCAATCATAGCGCCAGGTCAACGGAGTGTCCAGCTCGCCGCAATTATCGATCCCCCTTCTAGACGCCTATGACGGATTCTATTTCAGTTTTTTCTCTTAATCTTCGCAATTCAATCCCTACCTTTGACTATCTGCTTTGTGCCTTTTCCTCCACTCATTCTTCCCCAGACATCATCTGTTTTCAGGAAATTCCTACCATTTATTCCATTGTTCCTTCTAAGCTTTCTTCATCCGGTACCCGCGTTTTTAATTTACGCAATTTTACACCTTACATCGCGTTTCGACCTTCCTCTTCTGAGAAACACAGGTGTTGTACGCTTATACATCCCCGTATCGTTCATCGCGTTTCCCTCTATACTCCCAGCTCTTTGTCTCCTAACATCACCGTCATCTCTATTTTTCGAGACGACTTAGCCCCTCTTTTACTTTGGAACATCTACAATTCTCCCTCTCTCCATGAATTTGAAAACCCTCTCCCCTCTCTTGACCTTCCTTCCAACATTTTCATAGGGGATTTTAATCGCCATTCGGAACTCTGGTCTTTTCCAGAACAATCCGCGGTGTTTTCTAGCTCTACAACTCTCGTCGACTGGATCAACGAGAATCGCCTAATTATTTGCAATCCTCCCCATCATCATACTTATTTCAACCGCGCATCTGGGTCTAAATCCATTATTGACCTTATCATTGCTTCAGATGATTTCGCTCCCTCCCTCTTAGAGAGCGCTTCTATTTCAGACCCTTCCCTTGACATTGCGTCGGACCACCTTCCTATTCAATTTTCGTTTGATGTTAACGTTGTGACCGCTCCCCAACAGCATCCCCTTCGTTCTATTCGCTTTTGCGATTTACCCTCTTTTATCGGGGAATTTTGTGATTCTAACTTATTCCCCTTCTCTCTAATGGGCATTGACTCCCCCAAGGCGCTGGACGACCTTCTTTTTTCTCTTCATTCAACCCTTTCAGACTTTGCGATCTCCTTCCTTCACAAGCGAAAACCCCGGTCCTACTTCGGTCCCAACAACTGGTGGTCCGAAGCATGTACGAAACTTTACCGTCAGCACTGTCAGAACCCTTGCTCCGAATCGAAAAGGCTCCTGGACATGGAGTTTACTCGAGCTAAAAACGCGTTCTTCGGTTCGCGCCTTCAACAATCTGATACACGCTCCGCTTGGCGCAATCAGTACCTTGGCACGGCTTGCCGCCGAGCTCCAATTGGCGCACTCCGCATGACAAACGGGTCATTCACCCTGACAGAATCTGACAAAGCGTCTCTATTCCGTGAGACGTTTTTTCCCTCGCTATCGGACACTCCGGAGGTCATCCCCCTTCCCCCCTTATCGGAGATTCGACCCATCGAGTTGAAGGATGTACATGCTGCCCTTCAGGGTGTTGATCGTGAAACGAGTCCCGGCAACAGCCATATCTCGTACAAGCATTTGGAGCTCCTTATCGAGCACCGCGGTCAATTTTTCGCTGACCTGTTCTCTTTGTGTTTGAAAATTGGTCATTTCCCTTCCCCTTTTAAAATGTCGCTCGTTACGTTTATCCCCAAACCCAAACGTTCTGACTTTTCTGCCCCAAGAGCGTTCCGTCCCATAACGCTTGTTGACACTATCGGTAAACTTTTCGAACGCATTCTTTTTAATTTTCTTCAACCCTTTTTTGAACTTAATAACCTTCTTCCTGACGCCCAACACGGGTGCCGAAAACATCGTTCCTCTCTCACTGCATGCTATTCTTTACTATCTACTATTCTTTCCCAACCCTTCATTCATAGCGGCGGCGACGGGTTCAAATCAGTTCACTTACGCCACCGTTACTTCATCACTTCCATCCTGACAATCGACATTCAAGGTTTTTTTGACAATATTTCTCACAATCGCCTCCTTTCTAAACTTATCAATTCCAACGTTCATCCCAACCTTATTCACGTTCTTTCAGGGTGGCTTAGAGACCGTCCCATTTCACTCTCTTTTAACAACTTCGTTTCCTCTTCTTTTGTTAAACCCAACCGCGGAGTTCCCCAGGGATCCCCGCTATCCCCTCTTATTTCAATTTTCGCTGCCGCCGACGTTATTACGACCTATAACTCTTGTTTCGGCCCCGATCGACCTTTACTTGCTTACATGGACGATCATTTACTCTACGCTTGTTCACTTAACATCAAAACCAATTTGGTGCGCCTTCGCAACCAATTTCAATTCATCTCCCTTCAATTTTCATCCCTTGGCTTATCCATCGATCCAGACGCTATTGAATTACTTCATATTCTTCCTCATACCCGATTTGCAAATTCCACATTTCATTCCTTTTTAACAGACTCTCCTTCATCGTCCAACGTGGCGTTGTCCCTTCCAAACAACCGTGTTATCCGCCCCGCACGCCACCTTACTTGGCTTGGCGTTATTTTTTCTTATAATTTGTCTCCCAAGCTTCATTTCGAATCCCGGGCCAACAAAGCCCTATCCACCCTTCATCAACGCTCATTTCTTTTTAATCGTACCAATGGCGCATATCTCCAGTACACGCGTCTTTTATATTTTGGTTTAATTCGTTCAGTCGCCATTTACGGCGCCGTCCTCTTTCCTGAATCCTCTCTTCTTTCTATTCTTCAAAAAACCCAACACCGTTTCCTACATCTTGTGTTCAATCAAAACATTCACCCAGACGTGGCAGAATCCTTTTTATCTTGCCCTCCTCTTCCAATTTTCATTCGTTTCCTATCGCAACGCTTCCTTCTCTCTTATTTCGCTCATTCCACGCTTAACCCCCACTCGCATCAATATCTAGTTTCTTCACTTCTCCCTAACATTACAATCCCTAAAGTCGTTCCTTTTCCTAGTTTCACTCCTATTCATTCTCGTCTCATTATGACTCCCATTCCTTCATCTTCGCAGCGCCAGCAGGCTATTCGCGCTTTCAACTCTTTCTTCTTACATCCCCCTCCATACCAATACTTTATCTTCACCGATGGCTCCATCATTCCCCAGGCCAACGGCTCCGTCAACGGCGGCCATGGGTTCGTCATTATGCACAATCACCAGGAACTAGCTGTCTTTTCATCAGCAGCGCACTCTCGTTCAAACATCTTGTTTGAAGAGCAGGAAGCGCTCATCGCAGCCATGTGACACATCTCATCTCTCCTTTCGAAATGCTTCACACCCGTTCACATCCATATCGTCTCAGACTCGCTCAATTGCGTCCAACTTATATTCTCCAACGACGCTCGGCATGCGGACTTCATTATCCTTTTCCGCCGCCTATGTGGAATTTTCCTCGCCCTACATCATGAGGCCTCGCACATTACACTCCAGTGGCTCCCATCTCATCGTGGAGTACTGGGCAATTCTACAGCCGATAAGCTGGCCAAAGACGCCGCCACCAACCCACTTCACGAGTCTACTCCGGAATCGCTCCCTAACTTGCAGGCGCAATTACAGCTCGACCTTGTTCGTGACTGGAAAGCCAATACCATAAATTTACGTGGACATCGCTCTATCCTCGAGCCGTCCTCTTTCATCCTGCATCCCACGCGATCCCTACACCCTTTTTTGAAGCTTTCTCCAGGGAAGAAGATAAATCGCACAGTTCAATCTTGTGCTGTCAGCTTGATGCTGAACACGCTCGATTTGCATAACCGAAACCCCGAACCGCGTTGCCCAGACCTGTTGTGCCGAAAACACGATGTCCATCATATTCTTAACTGTTGCCCCTTTTTCGCATCTGTTCGAAATGGCCTTTTTCGTCATCGATCCTTACCCTTAACGTTTGTTGAATGGTCTCGTCCAAACAATTTCCTCCTCCTTTTAAAATTTGCTTACTTTTCGTTCCGTCGCCCTCCTGACAGTATGCCCTTATTATCCGATCTACCACCATCATTCCACCTTTAGTAATGCTTCTTATTTCTTGCTACGCTTTCTCTTCCCAATTCATCTAACGCCATCATTCATGCTCTACGTAGTAGTCTTTTGTTTTGTTTCTTTTCCTGTGCGGTTGGGCTTCTGTTAGTAGTAGATAGCAGAGATTATAAATAAAAAAGCACGTGAAAAGCACGTGCCACATTACATCGGCGCGCCTCTTTTGTTGCCACAGTTCATCTGCGTTGCCCCTCGACAACATTGTTTTATCACATAGCCTACCACGCCTCTTTTGTCTTGTGCTCAAGCCATATATCCTTTCTACCCAAAACCTCATATCAATGTGTGTCTGGATCCCAAATGACAGCCTGTGAGGAGTCTGAATGTGAATAAACGATTGAGATGTTATGTTGAAAATGAATGATTGGATTAAATATGGGTTATCATATGCCTTATAGGGTGATCCTTCTGAAGAACAAACTCCATGTACCTTAACGACAAGGCAAAATCCATGAAGGGATAGTTCGGTAGGCACCCCTTGTTCTCTTTGTGGCATGTCTTGCCATTGTCCAAGGGGAATGCCATCTCCAATACCAGCCTGAACCTAAACAACCTACTCAGGCATTTACACACTGCATTTAGTTCATTATCCTTCCTTGACATATTAGTGTGAAAAGTCCCAGCAGTAAAAAGATATGACGCACACAGTGGCTCACGCTTCTTGGCTTAATAAGTGAGACAAAATTCTCGTCCCTCGTGGCCTTCACAAACTGACACGCTGAGCGGTTGAGCACTCTTTGTAGCCCCTGCATTTCATCCCCCGTCCCTGACTTCTTTTTAATGAGTTTTCCCATCTGCTTGTCAACCATCTTAAGATGTTTGTATAGGCCTCCTTTAAGTTCCTTGCTTCTGAATGTGGCATTCATGCTTATCCAGTTGGAGCTTGGGAGGAATGATCACTACAGACCGTTGATCTCCATCTATGATGTAGATGGCGTCTGGTGCAGTTGGTAATCCAGGAACGTCATCGACCAAGAATCTGTTTTGTGTGGTGACAAAGCAGCTCTTTCCGTTACCTCTCTTCTTTGGCAAATGGTGTTCCACTTTTTCATCTGTAAGTCAACGGAGTCATATAAGGTTGGTGTATCTTAGGGATTGCATGGCCAGTTACCTTCGGATCCCAGAACCTCAGATCGGTTTCCATTTTCTGAACTGACATCAAATCCATGGTCTGTATATTGGGGATCGTCACGTCTCTTTCTAAGACCCCATGGGAAAGGATCATCAGTGTTAGGCGGGAGTCCGGGAGACGACTTGGACTGGGCAGGCCTTGGCTGACTTTTGTCTGGGACGTGCTATACTCGAGCGTAGACTTGGGACACACTTACTCAGGCTAGGTCATCGTGGAGGTAAGAGGATTAATACAAGTCTAAACTAATACAAGGAGGACGAGTCTCACCTAGGTCGTCACGGAGGTAAGAGGAAAAGCAGAACAAGGAGTTCATGCGATTCCTGAGACCTTATATAGTGGCGACTGTGGGACTATATTATCTAAAGTTACATAAATGAGCAGAATGGAACGAATGAAAGTCATGTGGAGGGAGTGTGGGAAATGATTGGAAAGACAACTAAATATGATGAAAAGGAGTGGTTAGAAGAAAAGAAATGATAAAAGGAAAATGAAAGAAAAGGGGAAAGTTCAAGTCCTAACATTACCCCCCCCTCAAGGTTGGGTGTCCCGACCAACCAAGATTGAGGTCGTCTGGTTCAGTGTTGATGAAGCGTGGGCGAAGTCATTGGCAAGGAATGTTGAGTTTTCGAGGGGCGCCGGGGTGTTTTCGATAGAATTCAGTGATCACCTCCTTTGCGTTCTCGCCAAAGTCCATCTCAGGCTGCCAAGTCGGTTCATTGTAGCCAACCCACTTGACGAGGTATTGTAGCTTCCCTCGGTGCAAACGTGAGTCTAGAACTTCCTCGATCTTGTACTCCTCCTCGTTGTCAACGATGTCAGGCGGCGGCGGTGCTAGTTGTTTCTGGCTCTCGAAGGATGGTTTGATGGCGGGCTTTAGCAGGGCCTCATTGAAGACTGGGTGGACCTTCTTCCATCGCTTGGGGAGCCTGAGTTTGTACGCGCTAGCTCCCACCTTGTTGACGATCTCAAAGGGACCATACCATTTGTCAGCGAGTTTCTTCATCGGCGAATCTGTGCTGATGTTTCACCTGTCGAGGAAAACCTTGTCTCCAGCCTTGTACTCCACCGAAGTCCCTGCTGTCCGATCGTGGTAGCGCTTCATGTCATCCGCCACCTTGACCAAGTTATCCTTTGCAACGCGATGAGTCTCCTTGATGTGCTTCGCAAATTCTTCCACTGACATGTTTGCAGATGAGGTTCATGTTGTGTCAAAGCTCAAGGGGTGATGTCCTGTGTTTGCATAGAAGGGGGACATTTTCATCGCCGAGTGTTTGCGGTTGTTGTATGCGAACTCCGTGAGGGGGAGCCAGTCCTTCCAGTCCGATTGATGATGGTTAACGAAGAGTCGAAGGTACTGTTCGAGCTCTTGGTTGACGTGTTCTGTTTGACCATCGGTCTGTGGGTGATACACCGTCAATGGGTTGCCTTCGATGTGTAGGAGTTTGTACAGTTCCTTCATCATCAACACGTCGAACTGCATGCCTCGGTCATGGATGATCTTTTTTGGCAAGCCGTGGAGGCGGAAGACGTGGTCGCGGTACAGCTGAGCCATGCCCTCCACTGACAACTTCGTCGTCGTCAGGATCGCGTGCATCTGTTTCGAGAACCTATCAATGAAGATGCAGATCGCGTTGTGCCCCTTGGAGTCCGGGAGCTCTCCAATGAGGTCGACTGTGACGACTTCCCAAGGACCTTCTGGGACCACGTTTGGGTGAAGTGGCCTTGACCTTGATGCCCTCAGAGCCTTTGTTCGCTGACAGTGATCACATCCTCGGACATATGCTCGGATGTCGGAGAACATCGATGCCCACCAGAAGTCGCGACGGACGAGCTCCACCATCTTCAACGCCCCCGGATGACCAGCCAGTACCGAATCGTGACACTCCCACAACACGGCCTCCTTCATCATCGATGGTACGTACACCTTGCCTTTCATCCGCCATAAGCCGTCAACCTCTTTCATACCCGTCGGCCTCTCCAACTCACCCTGCACCCTCTGCGCTTCACCCACTCGTTCTACCACCTCATCGTGCGACGTCTGCACCACTCCACAGTTCAGCCACTTGTCTTTGATGAACACAACACCGTCGTTGTCATCCTTGCCCTGATCGTAGCCTGCCTTATGTGATAGCAGGTCGGCCTTGCCCATCGTCTTCCCCAACTTGTGTTTGAGGTGGAAGTCAAATTCTTCAAGTTCGGTCCGCCAGCGAGCTTGACGATAGCTCAGCTTCTGCGCTGACCTGAAGTAGGTAAGGTTGGCATGGTCGGACCAAATTTTGATCTTGTGGCGAGCACCGAGGAGGTATTGCCGCCACTCCTTGAGCGCCAAAACAATCGCAAGCATCTCCTTGTCGTAGATCTCGTAGTTTCGTTCAGCCGGTCTGAGTGCCTCTGACCTGTAGGCAATCACCCTCCACTTACCTTCCTGCTTCTGCAACAAGACACCACCAAGCACAAAGTTTGATGAGTCTGCCTCTACGTGGAAAGGGCCCTCGTCGTTCACGATGGCTAGGACTGGAGGTGAGCAGAGACGTCATCTCAACTCCTCGAACACTTCTTGCTGTTTGGTCTCCCATACCCAGTCCTTCTTGCCTGTTAGCGATGTTAGCAGATGGACCACCTTGCTGTAGTCCTTGATGAACCATCGCAGCCAGTTGCCCATGCCGAGAAATTGTTGCAGCTGCTTGAGGTTTCGCGGGACTGGCCAGTCTGTGATCGCTTCTGTCTTCACCGGGTCAGCCTTGATCTCGCCATTACCGACAATGTGGCTGAGGTATTTTATGACCTTGGCATCGAACTCACACTTCTCTGGCTTCAGGTACAGACCGTTTTCTCACAAGATCTGAAGAACACGCCTTGATGTCTCGATATGTTCCTCAAGAGTTTGTGAGAGGATGAGGATGTCATCGAGGTAGACAATGATCAAGTTATTGTAGATTAGTCCCTTGAAGATGTGGTTGACAAAGGCCTGGAACGTCACCGGTGCATTGCAAAGACCAAAGAACATGACTGTCGGCTTGAAGAGACCCATATTCGTGTGAAAAGCTGCCTTCCACTCGTCACCTTCACGGATCCGGACATTGTAGTATCCCCATTGGAGGTCAAGTTTGGTGATGAACTTCGCCTTCTTGACCTTGTCAACAAGTTTGTCAATGAGGGGGAGAGGGTACTTGTTCTTGATCGTTCCCTCATTAAGCTTCTGGTAGTCCTGTATTGGGTGTAGGGACTTGTTGGCCTTCTTGATGAAGAAGAAAGGTGACGCCATCGGTGAGATCGACTTTCATATATGGCCTGACTTCAGGTTCTCTTCAAGGAAGTCTTTTAGCGACTGTTGTTCCGTCAGCGTCAACGGATAGATCTTGCAGTCACTAGGCTTGAAGTCAGGCTTCAGGTCGATGACGTGGTCCCAGGGGCGGTGTTCCGGTAGCTTCTCAAATCCTTTCTCTGAGAAGACGTCGGCGTAGTCGTTGAGATATGCGGGCCAGGACGCCTTGTCCATTCGCACTTCTCTCACCCTCCTCATTTCTTCCGTGGCCTCCTTTTCAATTGTGCACTCTTCTGGGCAATGGGTGAATTCAATTAAACCCACTTTCCAGTCAACCTCCAGGTTATGTCGTCAAAGCTAGTCATAGCTGAGGAAGATGTTTGACAATGCCAGGGATGTTACCGCAAGGACAACTCTTTCCTTGTGGTGTCCAATTATCAGCTTGACATCAACATATTTCTCAATCAAACCAGCCTCGTTGTGCGTGCCATCCACATTGAGCACCGCGAGGGGTCTGATGTAATGTTTGGTCTCCAACCCATACCGTTTGACGAACCTCACATCAATGCATGATCCCATACACCCCGAATCCACAAGGGCATGCGCATCCACCTCTTTCGCTTCACTCTCCACATTGTATCTGACGTTCAGGAGGAGGTCCAGCTGGCGTCCGCCAGTTCCCCTCATGAACAGCTGTTCGTACTCGTTCTCTTTGTTCACACCGGTGGGGACTTTGTAATCGGAAAAACCATCGACGTCGTTTGCATCTACATATTGTACAGACAGTTGGTTATATTTTATCGAGTCTGGATACGAGGCCCCTTGTTCTTCTCAGTCAGTCGCCCTGGTGGCTATGCCTGACCACTCACAAAATCCTGCGAGTCGATGACCTCTTTGTCATCGCCTTCTTCCTCCACATAGTCCTCCACCGTCATCTTTCGAGTGTCTACGACTTCCTTGAAGGCCGACTCCTTCATCGCTCCTAGCTCATCGGTGAGGAGGCGACGTTCGCCGGGCGCCATCATCTGCAGCATACACTGCACGATCGTCTTCCCCTGCAGGCATGCATCCTTGAAATGACTGAGCTTGCCGCAGATCCAGCATGCCCATCGCCATTGCGCCTCATTCATCGAGACGTCCATTGGCTGGCCAGCCCCTCCGAAGGTGATGCCAGTCGCGTCGCATTTGTCGACGTGGGGGGTCGCGATCGGATGGCGAGCCAGGGGTGCCTGCTGCTGAGGCTGGCGTGGTGGAAGTGGAAACACGCAACCTTGCTGGATTGCATGGATCTGCTGTTCACCCTGATCGATCTCGATGGCCTTCTTCTTCCAGGCGTCATATGTCGTTGGGACTGGTGTTGACCTCAGTACTCCGCAGACCACCTCGATGTTCATCGCACACTTCAGGCAGTCACAGATAATGCTGTCGTCCGTCAATCCTGCTCTTGTGATGACGACGTCAAGCTTCTGGAAGAATTTGTCGGCAGTGAGGTCCTTCTGAACCTTGGTTTGGAATTCCGCTAACGCTTTTTCCTTCCAGTTCGGGTCATCGAATGAGGCATCTAGGCGCTCTTGGAACCTTGTCCAACTGTCAGTGAAGGTTACGATGCCCGCTGTCATTGACTCCTCCATGTAGTTTTGTGCCCACATCGCTGCATTGCCACCCTTTAGGTAGGAGAGAGCCACGTAGATTTTACTTTCCAACGTGGGGTATCGATTCGGGTTTGCAGAGACGAAGAGGAGGACCTCATGTTTGAAGTCTAGATAGTTGTCACCGCCAGTGAATTCACGTGGCCGGGCGACGTCGATGTTGGGGGTCGGGAGATTAGCTGCCGCGACTGGTGCTGGGGCGTTGTTCGCCTGATGGGCAAAGGCGTTTGCGACGATGGCCGCGATCTGCTCCATCTGCTGCTGACTGAAACCTCCTGCTGACATTGTGGGTTTGGGCGTAGGCGTCAAAGGTTCAGGAGGGGTTGGCGGTGAAAGATCTCTCCGAGTCTTGTGGTAGGGTCCTGGAGTCGGTGGTAAGTTGACGGTGGACGTTGACAGTGTAGGTGACGACGGGACGGCTGGGGGCCACCTAGCTCTCCTTCCTTCTTCGTTCGTCAAATACCAGCTATGCCGGATCTCACTCCACCAGATGTCATATGTAACGCCGCTGTTGTTGGTTGTGACGTAACTTGGTCGGTCTGGATCCCAACAGGCTGATGTAGGGAGGGCCCATTGCTGTTTGTCGGTGAGATCTATCTTGATGATGGTGGAGGGACAGGGATCGGTTGCGCGTTCGATCCAGGGTTATGCCAACGTTGAACGGGTTCGTCGGCGAAATTGATAATGAGACGGAAGGAGGCGACAGTGATAACAATCGACAACGACATCGACGACTGTACATGTAACGTCACCCATGTCCAAGTTAAGTGGCTTCTCCACCAAAGGGAGATGCGGAGAGCCAGGGTCGGGAAAAGTCGGTTGCGAAGTTTATGTAATACACAAACGTCCGAAAACGCCCGGGCAGGGTTGAGGGTTGTCGTTTAGGGGGTTTACACGTCGAGTCCTTCGAGGGGAGTGCTCCTCTAGACCGAGTGAAGGCGAGTCAACAGCGACGACGTACGCTGGAGATGAGCCTGGGGGGAGGTTCTGCTTTTATGTTAGGTGGGAGTCCGGGAGACGACTCGGACTGGGCAGGCCTCAGCTGACTTTTGTCTGGGACGTGCTATACTCGAGCATAGACTCAGGACACACTTACTCAGGCTAGGTCATCGCGGAGGTAAGAGGATTAATACAAGTCTAAACTTATACAAGGAGGACGAGTCTCACCTAGGTCGTCGTGGAGGTAAGAGGAAAAGCAGAACAAGGAGTTCATGTGATTCCTGAGACCTTATATAGTGGCGACCATGGGACTATATTATCTAAAGTTACATAAACGAGCAGAATGGAATGAATGAAGGTCATGTGGAGGGAGTGTGGGAAATGATTGGAAAGACAACTAAATATGATGAAAAGGAGTGGTTAGAAGAAAAGAAATGATAAAAGGAAAATGAAAGAAAAGGGGAAAGTTCAAGTCCTAATAATCAGGTACATACCATAGTAGTCCTCAACTTCGTTTTGAGATCCACCTTGGTCCAGTGCAGAACCTGTACAGATAACGTTGCATGTTTATGTGTGGCACACTGTGTAAAAGCAACATTTTTCTCACTTTGAACATCGATGCTAGCTGAAGAAAAGGTGTCATTGAAGTCTAAGTTTGAATAAGAAATGAGCCTCATCTTCTTTTCTTTTCTTTTAGTTCTAGAGGGTACCCACCAAAGACGCTAGCAGGCGCATCATCCTCTACACATGGTGAGGGCTCCATTGCTACACTTTCAGCAGGGTTATCCTCCATAGAGAAGGAGCCAGTGTACCCCATATCTACTCAAATGTGATAATCACTCTGCTCAATAGTAAACTTGAGAAATGGAATCACATACCAATAGCATCATTTGCCTGTAGGTCACCATCATTCCCATAGGGCGAAAGGTGCACCTTCTGAGCTCTTATCGCCCAGTAGACTCATTCGAGAAAGGCCGCTCTCCAATTCTACATCTCTGAAATCATCTAAGATCGAATGCGCTTTCAATACTAAAGCGCGTTGAGTAGTGATATGGACATCACTTTTTGGGTAACCTTTTACAGATGTTTCATGTGAAGACAAACAAATCCCATCTTGAGTTGACACTTCATCACCATCATTGACTGCTGCATCGAGCGTATATGGTTGCAATGAATTAGAGGTGTAATGACCACCTGGAGTCAAGTTAGTGGGGTGAGGTGACCATACACTGAAATGCTTATCACTTAAAGAGGACAGGGAAGCAGAAGAAGCGGAGGCAGAAGCAGGAAAACCTCAGCTAGCAGATCCATGGGATACTATGGTAGAGATGTGGGTCAGACCGGAGCTCACAAAGATAGGCGGGGGAAATATATATAAATAGCATATGGGCTACTAACGAAGACAATGGAAGGGTAACTAACATTCCAAAGTACAAAAAGTTCTCAAAGCAGAACTATCCCTTTCTTCTTCTTCAAAGCATGAGAAGTAGAGGATGAGATGCCATATCCTGGATAACAGCTCAGCTCAGCAGCATTTTTTAATGGATCTGGAATCTGGAGCTCACCATTTTTCCGAAGATTATCGATGGCTATTACCTGAATATCAAAGGGGAGAAAGACAGTTTAAGACGCCATTCGCTCCATGCAAGGGAATGACAAACCTTTATGAGTGCTGAATGGATCGGTGGACACTGTTTGAGAATCAGGCTTTGCTTTGCCTTTTTCCAGCGCGCTGATTTTGTGCAGTGTCTTGTCCCTATCATCGATGGTGATGATGGGTTGCCACAGATCATTGGTGTTACCCTTTGCCCCTGATTTCCCTGGTTCTCATCAGCATCAAGGATGAAAGAGACAGTTAAAGATGTCATTCGCCCCGAGCAAGGGACTAACGGACCTTTACGAGCGTTAGATGGGCCGGTGGATGCTGCTCGAGAACCAGGCTTTGTACCCTTCCCCCCCATATTCTTCCCCCCCATCATCATTGCATTGTTTCTTTTTCCTATTTCGTGGGGTGTCCTGTTCCCATCATCAATGGGAACGATGGGTTGCCACAGGTCATTGGGTTTACCCTTTGCTCCTGCTCCTGCTTTTCATCAGTGTTTCATCAGCAACGAGGAAGGAAAGAAAAGGAAGGACCTTTTTTCTTTGTATCTGGAGGTGCAGATGAAGAGAAGCGGGTGCTTGCCATCTGCTAAAAGTTTGTAGTAGCAGACAAAAGTTTGCTAAATTTGATCTAGAAGGCCCTACCTTCGGGATGATGCTGGTAGTAGGGTCAACTTGATCTTGAACATCAAATTTATTCTTCTTCACGGATGCTGGAGAAGCCGACATTGATGTTGTTCCAGCTCGCTTTCTCGAGGCATTGGCACCAGTTTAGTTTCAGACATCCTTGGTGCCTGTGTCCATCTTTTCTCTCATAAGACACCATGGACTTCTTCCATAAATTATGTTACGCTTACTGGCTCTTGCTCCTTGAGTTTCTGCCTCTTTTCAGGAGCCTGGGTTACTTCAGCATCTGAAGGTTCACGTTTCCTAGGTTGGAATGTTTTTTTTTCACTCTTGGCATTGTCCACGTTATCCTGGATGGATGCAACCAACTGTTAAAGTTAGTAACTGATTACAAGCCGAGGCACCATAGTTACAAGCCCAGCTCACAGCCATGGGCGACGGTCTCTTTAACCATTTAGGTGAATGACCTCTGTTCACATCATCAAGTGCCTTCGCAATAGAACACCCTACTTAAACTGTGCCATCAGCAAAAATGCTGATAATAAAGAGGGAAGGTACTGACCTGATGGAATGGTTGGTGATCCATTGTCTTCACCAGCAGAAAGAGGTTGAGGTTGATCCCTCATAGTCTGCTTAACAACGTTAATTGTGTTACACAACCTCTTTGAATATACAACATTTCACCCACAACATCTCGAACTCGTTCAAGGACCTTCCCATTTTTTAATGGCATAGTCAGTGACCCCTGGTTCTCATCAGGTTCATTGAGATCGTTATGTTTGCTAGGATGGGCAGCATTTCTTTCCTGAAGTAAAGAAGGATTAGCAGTTGAAGATTGTGAATTTTCCTTAGGCAGGGGTCTTACATCCATTACGTCTCCATCTTTGTCTTTGTCTTCATCTCTGTCTCCTTTGTCTTCATCTCTGTCTTCATTTTTATCATCATCGTCATCGTCATTGTCATCGTCTTCACTGTCTATACCTGCTTCAGCCAGATGCCTTGATGCAGGCTCAAGGCCTTCCTGTTTCAAGTGAAGGCCCCCATTCTGCTTGAAATGCTTGGAAGATGGACTTGGGTCATTTGATGGTTGCGGTGAAGCGGGAGTGGAGGAAGTGGAGGTGGATGCCTCTTCTTCTTCTCCATGAGCTTCTTGATGACTGATGTCTTTGTCTTCATCATCGGGCTCGCTCATCCCTGTTCCTGTTTCCTAAACAAAAAAACAGCTCATTGTTAAAATATATATGGGTTACTGTGCTGAATAAACTTACATCTGCGTGATCTGCTCCGACCCCTACTATGGGCGTGTCTAATGAGTCAGTCAAACCTTCGGGTGGCTTGGAAGATTGACCCAGGAAAGGTTCAGCGCTTGCGCTTTTGCCTTCCTGTGTTAAGCTATTGCCTGACATGGGTACTCCTGTACCAGCTACCTCTGGTTTCTCACCATCAACCACCATCTCTATGTCTTTGCCTTCCTGTGACTGAGAGTCACAATATGAAACAGCCAAGAAGGTCAGTGCATTGCATAATCAATCGGTAGACAAGTGGGCACCTTCTGATTAGCAATTTGTGTTTTAGAGGTCCGTGAGACACCATCTTCACCGTCTTCAACTATGTCAGCCTGGTCCTGGTCCTTTTCCTCTTGCTGTTGCCTTTTCTTTTGCTTCTTCTGCATCTGCATCTGCTTCTGCATCTGCGTCTGCGTCTGCGTCTGCGTCTGTATCTGCGTCTGCTTCTGCTTCTGCTTCTGCTTCTGCTTCTGCTCTTGCCCCTTAAGCGATGCGCTATTGCTCCTATGTGCTGCATCTCGACTTGAGGGCTGCTCACCACTGTTGACGGCTCGTGGGATTTTGCTGCTTGAGCCCTCATTATCCGACATATCATCGCCACTAGAACATAATAGATCGTAGACATTTTCCTTTATCCACATCTCCCCTCCTTTCTCAACAGACCATCTGGCCCATGCAGACCAGTCTGAATGCACAGCCTTTCATGAGATTTTTTTTTATTACTTTAAAGACAGAATTTAAGTACTTACCGCACCCAAGGATATTAGCAGTATAAACGGATGCATTCCAACCAGTCTGTGACATCAATCTAGTATAGAATCTCTTCCTCTGCTCCTTGGTATGCCCAGATTTGTAATAAGTGCGGATAGCCCAGCACCTGAAACAGTCTGGTGGAGACCATCTGCTAATTGCTGTTTTTAGAGCCTCCACAGCATCAGCATTCTGCCCCACCTCCTTCTCCTTTTTTTTATCTATATTTGGGAGACTTTCAACCACAGCAGACCATACCCTTATCATATACTGTTTAAGAAGGTGATCTGACTCATTGTTCAAGTAGCATTCCTGGAATAGCACAAGGAGGGGCTGGTATACATCTGGCACAAAACCAAGAATTTTGCATTGGCGCTTATGTCTTTTTATGGATTCGGTGTACCACCTGTGGTAGTCGTCTCCCCAAGCATCTGAGAGACAGTCAGAGGGAGAGATAGACCCCTCTGGTGGGTCCCCAGGAAGGGGATGTCGGGGACTGAGTTGAGGATGAGAGGAGGCATGACGTGGCAAAAGAGAAGCAAGCACTGACAAACACCGGTTAGAATGTACTAAATGAACATTACATAATATTACATCACATCGTGGTGATACCCCCTAACCCCTTTTCCCCCTAGAGAAAAGTCACTCAATTCTTATTTCTATAGAAGATTGGCAGTACCTTGACATGGAAAAAACATCCAGAGATGCTGAATAAAGCTCAGCGAGCCTTTGAACTAATCCTTCTGGAAACACTCTTCTGTTGTTTCTTTTTTTTCTTTTTTTTTTCTTTTTTTTTTCAGGGAAAGGTAAGGGGTCGAACTCCCTAATGACCAAGAATGCTATGAGATTGGATGCTTGATGTTATCCAAAGAGAACATTTGACTTATCTTTCGTTCCTAGGCCTTCGTAGGTACGCATTGGTACCTCCTGCTGTCCTTGGCACTCTCATTTGTAGATGCCATCAGTTCTCATAGAATTTCTGAGATCCTGGAGTAACGGAAAATCACTTGAGCTCCCTAGGGCGACCGTACTGAGGGCTATACTACAGTATATGCATACCTTTTGAATATTTGTAACCATCATGCTACATCTTTCTACATGTTTATTTGGCTAAAGTTACTGATTGGTGAACATGTCTGACTGCCCCCCTTGTCTTCGGTAGCTATGTGATAACGGCGAACAGTCTGGATGCTGAATTTAACAAGAACAAGAAAAGAAAAAAGAAATTAATATTACAGACAGCTACCCTGGTCAATTGTCCCTGATTAATCTCATGTGCATGATGCAAGTAGCTCATCCATTGTACAAAACAGCTGCCATCCCTCCTCCCATCTATGAGTCCCTTCTTCCTTGTAGCGCTTATACTCTGCTTGGCTCATACAACCTGATTTAGCTGCTCATGTCCCTGTGATATCCAGCACATATTCCCACCAGCAGTGTAAAACACCATCAACATTCAAGATTCACGTGTTTTCATCTTCTGCCCTCCACCGTAGGAGTTTCCAAAGGCAAGACTAGCAAAATTGCCTCTTTTACGGCTTGTAAAAGACTTCACAGTGAGTTTGATACTCTGAGCGAATGTTTCCAGTGCTGTCTGAGTGCCGTTGACAATCTCTGGCCAATCCTTTTCTGGAGTCTTGCATATAACTCCAAAAATAAGGCCACTGCTGTCGACAAGTGCCTGCACACAACTATATGTATGACACATGTCTGTCGGGTTGTCCACTAAGGTGTAGAGAACGCACTCACTTTGGGTCACTTGTAATGTATCCCCAATATAGTTGCCGCAGTCCGGTCTGGGCAAGATGTTGGCAGACCTTAACCTGGACCGATTCAGATTTTCCTCCTTAGCTTGGACCTGGACCAGACCCCAATTGGACCGCTTTTGGACCAGACCCAAGGTCCAGTCCAGGTCCGGACCTGGACCACTTCTACATTGAGAAGAAAAGTTGAGATTGATTATATTTACACTTGAGACAAGGAATTGCCCTTGCAAAGGCCTTTGTACTGCATCTTTGATATCTCTGCATTCAAAATTTTCAGGATGAAGGTGGGTATGGCACTTGGTATCCACCAGACCTGCTCCTGGGTCATGGGAAAACCAGTTTGAATGGCACAGAAGACCCTAAGTATTTATGTCCCAATGTTATGCAAGTCTCAAGCATGTCTTCTGGTCTCATCCAGGTCCGGTCCAGGGTCCAGCGGTCCATGGACCAGACAATGGCAACTATAATCCCCAATGCTCAACATCAAATAACCATTTCACTTCTTCATCACACTCAGCATCTAGTTCAACATCTTCTTTACTCCCATCAACCCTTGAGTGCTGCTCATCCTCAGAAGCATTCATTGACTTTGACTTTGACCTCTTCCTAGAATTGATACTTGTGCCAATCCATGCAGGATCACTCCGTGTTAGATTGCACATGTTAGAGAGGGAAGACAGGAGACTCGTTGCTTCAAAAAGCACAGCCCTCAAGCGAGGAGGGAGACGGTTGCATCTGGCCAAGAAAACCACTCGTCGCTTATCAGCATGAGTCCCCAAAAGAAATCAACCACTCTTCCCCCCAGGCCTCTGTTCTGGGCCCTAGTCCCTCAAGCTGCCTTCTTGCCTGGGATTCCTTTGTAGCATTTTTGAAGTACTGCCTACGCGACTTCTTCCGTCACTCTTTCTTTCCAGACCCGCCTTTTGCCTTCCTTCCATCGTCCTTTAATGGATGAGGTGTGGTTGCATTGGGATTAGATGCAGATGTAGGCTATCAATGTCATCATCTTGTTTTATTTTCTCCAGCTGAACACTGAGACCTTGCAATGATTCCAATCCGACAGGAAACTTTGATGTGGGAGCTGATGCCTCATGTGATTTACAAAGACCAACAGGTGTTGGAATATGACAAAGAGTTGAACCTGTGACCTACACTTTCTGGGTATGGTGCTTTAACCATCTGAGCTGCTGAAGCCAAGTATCTGGCGGTCTCATTCTGCACATGCGAAGTGATATGGTTTCACCATTTCTTTCTAGAGATAAATCAGCCGTTTCTTGATTGACCCATCATGATTCATGTTGACAATCAGGCGGTGATACGAGATGATTCAGAACCCGATCTACCTGTCTAAGACTAAACACATCGACATCCCTGCCCATCAAATTTGCAACAAAGTTGAGAAAGGATGCATACACCTATCTCATGTAAACAGTGTCGACAATCCAGCGGATATCCTCACAAAGCCACAAAGCCGCGGCTCCAGCTTTCCATGAGAAATGCCTCAAACCCCTTGGACTTTCTTGAACATATGTAACTGTTCATTTCTCTTTATTTATTTATTTATTTTCCTACACATCGCAATGAGGGGGAGTGTTGAGAGTTGATGATCGTCATCGCACTGTTTCTGTCTCCACAAATCCTATGTCAGCCACCTCCTTTATTCCGATCCAGACCAGCACATATAAAGCGCTGGTCATCCCCCACTAGCCACCTCAGTCCTGTACTATCACAACGACTGAGGTGAGCTTTCCAAACACACAAAGCTGGTATTCCCTTTGAGGGGGATTGTTGGAATATGACAAAGAGAATACCTAGACCTGGTAGCTCAGATGGTTAGAGCACCATGCCCGGAAAGTGGAGGTCAACAGGTTCAACTCCTGTCCTGGTCATTAAAGTTGTCAATAGGCGCTCAAGCTGATGAATTGTCCCAGCCATGGCATCACCTTCAGCGTATATGATCTTGCAAGGGCAGGAAACCAGTCATCTGGGTCCAACATAATGGAGAGCTGCGTGAATTCGTGAGTCCATTGCCATTGTTCATTTCATGTATATAGCTAATACAGATGCATAGGTTCCTGAGGAAATTAGCGTGATGGTTTTGTCAAAGATGAAGGAGACCGCTGAGGCTTATCTCGGCAAGAAGGTTACCCATGCTGTCTATACAAGTCTATGAAAAATTGTGTAGATGTGCTATTCAAATCTAGACAGATACATGTATTGACTCAGTTAAACAGCTTGTGCTAACCCTTCCAGGTCAGACTCCTAAAAGGGTTAGGCCCCATTCAGACATTGCCATTTCTGGCCCAGCCTCCAAAGACTGAGCGATGCGAGAAAGCCAAGATCATGGGAAAAGGTAGTCACATGTAGTCACATGTAGTCATAGTTACTCCCTTTGGCCTGAAAGCACTGGATGCTGTGTGTTCGTCCTCCTGCTTGAAGCTTAGCTATCACTACAGTCAAACCTGTGTATGAGCACTGGCCTCAGTAGACATGTTGGCCAATGCTAATACACAGGAATGCTTGTCTGTGCTATTGCATAATAAACAAATGAAGTTATTTCCATTTATGGAATGCTGTCTGATGCAATCCAATGTTAAGACCCATGCGCACAGGTGAAGACATTTATATTTACATTATTTTCAGCTGCTAAATAGTTGCAAAGGACACTTTAAGATGAATATCAGCCTGGTTTAGACACTTTTGTTAATGGGGTTGCAGTTGGCACCCACAAGAGTTGGGTGCAGAGGCAGGCATGCAATAGCCGCTCACAAAAGCATGAAAAATATTTACATAAATAAGATACAGACATTCACGTGTCCTTTAAACACCATTGTTCCTTTGAACACCTAGCAATTTCTCCCTCACAAATTGTAATGCAGTGCTGAAAAAATACATGAATGTGTATGCAGTGGCTGGCTATATAGATGCAAATTTTGCACTTCAGGCTACCCCTAAAAGTAGACCTATTAGGCTAATTCTTACACACAGATAATTAGCCTATTAGGGGTCAGGTTTGGGTGTACCCAATTTCCTGGGTGCACCCAGTGGGTGTGAGCTGGGTATACCTAATTGTAATTACTGTGGGAAAATTGGGCCTACCCAGTTTCTAGGGCACTCCCAACTGGGCCTCCCCAATGTTCCTAGGTGGGCATGCCCAATTTTCTGGGTGTGCCCATATGGGCATGCCCAATTTTTTGGGTGTACCCAGGTGGGCATGCCCTGGGAGTACCCAGATATGTCACTGTCACTGACTGTCTGGGGGACTTTTGGGCACACCCAGAAAATCATCCCTCCCTCCCCTTTTATTTTTTTATTTTCTTCTTCAGCTGTATACTTCTAATGGCTTCATAGATGCATATATAAATATAGGTTGCATGCTGAATGTGCATCTGCTATTTTAAGCTCTGTATATAGCTTGTAGACATTATAAAGTATGAAAGTCAATTATATTGACATCTGAGCTTGCTATTGCAGAATACCCATTGTCAAGTGCAAATAGCAAGTTGTTTGATTAAGCTTTGAGCTCAGTTTTGAATGTATCTTGACCTCAATCAAGCTCAAATTTTATTTATTTTATTTAGGACTTCATTCTACTTCAAAGTTCAAATCTCAATTCTATTGCTAAAACTTTCTTCTCCCTTAGGTCATAACAATCAAGCTAGAACCTCATGGTTGATTCTTGAGCTCTACATTCATTCTCAAATTGAGCAGCTTCTGTAAGCCCACCAGAGCATTTTTACCACATCTGACTTAACATCAACTGGCTGGACATCATGTCATGACTCTGAGGTACTGAGCTGCTGATATTCCAAGATGCACAAACTCCAGAAGGCCACCATACATCCATACCATGACTGCACTGAGTCTGAGCCTGAAACTTGGTGGCAGCATAGCCTCTGGACATTTGGAGCATAGCACATTATATTCTATTTATATTCTTTTCATATTCCCTTCACTCCCCAACCCATCCAAAGCTAATATGAACTCATTCAAAGCTCATATGCACTTGCACTGAGTCAAGTGATCCTTTGGCAGACATATACTAAAGATTTATGCATTCTGAGAGTAATTCTCAACAGATTCCTTTCAGACTGGTACTGTATAGTTCATATTATATAATCCTTCCTATTTGAACCCTTTCTGATGCCTTTGTTGCCTCAGTCTCTCTGACAGCAACAAATATTGTTTTGTCCTGTCTGTCTTGTGGGCTCAAGTGTTGGCACTATCTAGGTGCCTTCTACATAGGATCAATTTATTACTGCAAAGAGAAATAAGATTAGATACTACTGAGATGAAAAGGAGAGCCTGACTGAGAGAGCCTAGATATCTTAGGTATATACAAAGATTTGGAGGTGTCCAGTTGGATGTGCCTAAAACATTTGAGAGTGTCTAGCTAGGTATTCCCAGATACATTGGGTATGCCCAGTTGGGCACTTCCAATTATTTGGGTATGCCCAGTTGGGCACTCCCAATTATTTGGGCATGCCCAGTTGGACACTCCTAATTATTTGGGTATGCCCAGTTGGGCACTCCTAATTATTTGGGCATGCCCAGTTGGGCACTCCTAATTATTTGGGTACGCCCAGTTGGGCACTCCCAATTATTTGGGTATGCCCAGTTGGGCACTCCCAACCATCTGGGTATGCCCAGTTGGGCACTCCCAACCATCTGGGTATGCCCAGTTGGGCACTCCCAACCATCTGGGTATGCCCAGTTGGGCACTCCCAACCATCTGGGTACACCCAGTTGGGCACTCCCAACTATTTGGGAATACCCAGTTGGGTGTGCCTAGCTACTTATTATCTTTTTTAATTTCTGCCTAAGATTTTTTTTTTCGTTTTTTGAGAAGTAAAAACTGTTATGTCATGAAAATCAAATGGGTCTAGAATAGAAGTCTTGAATATTCTATGGAGAATTTCTCAATCATTTTACTATAGGCTCTGAATCTTAGCTGCCTTGCTCTGAAGACCAATCAATACACTGCAAGCCACTGCAGGTCAGATGACAATGTTGTTTGATGTGAAAGCAAAAGAAAGTAATGTTTGCTGTGCACTGAGCACTGCATGTTGGTGAGCTACAATGACCATACTAGAACATGCTCCAAGGGTCAGCAGCATCATACTGATCATGTTGGTACAGAGCATAGCTTGGGGAGTTGGACTGATCTGCCAGGAAAATGAGCGAGTTCATGGTAGCAGTGTACTTGTTGGGGCCATGGTCACTGTAGTTGAAAAGCAAAGTCACACCCTGAATATACATGTGCAAAAAACCACTGAGGTTCAAGTTTGGGTTGTTACTGAACATGCCGAACTCCGAACCAGTTGCTGACACAAGCGAAGAGGTCATCTCAGACTAGCCAGTCATTCCGAAGTACCAATAGTTTTTTAGTTTGCTGTCTCCACCCACAAACCATCATCTGAGACAGCAAAGCAGTTCTCCTTCGCATTCGCAACAGTAAGAGGAAGAAGCTGCACTGTGTTTCCAGTCATGTCATCACTAAGGATGGTGAGAGATGCCAAAGTGAGACCACCATTGCAAACACAGTTCCAGTTACCCTTAATATCAGCATCTGACCACCAGCCATTCGTGCCCTGTGCCAGAGCAGCAATGCCAAGGGACAGACCATACTGGTTCAAAGTGGACCAGATCATCTCCTTCTTGTCATCAGCCCACATGTCGTAAAGCTAGTTGTAAGCAATACCAAAAGCGGCGGACATTTCAGCAGTGTCAAGAAAATGAGCAGGACTCCACCTGTCAACAGCGGGATCCCATGAGGTCGAGCCATTGCCAGCAGCATTCTGCAAGTACAACATATCAGCATGTATGAGGATGCAAATTATATAATGAGCCAAACCTGGAGCTCTAGCCAGGTACGGTCAACTCACAATGAATCGTTCGTCATGCGGTAGACATACGCAAAGGCCTTATGCACTCTTTGACTTGACGGCAGGCATCAAGCATACCACTGGCACCATCCATGAAATACGGGACAGGGTCCATGGCCTTTCAATCAGAGGCATTGCCGAAGATCGTCTGGTTCCAGCTGCTGAAGTAAGGGTCGTGCGCAATAAGGTTAGGCAGCACTTCCCACTTGAAAGCCGGCTCAATGAGACGCAGCTAGAGCAAAAGTAGCGTGTCTTCCTCACAGTCTGGACCTGGTTCTTCTGCATGGTGATGGTGATGTCGATGTGACGCTCTGGGATAGATGCACGGCCGCATCATCTGGCAGCGTCGCAGCACATCTAAGTGCCCTGTTTGCCATGCCTGCCTTCGTCCTCACATGACCAAACTCCGGGCTTGCGCCTGCATCTGACAAGGGTGGACTCGGGAAGTGCATCACGTTGTGCACTGCAGAAACCGGAGACGATCCAAATGCGCTTGCACCCTAGCTTTTCATGTGTTGCATGCCGCGTGACTGCTCTTCCTGCGGCGGCGTAGTACTCTTGCCGACCCAGAGACGCGGTCCTAGGGCATCGCCCAGTGCGCGTTCGCGGCGTCCAACCACATGTGATGGGACCGGAGAGATTCACCCATGTTCGATTTGAATAGCATCGATCCTGTAATGATTTCGATACGAGAGTGAGTGCGGCGACGAAAGTGCGCCGCGGGCGAAGAAGCGGCAATGACAGAGGTGACAGCGGTGTGAGCGGTTTTGCAAGGATCTTACGACGCTTGTCATTAGACTGCCTTTGAGTCTGCATCTGCTGAGTGGATGGAAGCGAAGCGTCCATCTGGTAGACTGTCGGCACGCGCGATCTGTCGGAGGGGTCCATTGACGTCAGCTCTGTCAGAAAACCGCAGGGGTTGGACGTGTCCGAAGAGGTATTCGCCTTTGACGAGAGAGACACCTCGCCTTCCCTCTTATCCAACTCCGGCTCGACCCGTCACCTTCCCCCGCACCGCCCCGATGTAGCAGAGCGCCGACTGCAGGACGCTACGTCTCGTGCGTGAACGGCGAGGCGAGTGCGATGCAACGCGTATGCGACGAAGTGCGCAAGCGTATTCGGTATCACTGGTGCCCCTCTTGATCCTGCCATTGCGGTAGCGGGGGGCACGCAAGACGACTGCGGTCGAGGACGATGTGGAAGAGGTGGAGGACGACGGAGGAAGGATCTCGGGGCAGTTGAAGGTATGGCTGACGAAGCGCGCACAGAGCTTGCTGGTGTCTTCGTGCCCGTAGTAAGTGGCGACTGCCGGTGGGGGTGCTGCCGGCGCGGGGTGGTGCGAGTGGTGTGCGCGCGGGACTGCCGATGACTGTTTTTTGTCGAACGTTTTCGGCGCGGTCGGAGGAAAAAAAACGCGATAGAGAAAAAGACACCGATCAACAGCCGCTCATCACTCAATTATCAGAGATCGGGGGGAAAGAGGGGGGACGCTTACAGAACTCGAGGTAGATGCTGCGGCAGCGGCGGACGCAGAAGACGATTTCGCAGGTGGAGGCGGGGCGTACGTCGCGCGGTGCACGCGCCGGAAGGGCGAGTGGTTCGAGCTGGCACTCGATGATGATATCGAATGCTGATGCGGATGGGGGTGGGGATGGCGCGGGGCGTGGACGGTGGCCATATTCGCTGCGGCGGGCTCTCTGGCTCTAGGCGTTGACGAGCGTCTGTGAGCGTCAAAGGACAGGTGGAGTTGATGCGTGAGAAGAGGTCGCTACGAATGTTTTGATTGGAACGAGATCCTTCTCGGACACAACGGTTGCGTCGCGTTCGCCGAAGTGCGCAGTGAGAAAGGCAGATGAGAAAACGGCTGACGTCGATGTTGAGGCGTGTGGAACATTGGCGGGGGCAGAAGGAAGAGGTGAGGAATGCGTCCCAGGTGAACAGGGCGAGGGAAGTTGAACCGCTCGACGGTTTCGGTAGATGTCGCCAGTCCCTCCCTGCCTGACAATGACGAGAGAGAGGACAGCGACGTTGCGACCGATGATGCAGCCACGGGCCGGCTTGCACTTTCTCACCAGTGCGGCAGAGACGGTAGCAAGAGTGACCAGCAGAAAGGAGAAGGCGAGCAGTTAGGAATGAGTACACCCTGCTTCATCGGGAAGTCCTGCTCGTCGTTTCCGCCAGAGACGCGGAAGACGTGGCCCTTGAACTCATCACCGAGCAAGTCGCTGGGGACACCTGGGACATCTTCTTGCCGTGGAAAATGCGGTAACGACCACCTCGCTATGAAGCACTTCTCGGTAGAAGGTCAGCTCGAATTCAAGGCTATTCTCTACATTCCGAAGCGGTGAGTCTCCTTGCTGGCCTTGCTATGAACCTGTTTCTGACGTCTCTTTTAGCGCACCGTTCGACCTCTTCGAGTCCAAGAAGAAGCGTAACAACATTAAGCTCTACGTCCGCCCCGTCTTCATTATGGACGACTGCGAGGATCTCATCCCCGAGTACCTTAACTTCGTCAAGGGTATCGTCGACTCTGAAGATCTCCCGCTCAACATCTCGCGTGAGACGCTCCAGCAGAACAAGATTCTCAAGGTCATCCGCAAGAACATCGTGAAGAAGTGCCTCGACCTCATCCAGGAGATCTCGGAGGACAAGGACAATTTCAAGAAGTTCTACGAGGCGTTCGGCAAGAGCCTCAAGCTTGGTATCCACGAGGATGCGCAGAACCGCAGCAAGCTCGCCGAGTTCCTCCGCTTCTACTCGACGAAGTCGACTGAGGAGCAGGTCTCGCTGAAAAAGGGTACGTGTTCAAGCGGCGGCCCTGTTCCATTATTTGGTTACTGACAGCTTACCGCAGACTACATCACGCGGATGCCTGAGATTCAGAAGTCCATCTACTACCTCACTGGCGAGTCGCTCAATGCCGTCAAGGACTCTCCCTTCCTTGAGGCTCTCAAGAAGAAGGGCTTCGAGGTACTCCTGCTTGTTGACCCGATCGACGAGTACGCCGTCACTCAGCTCAAGGAGTTCGACGGTCACAAGCTCGTGTGCGTGTCGAAGGAGGGTCTGGAGCTCGAGGAGACCGAAGAGGAGAAGAAGGAGCGCGAGAGTGAGGCCTCGCAGTTCGAGGAGCTCTGCAAGGTCGTCAAGGATGCGCTCGGCGACAAGGTCGAGAAGGTCGTCATCTCGAACCGCGTCACCGACTCACCATGTGTGCTTGTCACCGGCCAGTTCGGCTGGTCCGCAAATATGGAGCGCATCATGAAGGCGCAGGCGCTTCGCGACTCGTCAATGTCATCGTACATGGCGTCGAAGAAGACGCTTGAGTTTAACCCGCACAACGCGATCATCAAGGTCCTTCGATGTTGATCGTCTTTTGCTGGCCCATCGCCAGGTCAGCGATGTCGACACTTCATGGCCGGTGGTGTCTTGAGGAGCTCGTCGTGTTCTGTCCCTTCAGGCAAGCAAAAAAAAATGATGAAAAGTAATTATTAGTATATTCAAATAGTTTTTATGATTATTTTTTTTGCTTACCTTGAGTGTGTGGCCGGTGGGACAGCCGTGCTCGTCGTCGATGGTGAAGACGAAACGACACGAACAACGACGACGCGTTGGTTGTGTTGCCTAATTTGGCCGATCGCCGCGTCTCAAACAAGCAATCAAAGCATTCCGATTCTTTCGGAAATCTCGAAAGTCTCAGCTGTTGGCCTCAAACAAATTCTACGGACGCGTTTAAAAATACAAAAAAATACGGAATAGTTTTATTATGTATGTATCTCTATCATAGCCAATAATTACGCGTCAAACGCGTTTTTTTATGGAGTAATAAATACAACAGTAATCTTGACATGCAGCACCAGGCCTCCAGAAGCATACACAAAAGTACAATATACCCTGAAAGGCCTGGCACCTATTCTATCATGAAGTAAGTGATACATTTTGTATGCATGCAAGGTTTCAAGCCAATCAGACATGAACTGACTTCATAATAGAGAAGGAGGTGGTTTCATGAGATCTTCTGAATCTGAGTGTTTTGTATATCCTGTTCCCACTTTCTACTTTGATGGCACATAAAATATTAAGCATATCCAGAATGGATATGTCTATGTTTCTGTAAGTTTACAAGTTTCCAGCCTCAGTGGTTGGAGCTGGGTGAATTGAAAAACATCGAAAAGCATGGTTTTTAGAAGTTCAGAGAAAGCATATATTCATGTTTTTAGTTGGTTCACAGTATGAGAAGCTCAACAAAATTAGTTATTTGTATTTAAGTATGCTGCAAGAAAGATATCCAGTCCTTAGTTTTGTGGGTGAGGAAAAAGTTCGGAATTGGGAGTGAAATGAGAGGTGATACAGTTCATGTTTTGTGAAACTCGACACAAATCCAAGAAACACAGAGCAGTTTTGCATGTATTTCCTCTGCCCCTTCAGAACTTTCCTCTAACTCCGAGATCTAGCACCTGATTACATTTATTGTAGTCATATAAAGTACTAATATCTATTTTATAGAGCTTCCTGAGGTTTGGAATAAAGCAACAACATGAATATATGCTTTCTCTGAACTTCTAAAAACCATGCTTTTCGATGTTTTTCAATTCACCCAGCTCCAACCACTGAGGCTGGAAACTTGTAAACTTACAGAAACATAGACATATCCATTCTGGATATGCTTAATATTTTATGTGCCATCAAAGTAGAAAGTGGGAACAGGATATACAAAACACTCAGATTCAGAAGATCTCATGAAACCACCTCCTTCTCTATTATGAAGTCAGTTCATGTCTGATTGGCTTGAAACCTTGCATGCATACAAAATGTATCACTTACTTCATGATAGAATAGGTGCCAGGCCTTTCAGGGTATATTGTACTTTTGTGTATGCTTCTGGAGGCCTGGTGCTGCATGTCAAGATTACTGTTGTATTTATTACTCCATAAAAAAACGCGTTTGACGCGTAATTATTGGCTATGATAGAGATACATACATAATAAAACTATTCCGTATTTTTTTGTATTTTTAAACGCGTCCGTAGAATTTGTTTGAGGCCAACAGCTGAGACTTTCGAGATTTCCGAAAGAATCGGAATGCTTTGATTGCTTGTTTGAGACGCGGCGATCGGCCAAATTAGGCAACACAACCAACGCGTCGTCGTTGTTCGTGTCGTTTCGTCTTCACCATCGACGACGAGCACGGCTGTCCCACCGGCCACACACTCAAGGTAAGCAAAAAAAATAATCATAAAAACTATTTGAATATACTAATAATTACTTTTCATCATTTTTTTTGCTTGCCTGAAGGGACAGAACACGACGAGCTCCTCAAGACACCACCGGCCATGAAGTGTCGACATCGCTGACCTGGCGATGGGCCAGCAAAAGACGATCAACATCGAAGGACCTTGATGATCGCGTTGTGCGGGTTAAACTCAAGCGTCTTCTTCGACGCCATGTACGATGACATTGACGAGTCGCGAAGCGCCTGCGCCTTCATGATGCGCTCCATATTTGCGGACCAGCCGAACTGGCCGGTGACAAGCACACATGGTGAGTCGGTGACGCGGTTCGAGATGACGACCTTCTCGACCTTGTCGCCGAGCGCATCCTTGACGACCTTGCAGAGCTCCTCGAACTGCGAGGCCTCACTCTCGCGCTCCTTCTTCTCCTCTTCGGTCTCCTCGAGCTCCAGACCCTCCTTCGACACGCACACGAGCTTGTGACCGTCGAACTCCTTGAGCTGAGTGACGGCGTACTCGTCGATCGGGTCAACAAGCAGGAGTACCTCGAAGCCCTTCTTCTTGAGAGCCTCAAGGAAGGGAGAGTCCTTGACGGCATTGAGCGACTCGCCAGTGAGGTAGTAGATGGACTTCTGAATCTCAGGCATCCGCGTGATGTAGTCTGCGGTAAGCTGTCAGTAACCAAATAATGGAACAGGGCCGCCGCTTGAACACGTACCCTTTTTCAGCGAGACCTGCTCCTCAGTCGACTTCGTCGAGTAGAAGCGGAGGAACTCGGCGAGCTTGCTGCGGTTCTGCGCATCCTCGTGGATACCAAGCTTGAGGCTCTTGCCGAACGCCTCGTAGAACTTCTTGAAATTGTCCTTGTCCTCCGAGATCTCCTGGATGAGGTCGAGGCACTTCTTCACGATGTTCTTGCGGATGACCTTGAGAATCTTGTTCTGCTGGAGCGTCTCACGCGAGATGTTGAGCGGGAGATCTTCAGAGTCGACGATACCCTTGACGAAGTTAAGGTACTCGGGGATGAGATCCTCGCAGTCGTCCATAATGAAGACGGGGCGGACGTAGAGCTTAATGTTGTTACGCTTCTTCTTGGACTCGAAGAGGTCGAACGGTGCGCTAAAAGAGACGTCAGAAACAGGTTCATAGCAAGGCCAGCAAGGAGACTCACCGCTTCGGAATGTAGAGAATAGCCTTGAATTCGAGCTGACCTTCTACCGAGAAGTGCTTCATAGCGAGGTGGTCGTTACCGCATTTTCCACGGCAAGAAGATGTCCCAGGTGTCCCCAGCGACTTGCTCGGTGATGAGTTCAAGGGCCACGTCTTCCGCGTCTCTGGCGGAAACGACGAGCAGGACTTCCCGATGAAGCAGGGTGTACTCATTCCTAACTGCTCGCCTTCTCCTTTCTGCTGGTCACTCTTGCTACCGTCTCTGCCGCACTGGTGAGAAAGTGCAAGCCGGCCCGTGGCTGCATCATCGGTCGCAACGTCGCTGTCCTCTCTCTCGTCATTGTCAGGCAGGGAGGGACTGGCGACATCTACCGAAACCGTCGAGCGGTTCAACTTCCCTCGCCCTGTTCACCTGGGACGCATTCCTCACCTCTTCCTTCTGCCCCCGCCAATGTTCCACACGCCTCAACATCGACGTCAGCCGTTTTCTCATCTGCCTTTCTCACTGCGCACTTCGGCGAACGCGACGCAACCGTTGTGTCCGAGAAGGATCTCGTTCCAATCAAAACATTCGTAGCGACCTCTTCTCACGCATCAACTCCACCTGTCCTTTGACGCTCACAGACGCTCGTCAACGCCTAGAGCCAGAGAGCCCGCCGCAGCGAATATGGCCACCGTCCACGCCCCGCGCCATCCCCACCCCCATCCGCATCAGCATTCGATATCATCATCGAGTGCCAGCTCGAACCACTCGCCCTTCCGGCGCGTGCACCGCGCGACGTACGCCCCGCCTCCACCTGCGAAATCGTCTTCTGCGTCCGCCGCTGCCGCAGCATCTACCTCGAGTTCTGTAAGCGTCCCCCCTCTTTCCCCCCGATCTCTGATAATTGAGTGATGAGCGGCTGTTGATCGGTGTCTTTTTCTCTATCGCGTTTTTTTTCCTCCGACCGCGCCGAAAACGTTCGACAAAAAACAGTCATCGGCAGTCCCGCGCGCACACCACTCGCACCACCCCGCGCCGGCAGCACCCCCACCGGCAGTCGCCACTTACTACGGGCACGAAGACACCAGCAAGCTCTGTGCGCGCTTCGTCAGCCATACCTTCAACTGCCCCGAGATCCTTCCTCCGTCGTCCTCCACCTCTTCCACATCGTCCTCGACCGCAGTCGTCTTGCGTGCCCCCCGCTACCGCAATGGCAGGATCAAGAGGGGCACCAGTGATACCGAATACGCTTGCGCACTTCGTCGCATACGCGTTGCATCGCACTCGCCTCGCCGTTCACGCACGAGACGTAGCGTCCTGCAGTCGGCGCTCTGCTACATCGGGGCGGTGCGGGGAAGGTGACGGGTCGAGCCGGAGTTGGATAAGAGGGAAGGCGAGGTGTCTCTCTCGTCAAAGGCGAATACCTCTTCGGACACGTCCAACCCCTGCGGTTTTCTGACAGAGCTGACGTCAATGGACCCCTCCGACAGATCGCGCGTGCCGACAGTCTACCAGATGGACGCTTCGCTTCCATCCACTCAGCAGATGCAGACTCAAAGGCAGTCTAATGACAAGCGTCGTAAGATCCTTGCAAAACCGCTCACACCGCTGTCACCTCTGTCATTGCCGCTTCTTCGCCCGCGGCGCACTTTCGTCGCCGCACTCACTCTCGTATCGAAATCATTACAGGATCGATGCTATTCAAATCGAACATGGGTGAATCTCTCCGGTCCCATCACATGTGGTTGGACGCCGCGAACGCGCACTGGGCGATGCCCTAGGACCGCGTCTCTGGGTCGGCAAGAGTACTACGCCGCCGCAGGAAGAGCAGTCACGCGGCATGCAACACATGAAAAGCTAGGGTGCAAGCGCATTTGGATCGTCTCCGGTTTCTGCAGTGCACAACGTGATGCACTTCCCGAGTCCACCCTTGTCAGATGCAGGCGCAAGCCCGGAGTTTGGTCATGTGAGGACGAAGGCAGGCATGGCAAACAGGGCACTTAGATGTGCTGCGACGCTGCCAGATGATGCGGCCGTGCATCTATCCCAGAGCGTCACATCGACATCACCATCACCATGCAGAAGAACCAGGTCCAGACTGTGAGGAAGACACGCTACTTTTGCTCTAGCTGCGTCTCATTGAGCCGGCTTTCAAGTGGGAAGTGCTGCCTAACCTTATTGCGCACGACCCTTACTTCAGCAGCTGGAACCAGACGATCTTCGGCAATGCCTCTGATTGAAAGGCCATGGACCCTGTCCCGTATTTCATGGATGGTGCCAGTGGTATGCTTGATGCCTGCCGTCAAGTCAAAGAGTGCATAAGGCCTTTGCGTATGTCTACCGCATGACGAACGATTCATTGTGAGTTGACCGTACCTGGCTAGAGCTCCAGGTTTGGCTCATTATATAATTTGCATCCTCATACATGCTGATATGTTGTACTTGCAGAATGCTGCTGGCAATGGCTCGACCTCATGGGATCCCGCTGTTGACAGGTGGAGTCCTGCTCATTTTCTTGACACTGCTGAAATGTCCGCCGCTTTTGGTATTGCTTACAACTAGCTTTACGACATGTGGGCTGATGACAAGAAGGAGATGATCTGGTCCACTTTGAACCAGTATGGTCTGTCCCTTGGCATTGCTGCTCTGGCACAGGGCACGAATGGCTGGTGGTCAGATGCTGATATTAAGGGTAACTGGAACTGTGTTTGCAATGGTGGTCTCACTTTGGCATCTCTCACCATCCTTAGTGATGACATGACTGGAAACACAGTGCAGCTTCTTCCTCTTACTGTTGCGAATGCGAAGGAGAACTGCTTTGCTGTCTCAGATGATGGTTTGTGGGTGGAGACAGCAAACTAAAAAACTATTGGTACTTCGGAATGACTGGCTAGTCTGAGATGACCTCTTCGCTTGTGTCAGCAACTGGTTCGGAGTTCGGCATGTTCAGTAACAACCCAAACTTGAACCTCAGTGGTTTTTTGCACATGTATATTCAGGGTGTGACTTTGCTTTTCAACTACAGTGACCATGGCCCCAACAAGTACACTGCTACCATGAACTCGCTCATTTTCCTGGCAGATCAGTCCAACTCCCCAAGCTATGCTCTGTACCAACATGATCAGTATGATGCTGCTGACCCTTGGAGCATGTTCTAGTATGGTCATTGTAGCTCACCAACATGCAGTGCTCAGTGCACAGCAAACATTACTTTCTTTTGCTTTCACATCAAACAACATTGTCATCTGACCTGCAGTGGCTTGCAGTGTATTGATTGGTCTTCAGAGCAAGGCAGCTAAGATTCAGAGCCTATAGTAAAATGATTGAGAAATTCTCCATAGAATATTCAAGACTTCTATTCTAGACCCATTTGATTTTCATGACATAACAGTTTTTACTTCTCAAAAAACGAAAAAAAAAAATCTTAGGCAGAAATTAAAAAAGATAATAAGTAGCTAGGCACACCCAACTGGGTATTCCCAAATAGTTGGGAGTGCCCAACTGGGTGTACCCAGATGGTTGGGAGTGCCCAACTGGGCATACCCAGATGGTTGGGAGTGCCCAACTGGGCATACCCAGATGGTTGGGAGTGCCCAACTGGGCATACCCAGATGGTTGGGAGTGCCCAACTGGGCATACCCAAATAATTGGGAGTGCCCAACTGGGCGTACCCAAATAATTAGGAGTGCCCAACTGGGCATGCCCAAATAATTAGGAGTGCCCAACTGGGCATACCCAAATAATTAGGAGTGTCCAACTGGGCATGCCCAAATAATTGGGAGTGCCCAACTGGGCATACCCAAATAATTGGAAGTGCCCAACTGGGCATACCCAATGTATCTGGGAATACCTAGCTAGACACTCTCAAATGTTTTAGGCACATCCAACTGGACACCTCCAAATCTTTGTATATACCTAAGATATCTAGGCTCTCTCAGTCAGGCTCTCCTTTTCATCTCAGTAGTATCTAATCTTATTTCTCTTTGCAGTAATAAATTGATCCTATGTAGAAGGCACCTAGATAGTGCCAACACTTGAGCCCACAAGACAGACAGGACAAAACAATATTTGTTGCTGTCAGAGAGACTGAGGCAACAAAGGCATCAGAAAGGGTTCAAATAGGAAGGATTATATAATATGAACTATACAGTACCAGTCTGAAAGGAATCTGTTGAGAATTACTCTCAGAATGCATAAATCTTTAGTATATGTCTGCCAAAGGATCACTTGACTCAGTGCAAGTGCATATGAGCTTTGAATGAGTTCATATTAGCTTTGGATGGGTTGGGGAGTGAAGGGAATATGAAAAGAATATAAATAGAATATAATGTGCTATGCTCCAAATGTCCAGAGGCTATGCTGCCACCAAGTTTCAGGCTCAGACTCAGTGCAGTCATGGTATGGATGTATGGTGGCCTTCTGGAGTTTGTGCATCTTGGAATATCAGCAGCTCAGTACCTCAGAGTCATGACATGATGTCCAGCCAGTTGATGTTAAGTCAGATGTGGTAAAAATGCTCTGGTGGGCTTACAGAAGCTGCTCAATTTGAGAATGAATGTAGAGCTCAAGAATCAACCATGAGGTTCTAGCTTGATTGTTATGACCTAAGGGAGAAGAAAGTTTTAGCAATAGAATTGAGATTTGAACTTTGAAGTAGAATGAAGTCCTAAATAAAATAAATAAAATTTGAGCTTGATTGAGGTCAAGATACATTCAAAACTGAGCTCAAAGCTTAATCAAACAACTTGCTATTTGCACTTGACAATGGGTATTCTGCAATAGCAAGCTCAGATGTCAATATAATTGACTTTCATACTTTATAATGTCTACAAGCTATATACAGAGCTTAAAATAGCAGATGCACATTCAGCATGCAACCTATATTTATATATGCATCTATGAAGCCATTAGAAGTATACAGCTGAAGAAGAAAATAAAAAAATAAAAGGGGAGGGAGGGATGATTTTCTGGGTGTGCCCAAAAGTCCCCCAGACAGTCAGCGACAGTGACATATCTGGGTACTCCCAGGGCATGCCCACCTGGGTACACCCAAAAAATTGGGCATGCCCATATGGGCACACCCAGAAAATTGGGCATGCCCACCTAGGAACATTGGGGAGGCCCAGTTGGGAGTGCCCTAGAAACTGGGTAGGCCCAATTTTCCCACAGTAATTACAATTAGGTATACCCAGCTCACACCCACTGGGTGCACCCAGGAAATTGGGTACACCCAAACCTGACCCCTAATAGGCTAATTATCTGTGTGTAAGAATTAGCCTAATAGGTCTACTTTTAGGGGTAGCCTGAAGTGAATTTTGAGCAGAATCGGTGCAATGGTTGAGTCCAGAGAAAATCAGAAATGTCAAACTTTAATCAAACCTTGCAGCATCTCTTGCTAACAAATTTTATTCTGAAGGTACCATTAAACAGAAACATGTGAAAGTTTTCACACCGCATTTATGCCATCTAAATTATATATTTTCAAAGTTTGGAAGCAAAGCAGGAGAGTGAGTTTTGCAATTTATGGAGGTCAGACAATGCAGACAATGGTCAAATTTGACAGGTTCATAAGCTGATCTAATGACGTAAGTGTATTGCAAGATTATGGTAACACTAGTGTGACATTATCATGTGCGATGTTCAAAGGAGTTGATTTTCTCATAAAACACCCTAAAACTTGTGAAGGCAATTTTAATTTTAATAACACACTTGAATGCTCTAAATAATTCATGCAGATACTTCTCAATAAGCACTTTGTACTGATGCAAAAATAAGTAGAAAAAATCTCTAGATAAAAATGTGAGGAGGGAAATCGAGTTAATGTTTAAAGGACCGGTGAATGTCTGTAGTAACGTGAGTGACAAAAAATAAAGACCGAGCCATGGTTACCAGGCACAAATCATGCACGTGGTCTCCAGAAATCATGGGGAAAGACTCGGCCTTCAAATTTCACGGGAGGCCGGGCCAAAAGTGGCGATGTCCCAAACGGGGCCTAAGTGATGGCTGAGTCACGTGCAAGCTTTACGCAGCAACTCCCAGCTAAACTGGTGCACGTGACTTAGCCTTCACTTACACCCACCTGTAGACACCATCTGTCTAGATAAGCTAAAATTTCCTGTCTGGGCATGAATACCTTATGTAGCATGCACCTAGACAGGAGTGTATTAACACCCTTCACTATAAGATCGGAAAGGGTCTAAATTTCCCCAGGATTCTCCTAAGCAGGGAGAATTTGAAGAAAAAATCACCCCTAACCCTGATAAGGGAGAAATCAAAGGGATAAAGAGAAAAAAGGGAGAATCATCCAGGGATAAATTAACCATTTTATGAAGGTATTTTTTCTTTGAATTTGAATTGTATACAGGTGGTTGTAAGAAGTGATGGTGATCAGCATGTGATCTGCAGTGATTTGCATAGGAAATTGCACTCTTTTCTGCCTCTCAAAAACTTGCACAATGCAGTTGAAGATATAACAAGTTTTCAGATACTTTTAATCAGATTCTCTGCTCATGCTGCACAAGGTTATATATTTTTACTTGCAAAACTTGAGCACTACAAGTCCACTTTCCTATTTTGGTCACTTCGTGCCAATCACCATCACTTCTTACAACCACCTGTATATGTGCATCAATTGTTTGCTAGAACTTTCTTAGAGAACAGGTGGCTATTGTGAAGGATTGGATGGCTCTCGCGCATGCATATGTTAGTGTTTTGGAAGTTCAGTTTGGTTCACAATCGGGTTCGAGTTTGAGTTCGAACCAGTTCAAATGAAGTTCAATAGCAATATAGCTTGTTTGTCGGGATGACATCATCGACAAAATTTTTTTTTTTTGCAACGGAACATCAATGTCGCATTGCAATGACAGGGATATTCATATATGCCGCATCATACAGAGAAGTGAGGATCCTTGACAACAAGACAAAGCATCACATAACGGTGCGAATGCACATGATTTTATGGATGAAACAAATATCGGGCATTAGTCCCAGCTGGTGGTTGCCAGAGCCGCATTGGCACCCAGTTGCCCAAGCCTATGCCTGCAGGCTCTGCAGCCCAGTCACCTGCTGCCGGGACGGGATTGGCAGACCAGTCATGAGCACCTGCAAGTAAAATAAGAAAGAATGTCATAAGTTCGAGGTGAAGAACACATACTGCACTTGAGGACTACAGGATTGATGGATCTGGGCTGGGACGCAGATGTGTTGTCCCACTCCGGAGCTGTGGTCTCCTGCTGCTTTCCAGCTGTGAGTGCATTGCTCTGGCCCTCTTCCTCCTGTTGCTTCCCGACTTCTTCTGGATCACAGTAGAAGAACATATTGGTCATGATGTCCCAACCATCTTTCGTTCGCATGACAGTGCCGTGAAGATGAAGGACCTCGCAACAGAGAAGCCACGAGATGAGGCCAACAGTGTGATGAGCCTTGTTGTTCGTTGGGATCGCAATGTTGACAAATTGCGGTGGAGCATCAGAGTCACATAGTGCAATGACGGGGATATTCATGTACGCCGTCTCCTGAATGGTTTGCACATTGACGCATGGGCTGGTAACAGTGACACAATTGTTGTGTTTTTGTAATTACTGAGAGCAGCGTCAAGCCTGATCAGGGCCTGCAGTCCTCCAGGTACACAGATGAGCATGCAAGTGAATTTGTCTGCGTACTGGGCGCCTGCTGTGCATAGTCAAACTGCGCTTGGTATGGCACGGGCTGGATGTTAGAACCTGAACTTTCACCATTTCCTTTATTTTCCCTTTTACCATTTCCTTTATTATATTTGTCCTTTTCATTATATTTACCCATCTTACACAATCATTCCCACACTGCCTTCATTTGTTCCATTCCCACTCGTTAGGTAATGTTAGGTAATATAGTCTCACAGTCGTCGCTATATAAGGTCTCAGGAATCGTACGAACTCCTTGTTCTGCTTTTCCTCTTACCTCCGCGACGACCTAGGTGAGACTCGTCCCCCTTGTATTAGTTTAGACTTGTATTAATCCTCTTACCTCCGTGACGACCTAGCCTGAGTAAGCGTGTCCCGAGTCTACGCTCGAGTATAGCACGTCCCAGACAACAGTCAGCCGAGGCCTGCCCAGTCCGAGTCGTCTCCCGGACTCCCGCCTAACATAAAAGCAGAACCTCACCCAGGCTCATCCCCAGCGTACGTCGTCGCTGTCGACTCGCCCTCACTCGGTCTAGAGGAGTACTCCCCTCGAAGGACCTGACGTGTAAACCCCCTAAACGACAACCCTCAACCCTGCCCGGACGTTTCCGGACGTTCATGTATTAAGTAATCACTCCAACCAACCTTTCCCGACCCTGGCTCTCCGGATTAGCCTCTGGTGGAGCACGCACCTGACGTGGACGTGGGTAACCAGACGAGTACAAACTTCGACGACAATCTCGTTTGTGATCTCACTCGGATCCTACCGCCTCGTCATCAACTTTGCTGACGAACCCGCTCAACGTTGGCGTAACCCCGGTACCAACGCACACCCGATCCCTGTTCCTCCTCCATCGTCAACATAGATCTCGACGAGGAACAACGTCGTGCTCTCCCGCCTCGTTCCTGGTACGACGAGGAATGCCGCTCCTGGTTCACGGTTACTCAAACAGGCGTTGAATACGTTATCTGGTGGCGTCCAGAGAAAGGACTCTGGTATTCGACGCTTGAGGGAGGAAGAAGATTAAAGTGGGCTCCTGCACCGATAGATCAGACAACCCTGATTTCGCCATCGCTTTCGACGTCAACCATTCTCCCACCGATCCCAGGACCGTATAGAGAAGCGCGACAAGATTCATCACCACCGACCCCCCCTGAGCGACAAACGGACACGCCTAGAACAACAATGTCGATGGGAAGCTTCAGCACACAACAGTTGGAGCAAATCGCGGCGATCGTAGCGGGCGCCTTTGCTCACCAAGCCGCAAACGCCCCAGCGGGCCCTAGTACCGCTGCTGTACCAAACATCGACGTCGCCCGGCCACGTGAATTCACTGGCGGCGACGATTACCTTGACTTCAGACGTGAAGTCCTTCTTTTCGTATCCGCAAATCCAAGTCGATACCCTACGTCGGAGAGTAAGATTTATGTAGCTCTCTCCTACCTGAAGGGTGGTAATGCGGCAACGTGGGCGCAGAACTACGTCGAGGAGTCGACAACATCAGGAATCGTCACCTTCACCGACAGCTGGGAAAGATTCCAGGAACGACTCGACGCCTCGTTCGACGACCCAAATCGCAAGGAGAAGGCGCTGAAGGATTTCCGAGATAAGGTTCAGAAGGACCTAACCGCGGACGAATTCTTCCAGAAGTTCGACGTGATCATTAAGCGTGCCGAGCTGAAAGACGACAGCGTCATCTGCGATCGCCTCAAGCGAGCAATGAACATCGAGGTGGTCCATGGAGTGCTAAGGTCGACACCAGTCCCAACGAAATACGAGGATTGGAAGAACAAGGCGATCGAAATAGACCGCGGCGAACAGCAGATTCGCGCTATCCAACGAGGACGCGCCTTTCTTCCCCCTCCTCGCCTACCACAACAAACACCCCCAGCTCGCCGTCAGGTAGCGGCCCCTCACGTCGATAGACGCGACGCGACCGGCATCACCTTCGGAGGCGCTGGTCAGCCGATGGACGTCTCAATGAACGAAGCACAATGACGACGCGCGTGCTGGATCTGTGGCGGGTTGGGCCACTTCAAGGACAAGTGCCCGCAAGCGAAACCGATCATCCAGTGCATGCTGGAACTGATGGCGCCAGGCGAACGTCGTGTCCTCGCCGACGAGCTCGGAGCAATGAAGGAGTCGGCCTTCAAGGAAGTTGTAGACACTCGGAGGTCAACTGTGGAGGACTATGTGGAGGAAGAAGACAATGACGAAGAGGTCGTCGACTCGCAGGGTTTTGCGAGTGGTCAGGTGTAGCCATCGGGGCGACTGACCGAGAAGAACAAGGGACTTCGACTCTGGACTCGTTAAAATATAACCAACCATCTGTACAATACATAAATGCGAACGACGTCGATGGTTTTCCCAAGTACAAAGTCCCCACCGGTGTGAAGGAAAGTGAACGGTATGAGCAGCTGTTCATGAGAGGAACTGGCGGACGCCAGCTGGACCTTCTCCTGAACGTCGAACACAGCATGGAAGGTGAAGTGAGGGAGGTGGACGCACACGCGCTCATAGATTCGGGATGTACGGGATCGTGCATTGACGCGAAATTCGTCGAACGGTATGGGCTGGAGACGAAGCGTTATATCCGGCCCCTTGCGGTACTCAATGCCGACGGCACACACAACGAAGCCGGGTTGATCGAGGAGTACGTCGACGTTGAACTTACGATTGGTCACCATAAGGAATGGATCGTCCTGGCGGTAACCTCACTGGCATCGTCTAACATCTTCCTGGGGTACGACTGGCTTCGACGACACAACCCAGAGGTCAACTGGAAGACGGGTACACTTGACTTTACGCGCTGCCCGAGCGAATGTACGATCGAAAAGAAGCAGGTGGAGGACCTAGGCAAGGTGAAAGAGGAGGTGGAGCAGATGAGGAGGGTGAGTAAGATGCGAATGGACAAGGCGTCCTGGCCCGCATACCTCAACGACTACGCCGACGTTTTCAGCGAAAAAGGTTTTGAGAAGCTGCCGGAACACCGACCCTGGGACCATGTCATCGACTTGAAGCCCGACTTCAAACCGAGCGACTGTAAGATCTACCCGCTCACGCCAACTGAGCAGCAGTCACTCAAGGACTTCCTTGATGAGAATCTGAAGTCGGGTCGCATTCGACGGTCGATATCACCCATGGCGTCACCCTTCTTCTTCATAAAGAAGGCCGACAAATCGCTATGCCCGATCCAGGATTACCGTAAGCTCAATGACGGTACGATCAAGAACAAGTATCCCCTCCCTCTCATTGACGAACTCGTCGACAAGGTCAAGAAAGCGAAGTACATCACTAAGCTTGACCTTCGCTGGGGGTACTACAATATCCAGATCCGCGAGGGTGACGAATGGAAGGCAGCGTTTCGCACGAACATGGGCCTCTTCGAACCAATGGTCATGTTTTTTGGCCTTTGCAATGTGCCGGCCATGTTCCAGGCCTTTGTCAACCACATCTTTAAGGACCTAATCTACGCGAACTTGATCATCGTATACCTCGACGACATCCTGATCCTCTCGGAAACCATTGAGGAGCATATCGACACGTCGAGGCGCGTACTCCAGATCCTCCGAGAAAATGGCCCAGATGGTCAGACGGAACGCGTTAACCAAGAGCTTGAACAATATCTTAGGCTCTTCGTAAACCATCAACAATCGGACTGGAAGGACTGGCTCCCCCTCGCGGAGTTCGCGTATAATAACCGCGAGCATTCGGTGACAAAGATGTCTCCTTTCTACGCGAACGCAGGACATCACCCCTTAAGCTTTGACACGACACGAACCTCGTCTACCAACATGTCGGCGGAAGAATTCGCGAAGCACATAAAGGAGACTCATCGGGTTGCGAAGGACAACTTGGTCAAAGCGGCGGACGACATGAAACGCTATCACGACCGGACAGCAGGTATTTCGGTTGAGTACAAGGCTGGGGACAAGGTTTTCCTTGACGGGCGAAACATCAGCACAGACTCACCAACAAAAAAACTCGCTGACAAATGGTATGGCCCCTTCGAAATCGTCGACAAGGTGGGAGCAAGCGCGTACAAGCTCAAGCTCCCAAAGCGATGGAAAAAGGTCCACCCGGTCTTCAACGAAGCACTGCTAAAGCCCGCCGTCGAACCGTCCTTCGAGAGCCAAAGACAACCAGCACCGCCGCCACCTGACATCATCGAGAACGAGGAGGAGTACGAGATTGAAGAGGTTCTAGACTCGCGTCTGCACCGAGGGAAACTACAGTACCTTGTCAAGTGGGTCGGCTACAATGAACCTACTTGGCAGCCTGAGACGGACTTCGGCGAGAACGCGAAGGAGACGATCGCTGAGTTCTACCTCAAACATCCCGGCGCACCTCGAAAACTCGACATCCCTCGTCAATGACTCCGTCCGCTCTTCGTCGACACTGAGCCTGACGACCGCGATCATGGTTGGTCGGGACGCCCAACCTTGAAGGGGGGGTAATGTTAGAACCTGAACTTTCACCATTTCCTTTATTTTCCCTTTTACCATTTCCTTTATTATATTCGTCCTTTTCATTATATTTACCCATCTTACACAATCATTCCCACACTGCCTTCATTTGTTCCATTCCCACTCGTTAGGTAATGTTAGGTAATATAGTCTCACGGTCGTCGCTATATAAGGTCTCAGGAATCGTACGAACTCCTTGTTCTGCTTTTCCTCTTACCTCCGCGACGACCTAGGTGAGACTCGTCCCCCTTGTATTAGTTTAGACTTGTATTAATCCTCTTACCTCCGCGACGACCTAGCCTGAGTAAGCGTGTCCCGAGTCTACGCTCGAGTATAGCACGTCCCAGACAACAGTCAGCTGAGGCCTGCCCAGTCCGAGTCGTCTCCCGGACTCCCACCTAACACTGGAGTACTATGAGCCTCGCAGTGGCTGAGCTGTACTGCGGGATCAACTCACATTGAGCGTGTTTGCAGTCAATGGGCGATGAATCTGCTCACTCGAGCATGCGATAGTCGGTGTGATGCGGCGGTAGCGGTGCACCGGACCAACTGCACCTGCAGACAGACTCGGACACCAAGCGAAGGCGGGTACAATGCAGCGTGATCAAACATCTGGGAGCAGAGAGTGGGCCTGCAGAGGATTGCGCATAAGAGGATGAAGTGGACTGGTATTCATTCTGAACAGGATATGCGCTTGATGAACTCCCGTACGCAGTTGTGAATCGTGAGGACAGTGCACTGGCAGTGCTAAAAGCAGGTGAGGGGTGCGAGGATCCATGGTTGTAGGTAGCTGGTAATGAGTTAGAATGACCATGCATCACTGCCCAGCTGCTCTGACCATCAGTCAACCACAGTGAGCTCTCTGGGCTCGTCATAAGATCTGTAAACTGGGGAGTCACATTGCCTGCAAGACCATAGAATACATTGCCATTCATTGCACACAGACCATGAGGAGGGCCATATGCATTTGTGTACTCCTCGTCCTCAAACTGCCTCATTGCATGCTCTGCAACCTTGATCTTGCATGCATTGAAGTCGTATTGCTTGCCCAGTGCATACCATGCTTGATGCAGTTCTTTGTGCTTAAATGAGAAAGCTAAGGATATATGTGTTGCAGACGATTAAGGACAGACTCACCAAGGCTCAATGTAGTATAAACAGCCGTCATTTTGGATACTCTTCTCCACCTGCTTGTCTTTCCAATGAGATCTTGGGGCACAGAAAGTATCAGAAGGGAGACAGAACTTCTTGACATCCTTGAAGGCCTCCCAGTTAAGGTTTATTTCACTATCCTCACTGTCCTCACTGCCGTCCTCCTTTTCCCCTTCAGCGGCTAATATCTTCTTCACCTCCCTACGTGCATGCCTCTCCTACCAAGCTCTGCCCTCTTCAATCCAGTCTCCAACAATTGGATCATCTGGTGCATGGACAATCATTTGGTCAAGATCTATGATGAGCGAAAGGCTTGTGGGATTTTGGAAGGGGATCCGCAGTCTCTCACTTCAGCCTTTGTGCCTATTCAAGGGGGATGGTTGTCCCAGAAGCAGAAGAAATCATTTGAATCGTTGCCCATGAAGATTCCGCCCTGCCTCAGTGCCTGTGTAGTCGAAACTGTTACAATGAGTTCAGTATGAATAAATCATTATTCGCAGCACATCTCACTGATCCATATCTATTCCGCATAGCACACAGAGGCCATTAGGCTGGATCCCATGCTTGAGTGGTTCTGTACCAAGTGCAGGCCTTGTCCTCATGCATTCACATGCGATTGTGTCTTTGAATCCAAGCATCCATAGCGCACGTGCCATGTCAATCATGACTGCATTGCCTAATTAGCTTGCAACTGCTTGTTTGCATGTTGCAATGACTCTGCTTCTCACTTTCATACTTAGCTCTCAACCACCACGATGTCGACTCAACCACACAAAGAATAAGTCTTTTTCTTTCTTCCTGGTTGGACCTGTGAGTATGCTCAGGCAAAGACGGGGAAGTGAACATCGTCCATGAGAGCATTTTTACCTATTATGCTTTGCTGCGAGTTCATCAGCATCTCTGCGCTGAGTACAGAAAAGTGACAGCTTACCTGAGCTGTGGCTCCACATGTCGAGACAGCATTTAGTGAATATTCCAAGTCTTTTCTCTGCGTGAGTCCTCCGCATATGCATGCAAACCCTTTCGACCCATCCAAGAACAACTTCTGTGACATCCACCTCAAATGTACTTGCAACAGGGGCGCGCAACATGTCTGCTGCTGCTTAACTTGCATTATTCCTTCCGCTGTTAAAGCACTTGTGACCATAGCCGAACTCACGCTCACCAAACGGGCCGTCTTAGAACTGCTTGACGTCATACATGTGCAATTTTATATTAGGAACGACGGCACCCACAACGAGAACACTGATCATCTCGCGAATCTCAAAGATTCCACAATAATCGCAGGAGTTAATCACAGTGTTCAGGAAGCAGAACAAATGGCAGACAAGCCCATCGTAGGCAGCCTCTGATCAATAACGACCACCATGAAGGGACCGGAGAGCACAGACAAAAGACTCGGCGGGAGACAAGCTCATGAGCAACTCAAGCAACTGATGAATATCTGACTCCGCAAGCAGGCAGAAAAAGCAGTTGTGCAAAGAGAGCTGGAAGATTTGCCCCATTTGCTTCCAGCTTGATGGGTTCAGCAACATGACCAGGAGTACAGCAGATTCGGACATTGTAAACGGACGTGATGGACGGACCAAAGAGTGCCTGTATGTGTCCGGAATGCATCTTTGCCTTTCTTAATGTGATTGACCCACATGCTTCCCACGGTCAGCCTCCTTGTTCCCCTTGTCCGCTCCTAATCCTAATCTCCTCTCTATATAATCTTTGATCTGATTCCAACCCTCTCTACTTGTTGCGTCTCATCCTCGTGTCAAACCGTGGCATGGTTGAGTACCTGGGAATCGATCCAATTGTCACATCTGGAATGATCTTGGATCTCCATGCTGGGGCCAACCTCATTGACACAGACTTTCACTCGAAGGAGGATAGGTCTCTCTTTGGTGGTGTGCATAACTTGCGTAAGTTTTCTTCCCCTGTTTTATGTAATTTTTGTGGATTGATGTGGTGCACTGGTAGTCTTCGCCCTCTTAAGACAACTATGTAGATCCTCACCGGTCTCTACAGGTCCCATTCCATCCTTGGCCACGGCATCTAACTGTATCTTATCCTCCATCTGGTTGCAGCCGTGCTGATAGTCATCCTCCTGGACGAGCTACTCCAGAAATGTTACGGCCTCGACTCTGGCATTTGGCTTTCCATTCTAAAGAACATCTAAAAATCCATCGTTTGGAAGGCCTTCACACCCATTACTGTTAACTCAAGTCGTAGACCAGAATTTGAGGCGCAGTCGTCGCGTTCGTCCGCCCCCTCTTCACGTAGAATGACAGGGGCCGTGTGCTGCACGAGGCATTCTGGCATGACCGTCTCATGAATGCCATGAACTTCGTCTCAGCTGCAGTTGTCTTTGGTGCGGTGATCTACTATCAGTGACTCGTCTTGACAGCCCCGTGTGGAGTATCCGCATCTGTTGCCAGGGAGGCTTGTATCTAGTCATATTGTTCTGTACATTGGGTATGCTCATCATGCTGGAGTCCACCCTTACTTCTAATGCCTGCATCATCTCAGATTCTTGCCTCTCGCTTCCCCAAAAATCCTACTGTACGTCTTCTCAGTGAACTTCTGGAAGATTCCTATCACTGGTGGCGATGGGTAATATTACCTACTACCTTCATGGTGACCAGCCATGACCATCTGCTGGTTCTTCAGCTGCTTCATGACACCACACAGCCCAGATCCGGAGACCTTGATCTGCATCTTCAAGAGAAGAGTGCGCTGATGCTGATAGTGAAGATGATGTAGATAGCTGTATGAACCGCTGCACGCAAAGTGAACGTAGGTGACACGGTCAATGTACAAAGAGCTGAAGCGTGTCATCTCGACCTCAGCGGCCTTTGGTGGAGCCATTGTTGGTCTACTCTCTCATAGCTGAATGCTCGAGGCTGAGCTTGACACCATCACGCATCCCGAGTCGCCCAAGTATGGTTGACACTGGACAGCACAATGCATCATCGACCACCTTGTACAATCTAAAGAAACTGTCAGCGCCGTCACAGGACTGGCTAATGTCGAGCGGCGCATTGCGTTAGCGTCTGCGCCTCAGTGCAAGCCGTGATTGGCTCGAACTGAATACAAGCAAGACTGAAGTGGAGATTGCTGCATGCAGAGTATCATGTCTTTCTGGATGGGGATGGGATGGAACACCTTGGATACGAGTCATACCACATTCCGGAGCACCTTACGTTGCACATTGAGCTCATCGCACCGATGACTGCCTTCAGTGTGTGTCTTCCAGCTCCAAAGAATAGTCGTAGTTGTCACATCACTGGTCAAACTCGGAAGTCCATCGACCTTCAACGGGTTGAAGACAAACAGCCACGAGGTCAATGGGAGCATGAACCTCGGGTTTGCAGATTGAGTTTATCACTCCTATCTGTCTGCAGACACTGTACAACATTGACTACAAGTCCAGGTCGACACACAAGAAGACATTCACCGACATCAAGTTCATGCTGCACGCATTCCTCCAGCCCAACCTCAACAAGATCTTCTGCAGCTTGCATTGCACAGCAGACCAATCAGTCATTCGGCTTTGATGGCGAGGACAACCTCGATCTCGAGTATGTGATGGTCCTTACGAACCCGAGCCTGACCTCGTCAAGGGTGCAGGCCTTTGCAACTGGTCTGATGCTGTTGACAAGTCTTCTGCATGTTCAAAGCATGGAAAGGAAGTGTGTTGACGTTCATATTGCATCAGGGAATACACACATTATGGTACCCCAATTTATGTCTCTCCTCTGTACTCGTTCTAATAACTTGAGCGTGAACATCCAACACACACATACTCTCCCTGCTGTGCAGCCCATCTCCACTGCCTTACATGCACCCGTCCCTCTTTCTCTCCACGATGTTGTACTTCACAACCTCTCATCCTTCTGTCTGGATGTCGTGCTTCACTGCCATTCCTCTCTCTATATGATGTCACCCATTTGGGCCTTTTTCGGAGAGCATAATAGTATATCCTTCGGCAAGGGAATCCACAGCGCCTTGCCTCCATTCAAACCATTTGATGAGACCATTGGTGTCTCGGCAGTAACGGCAATATTTCCCTGTCCCTCATGGCCACAAAACCAGGTGGATGCGCCTGTGCATAACTCGTAGTCTGCATGTGCTAGCTAGACCTTGCATATGCATCGTCACGATCTTGTGCTGCAGAGAAGTGCACCTGTCTTCCAGGAGACCCTGTCCATCAGACAGGGTATAACCTCTTTGGAAAGAAGGTTGCAATCAGGTTTCACTTCTTCTTCATGCTTACAGAGCTCCTTTAGTTGTGCCATTAAAGATTCTGTCTTTGAGACGATTGCATCAGCCTTCAGTCTGGAAGTCCAGTCGCCTAACTGCTCTCAGGTCCTGTTCGACATCGACACTCCATCTATATTTGATATCCTTGAAGCATAACCCTCACATGCATCTCTGACTTTAAGATCTACCGATGATTGAAAAGCAGCAATGACCGGAACTTTCACAGCTCTGTGATCATTTAAGCAAGTTTACCGTAACGCGTGATGCCTCTCCCTCTAGCTACAATCCACTCGTTTCTCTTAATCCTTGCTGCTCGAAGCCACTTTTGTTCGTGGTCCCTCCAAGAGTCAGCAAGGTACTCATCATCACCAGCCTTCCAAGAATTCTCATGGATGACCGTCCAGCATTCCCTTTCTGTGTACGAGATTTTCACGCTGGCCAGTCAGCATTCAGATCGTTCAACGAGATGGTGAGCACATCTAATTTTGCAATTAAAACGTGCTGCACTGGTGGACCAGGTTTCATCGCAGGGTACAGCTTCCTGGGCGCTGTCGTATATGAAATGGGAAGAAGCTCGTAGCTTGGGATAAGCATGTCGCAAGACTCAGCGTACTCATACCACCACCTCGCATTCAATTCCGTGTGAAGGGACTCACCTAGGTTGCATTTATCAATATATTCACCTTCCTTTTCCTGATGAAGCCTTCTCATGTATCGGTCTAATGGATGCTGAACCCAAGCTCGCTGCCTCGGTCCTCACCTGACTTTTTGAACTCGAACTGTCTGCTCAGCTGCGTCTGTAAGAACTTCAGCTTTGGCTTGTGATATAAGCTGTCTCCGGCGGAGCTATGAACCGTCTGGTGCCATCTTCGGTGCTCTCAAGGCCGTTTACTGTACTGTTCCTTCACTATCAATATGCAATCAACATCAGTGAAAGCACAGTCATATCTACGCTTGTAAAGGCTTCAGCGGGGATGCGAGCAAGTCCATTGACATCGATGGAGAGCACTACATGATGCCGCCAACATACATGCTCAGTCATTTGCAGAGAATCTAACAGCTGCGACGGAGCTCGTGGTCCTGCTTACGGCGCCTCGCAACTGGAAGCTCTCACTGCTTGCTTCTCGAGATATCAAGGATGTGGACAAACTTGCGGAATCTATTGCTTTAGTGGCAGAGACTTTCCTCCATGAGGAGCTAATGAAGAAAGACAGATCTCAACTTCACCAGTCTGCTCATCTGGAGCAAGACTATTTTGATCGAGCATCTCATTGAACTGACCAGGCTCTCCTATGTCCCTCCGGTTTTTGTCAGGATAACAAGCATCCACCTTACTTTGTGGACCAACGCACAGGCTTAGGTATGTCTATCTTCATGGGTGTCTTCAATGAACACAACAGTCGACCTGACTACCAAAATATCGGAGTATTATTGGTCCTTCAGGCTCGCACTCACAGATCCACCTTTTTCAATCATTGACAGTATATGCGGCGGTACATAGCTCGTAATTGGGTTGATTCCAGGTCATTGTCTTCTGGGAAGGGCACAGAGTCAGGGCAATGAAGAAAGTTATTATATCATAGAGGAAGAGTGTTACATGTTGTGACTTTGTTAAGACTAAGTAGGATCATACACAACACGTCAAGTTAAAACTGCAAGAGACATATGCAACGATTAAGGTGACAGAACAGATAGAGACTCATGTAAGATTAGAAAAAAGCCAAGATAATCAAAAGAATTTGTGATAATGGAGTCTCAGGTGATAAGTAGAGGTTTCAGAGAATCCCTTCTCCCATATGAACGACTACATGATTTAAGTGAGGTGCGATCCCGATACCAGAACAAGCGACTCACCCCTATATCTTCCTTCCTTGGCCATCTTCCATACTGAGTGGACTTCGGTCTTTCGTAGTCCACGTGCACACAAGCCGATGCACAATGATCGTTGAACTTGAGATCGAAGCGAACATGATTTGGTCCTGTGTGCAAGCCACACCTACCGAGAGACTTATGATCGCCGCAGCTAATGATTTAGAGATTAAATGGCTGACTATGAAGAGAAGTATGTTGTGAACTCATGTTATCGTTACATGAGTGACCTCGTAATGATATATCTTGAGTGCATTTATTCGGTGTTTTATGAAATGTGCCGCCTGAAGGAACTGAATACGTCTTGCAACCGACCTAGGACTCTGGTACACCTGTAGCAATATGTCAGACAGCATCCAGTCCACGCGTCGCACCTTCTCTCCAGAGCCCATGTGTTTATACTGTCTCGAGGCATTGACCTCTATGATACTGTCTAAATGGCTCATAACCTCCTCTTCTAAACATTTTTTTTCATCTTCAAGAGTCTGTGCCATTTGAAGTGACAGCGAGAGAGTTCTACGAAAAGCAAGTAAGTTGAAGTTACTTGAGCATTAAATCTATCTTTGCAGAATGAGTATGAAGTAGCTTACATCGTTGTGAGAAGTTTTGAGTGCGTCTAGGCCCGTGAGAAGTGCACGGAGGTTGTCGAAAAGTGAGAAAGCGTGAAGATGAGTAGAAAGAGAGTGTTGTGATACAGAATGGAATGAAAGATGATGATCAATAAGTGAGATATATTAATCTTAGAATCAGTAAAAGGACATAGTCGTAGACAACATAAAGTAGAGTTAGATGTTAGAGATGGAATAGGAGAGGGAAAGGGCACAGACATTGTGCAAGTCAAGACACGTCGAGATGAGTGCGTGTTTTTGATCAGTCAATTCTTATTTTATGGGTTTTCTTCTTCTTTTAGCCTTTCTCATTTACTCTAAAAGGCATTTCTGAGATTATTCCTCTGGATCTCTTTGCAGAATGACCTATATGCATGCCAAAAACCAGCTTCACATACTATTTCTAATTTTAGACCATCATCTGGCTGCGCGCTGTAACACCAACCGGTTTGTTGGGCACGGTGTGGAGATCCCGATGCCGCTGGCCTCGGAATCGGCTCTATTAGGTTCGACTCGACTCAGGACAGTCTTACAAGTATCCCCGACGCATTTCAGGACAGTTTCAGTGTTTGGCAGTATTAACTCGACGCATACAGCTTGGTTCTGCACCGGTGAGCCACCGAAGTCCGTTTTGGGTCACATCTGGTATTGTTCCGAGCCTCCCGAAGCTTAATTACTCATGTTCTCGAGTTACGGCTCCGAGTTCCGGCTATTTGGTGTTGTTTGGCTAGAGCCTCCGGTCTGTCTTTGTGTCCTTTGTACGCCGCTCAGAGGCTCAACCCTCTGTTGGTTATTTAAACACTCATGTAAATGTCTCAAAAAAAAGAAGTTTAGTTCCCCTGAGTCAGTCCCAGTCTTTAGTTCTCGTCCCCGTCGCCGTTCAGTGTCGTTCCGTCCGTTCCGTCTCGAGTCCCGTTTTCAGCCAAATCTTGCTTTCGCTATATCGCCCTCAGTTCTTATCCGTTTCCCGAGCTCTCTTCAGATTCTTAATCTCGTCGAAAATCGTTTTCGAACACTGTCTTTTCTTGCACGATTCCGAGCCCGCGTCATAGAGCTACGAAAATAGCTTTTGGTTCCGGGAGTTCCGTGCGTTCCGCCAGCCGCAACCAGTGCAACTGCTATATCTCCGTCAATTCTGCATCGCGTCTCGAGGTCTTTTCAGATTCAGAATCGTCTCGACGAATAGTATCGATTCCTGTCTTCACTGGCGAGTTTCCGAGCCCGGGTTGTCAAGATCGTAGTTGCTCTTTGTTCTCCGACCGCATTTAGGCACGTTTTGCCGGTCGTCCTTTGTACTCACGTCCTCAAGTCGACACCTAGCCCCGAGTATTCTATTACACTTCCCCACACTTCCTGACACTATCCCCTCCATCAGACACGTTAGAGTGAACCCCCAGTGGCTGAACTCAACCAGGTCCGAGTCTGCCAGTAGACCGTACCACCACCTTTCAACGGAACGAGCGGAACGCACGCGGTGTACGTCACGAAGTCGAAGAGCCTTGACTCGGCAATCGAACAAAGCGGTACACCCGGATCGGCGGAGATTACCCGAACACGGAACACACGCAACGACTGGATCGCATGCATCAGCTACTCGGACCGACCCCGGTGCACTTATCTGTGCGCGTGTCCTCTCAACCCTGCCAAAGGTTCGTTCATTTGCCTTTGTCTAAACGAACATGCGCCAGCCCGGCATTGGTCGTTCCGGCTCCGTACAAAGGATCCCGAAGCTCACCGACGCTACGCCAAGTCAACACGCGCCATCCCCGCCTTTCAGTAGTTCGGATTGTGGAGCCGCTCAAAGGAACACTCAGGAGGCTCAGTGGTAGGACAATAGAGGACTCGTCTTATTTTATTTCGCCTTTCATGTTTACGCAGGACACTTGTTTAGTATTTATAGAGCGCCGAATGTTGTAGATAGAACAGCAATTCCACCCCCGAGTTTCAACGCCTAACTTTGTGTGATATCTCTCAGGAAGGTCTCTAGGTACTCCTCAGAGCCTTAGTGACTCGAATCGCTCACCTCGACTTCATTTTATTCGCATTGCGCTCGTTGCGCTCATTCCGTCCGTTCCGTTTTCACCTTGTTCCGCTTCGTTCTCGTTACCTCAACTTCGCTCCCTCTCGTCTCTTATCTTCTGATTTAGGTCCTGTATCTCGCCCCGTTCTCTAGTACTCCAGACGACGTCTGTTAAGCATAGGGACTAGCCATCCATCCCAAGGACAATCCCACTCCAAGAAATCGCACTAGTATTAGTGCGTCTCCGTACCTTCCGACACAGCCACCGACGATCCCCCACACATCTCGAGTGCTCCGCCGGCGCTACGCTTCGAAGACTTCCCTACTAGTACGCTTCACCAATTCCGTTGCCCCTGACACACCAGAACGCACGCAACCCAAATCCTGCGATCCGGAACCCACAGGACTTGACCGGAACGAGGGTATTGACCCCCTAGACACGTCTCCCTCGAACTCATTCATCTGATTCCCATTCACTAACAACCGGAACTCAGTATTATCAAGTGGAGCCCACCGCGAGGGGGTTTCAATCGTGTCACGTTCAGGTCGCCCACCGAATAAGTGGATTCTAGCCAGGCTGGAACGTGAAGCCAGAGAAGCACAGATTCAATCAACAGACTCAGGTGAAGAAGAAACCATTGACCGCATCTTATCATCCAATCCGCACAGGTCAGAGGATCTCGACGATCACTCCCCTTCACCTCCATCTTCAGCAGTCCAAGCCTTGGTATCAGAAGACTCATCAAACTTTCTGTCATCGTTTCCGTCTATGATCTCATCCCCGTTCTCGTTTCTCGGCTCAAATTTACCTCCGACATCAGCAGAACCATCCGCTCCGCAGTCCACCTCAGAATCCCGATCCCCGACCGATTCCCAGCAGTCCACCTCGCCACCAGGAAGCCCTACTCTTTGTCTATCGCATCTACAGTTTCCTTCATCCAGTCCTGCCGCAATATTCTCTTCCCCAGTCGTTCCGTCCGTTCCGTCCGATCCATCCGTTCCGTCCGATCCGTCTGTTCCGTCCGATCCGTCCGTTCCGTCCGATCCGTCCGTTCCGTCCGATCCGTCCGTTCCGTCCGATCCGTCCGATCTGTCCAATCCATCCGATCCGTCCGTTCCGTCCATTCCGCTAGCAGCTCCTTTAGCATCCGGAACTCTTGCCACTCAACAACGTCTTACCTCATCGTTAACTCCTCAGATCTTACGCTCGTCCCTCCACACTATCTATCAGCCACCAATGGCGACGAGAGCACCACGACGCAGGCAGCGCGATGCCCCGCACTTCGACAGTTCCAACGCCAGGGACCTACCCCGTTACTTCGAGGATATCGAGTTCCTCGCCGACAATCTCAATTGGGACGACGGATCGAAAGCCAAATACGCCAGGTACTACGCCTCGGCAGAAGTCGCTGAACTCTGGGAAACCTTGGATGAGTTCAAAGCCAACCCGATCGTATGGAACAACATCAAGAAAGCAACCACCGGACTATACCCAAGCCTCGGAGCAGGACGATGCTACTCCCGCGCCGAGTTCGAGCAAATGGTCGTCGACCGAGCCGAACAAGGGATTCGCTCTCGCGAAGATCTGGGACAGTATAAGCGAGATTTCATAGTTCGATCCGACTATCTTATCGCGAAAGATAAGCTCACCAAGCCAGAATCCCAGCACGTGTTCCTGAGAGGAATCACCGGCGACTTATGTACAGCGCTTCTTCGGTGCTTAGAGATCAAGGAGTCCGATCACGAAGAAGGCGACCCCTACAAAATCGAAACTATCATCCAGCACACCGACTTCATCCTCGGAGGAGCGTCATTCAGTGGCTCGACGGCTCAGGCACCACGTACCTCGACTTCCAGCAGCTCGATTACCATCAAAAAGGAGGAGGTCGATCTCAGCACAGTCATGGAAACACTCAAGAGCTTCCAAGTCCAGCTCGACGCCATGGGATGAGGATCAGGTACGACTAGAAGCAACGCACCAGTCTCGACGTCACCAGCAGCACCTGTACCTTTGCAGCCACGAAACCCAGGGTGCACGTTCTGTGGGGAGCTAAGCCATTTCATTCGATCTTGCCCAAAAGTCCTTGAATATATCCAGAATGGCAAGTGCGCACGCAACACGGAAGGATGAGTAACCCTGGCCAACGGGAGCTTCATCCCGAGCACAGTCCCTGGACAAACAATCATGGAACGTATCGACGGATTCTTAGGAAAAGATCAAGTCGTGCATACAGTCAACTTAGTCAAAGTCGCCGACTCCGAAACTACATTCCCTGAACCCGTTCTCGTGGCCTCAGCGACAATTGAAGAGATCCCGGAAGACAAATACGAGGTAGAGAGACTCGAGGTATTGCTAGGAGAAGCAAGGAGGAGGACCAGTGCGGCGCGAAAAGCTAAGTTCGACGGAGTACAAGTTCCCCCTAAACCGACTGCACCCCCTAGAACAGAACCCAAGACAACTCCAGTCCCCGCAGCAAAGCCAGAGGCCTCGACCCGCCCAGCAAAGCCGCAGCCCGCTGATGCACCCAAGACGTCATCTACGCAGCCGCAGTACCGCTACGTGTCCCCAGTCGAAGACGCTGCGGTCGCGCAGACAGTCCTCACTCGCTCTCTCGACTTGAACATCACCATCTCGCAACAAGAACTGTTAGCTCTGGCCCCCGACATACAAAAACAGATGAAAGACCTTACCACGACAAAGTGTTTGACAGTAGGAGACATCCATCTGGTCAGGGCAGGTGGAACGAGTGCAACGAGCACAACGCACGGAACGCCCGGAACTGGCCACCCTGGCTCGTCCTGGTCCACCGACAGCCTTGTCGCACACAGCGCATGCCCGGATCACGACATAGGACCAGCTGCCAAAGAATGTCTGCCGCTACGGACAGTTAAGGCAATTTCTGCGGACGCATTGGAAGTCGAATGTATTCTTGACCAAGGTGCCGTCGTTTGCCTCATTCGTGAAGACGTATGGGAGAAATTAGGTATCCATCTACACGCTGACCAGTCAATGACTCTCAAGTCTGCCGATACAGGTTGTTCCTCTACGTTGGGGATGATCCAGAATGTCAAAGTATCCGTTGCTGGCGTCGATGTTTCGCTCCAAGCACAGGTAGTTCGAAACGCTCCCTTCGAGGCCCTACTTGGTCGACCATTCTTTGCCATCACTGAGTGCAAAACGAAGGACTTCCTCTCAGGAGACCAGCATATCACGCTCACCGATCCATCCAAACGCTGGCGAAAATGCAAGGTCGCAACCGGGGTCCGTACCATCACTCGCTTCAATAAGCAGTCGGGTTTTCAGTGGTCGAGGAACTGATGTCCCAGCATCGGAGAGACAACAAACAGCTCGCTATATGCGCTCCCAAAACTTCACATTCAGTATTTTCGATCTTAGACTCTACGATTCCGGTTTCTATTTATGAACAACGCCATCGCCACCTTTTCTTTTCGCCAGATAACTTATCCCTCGACGTCAACAAAGCTCAATACAACTCGTGCGTCCTCGAAACCCCAGATGGCGCCGATCCCACAGTTCTGGCCTACAAGAAAGTCGCCAATAAGGTTTGCCCCGTCGCTGGAACGCTCCCCAAGGAATTCAGGATCGTGCGACGCAAGCATCCCAGCCCGCTAGAAGAGATGCCAGTACTCCCTACCAAACCTTTCGCTTTTGCACCAACCGGCAAGTTTACGCAGGAACGAGCCGATGCTTTCGATGTCGATCCCTGCGAATTTCTGTGGCCCGAGGAACGGAAGCTAGTCATCAACTTAATCATGTTACAAGAAGGGGCGCTAGCCTGGGTAGAGACTGATCGAGGAGTGTTGGACCCGCGTTGGTTTGACCCAGTACGCATTCCGACAGTTCCGCACGTTCTGTGGGTCCACAGGAACATTCCCATTCCGCCAGGAATTCGAGAAGCGACGATCAAGCTTTTATGCGAGAAGATCGACGCCGGAGTTTACGAGCCCTCGAACTCGTCTTACCGATCACGGATGTTTTCGGTTATGAAGAAGGACGGAGTCTTGCTTCGCTTCGTCCACAATCTGCAAGATCTCAATAGAATTACGATACGTGACGTGGCTGTACCCCCGAATGTTGACACACTTGCCGAGCAATTTGGTGGCCGAGCCTGCTACACCGAACTGGATCTCTTCATCGCATTCGACCAGCGAACCTTGCACAAAAGCTCCCGGGATCTGACTACCTTCCAGACGCCCCTAGGAACGTTTCGTCTCACCGTACTCCCCATGGGGTACACAAATTCGCTTCAAATTCTTCACAACGACCTCACGTTCATTCTGCAAGACGAGATCCCGGAAGTTATGACCCCCTATGCTGACGACGTTATGGCCAGAGGACCAAAGACGCGGTACGAACTCCCCGATGGATCATACGAAACAATCCCTGAGAACCCAGGGATTCGACACTTTGTCTGGGAGCATCTCCAGGACATCAACCAAATCCTTCAACGAGTCAAAGTTGTGGGAGGAACTTTCTCAGCCAAAAAGCTACGTATATGCGCCCCATATGGCGTTATTGTTGGTCACAAGTGCACTTACCAGGGTCGAGAACCAGACGACTCTAAGATTCAGAAGGTCTGTGACTGGCCATTGTGTTGCACAGTCACCGAGGTCAAGGGATTTCTTGGCACAGCAGGAGTCTTACAAGTCTTTATCAAGGACTTCGCCAAGATGGCTCGCCCGCTCATTCGTCTGACAAAGAAGAACATAATTTTCAACTGGGGAATTGAAGAACAGGACGCCATGGACGCTCTCAAGGAAGCAGTTACGAAGTGCCCGGCCCTCTGTGCTATCGACTACCAGTCAGATCTCGAGGTCGTACTTGCTGTCGACTCATCCATCATCAGAGTCGGCTGGACGCTTGGCCAGGAGCACGCTGACGGCCGTCGACATATCAACAGGTTTGGGTCCATCAACTGGAACTCGGTCCAAGCTACGTATTCTCAGCCAAAAATTGAGTTATTTGGTCTATTCCGAGCCCTGCGAGCTAACCGTCTCTTTCTCATTGGAGTTCACAAGCTCATCGTGGAAATGGACGCAGCGTACATCAAAGGGATGATCAACAACCCTGATTTACAACCTAATGCTACCATCAATAGGTGGATCGCCAGCATTCTTTTGTTCTCGTTCATCCTACGACACGTACCAGCTTTGGAGTTCACCGGCACGGACGGATTGTCTCGTAGGCACGCTGCACCAACCGATCCGCAAGAAGAGGACGACTACGAGGCATGGATCGATGAAGCATACGCGTTTATCTTAGGTCCAGCTTATTCCGTCGGTTCTGCCTACACAACAAATGGATCGAACGCAACGGACGCAACAAACGGAACGCCCGGAACAGGCAGTCCGGAATTGTTCCCGGCCTCCGACTCGGCGCGTGCCAAGGATCGTCGTCTTGATGATGTAAAATGCTTCTTAGAAGACCCACTGCTAATTTTGTCGATCCCAGAGAAGGACATCCCCGCACTAGTCAGGTACGCGATGGGATTACGATTACTGAGTTTATGAAGTATTGTCTTTTGTTGTGGGCAAAGTTAGGGAGCCCGATTTGGGTTTTTGTCAGCTTTTATAAGCTGATGGCATACCATATATGTTAATTTTGGACCCCTTTTCTGCTAATTTGAGTGGTGGCGATGAAGTCGTTCACTGCTTTTGTGGCTGTACAGTGCTCACTTTCTTTATCAACATATTTAATTTTATTCAACCATCCAAATCGCAAGTTTGAACCATGTAAAAAAACTTCAGACAATTCTCTGTATGTCTATGTATTTTTTTTTAAATAAAATGGCCTGGTTGAATTAAAAATCGGTCGAAAGCAGAGTTGACGACAGTGCCAACATGTGATCTCCACCCTTGCGGTCGTCGACGAGTCTGTTTTGCTGCAGCAAAGACACTTGCTCGAGGCAACAAAGAGGTCGACGACAGCATGGCAAGAGGACCTCCAATCGCTCTTTCATCGCATGAAATATCGCTTCCCAGATGTCGTCTGGGATCTACTGGATGAGGACGCGATGGACGAAGGCAGCAACGCGGACTCGGAGGTTTGGTTTGGGGACATAAAGGTGAGCACGAGCACAGAACCTACCACCTGTCCTTGAGACTAGCAAATGCTAGCTATCGTTTATGCTCGCGCTATTTCTCGTTCTCCTCCTCGCCGGCGCCTTCCCCACCTCTTGCTAAATCGGAGTCGCGGCCTGTACAGTTGTTCGGCTCCATCGAAGCAACGCAAAGCAGCATGCCGATGACAGCAAAGCCGTCTCTGGCATCTGCATCTTCCATCTTATCTGCTGCATTGTCGTCTTCTGCGGCATCAGGGTTGAAGATACTACTGAGCGCGATAGCATGAGCACGTCGCATTCGCTTCGTACGAGCGTGCTGAACAAGAACCTTGCTCGCATGAATGCGGCTGTCACCTCGTCTAGCGCATCTGTCCGGAGCGTAGCGCGCAGCGTTGCGTCGACGACTAGCCGAACGTCATCGCGCCTTACGACTGCAACGGAGCGTGAGCGTAAGAAGAGCCGGCCAGACTCGAAGTTTGCGCCGTCCACCCCGCGTAGCACGAGTCCAAGCGTCCATAGGGCACCGAGTGCGCTCTCGTGTACTTCAGGTATGGACGTGGATGGGGAGGGTGACGAACAAGAAAGCCCGCGACTAAAGGGCTCGACCTCGTCCCTTGCGCGCTCTACCGCATCATCTTCCGTGGTTTCTCGACGGCCCGGTGTAGCTTCTCGTTCTCCACGCACAACTGGGAAAGACGCAGGTGTCACGAGTGTAAAACTACCGAACATCGTCTCCTTGCAAAGACCAAAGTCTGTCGCCGCCTCTGTTTCATCTACTCGTTCACATGCATCGACTATCCACAGAAATGCCGCCACTGCAGGCCAGCAAGGTACTCTTTGTCCACCTCATCCGCCCTCGCGACCGACATCCTCGCTCTCGAATGTGTCAATGTCCAGCAGCAGGAGCGGGGCTTCAACACGCGAGTCTACATTCAAGACGCCTCGTGAGAATATGACTCCGCGCGACTCTGTTACTTGGTCGAGGAAAGTCTCGACCACGTCAACGACCTCGATGTGCAGCACCGGAACCTCAAGGTCTCCTAAAGCGCCGGCACCTGCGCTACCGAAAGGACGGCCGCGTCGCGTCTCTAAAACAAGTGCGGCGCCAATTAGTACGGTAAGCGCAGCATCGCGCACACGGAAGGTGTCGCCCACAGTATCTACGAAAACAACAGCGAACAAGACGTCCGTCATTCGAAAGTCACCGTCGGCGAATTCAATTCGATCAACTGCATCTGTGGCAACAGCTGGAGGGAAAAAGACAGCGCCGAAGAAGTCCCCTGCAGTCGACGAGAAGAAGCCTTCTCCGGCGAGGCATCGCGTACGACTTATGCCTTACTCTAGTACGTGTTTATCCACCTTTAATTCATTGTATAGTCGCTGATTAGTGTATTTTAGCCTCTCGTCTAAATCTTTCCATCACCCCACCGTATAACACCGATTTAGATGGCGATGAGATGAACATGCAGTATGACACTTTTAAGATCAACCTTACATCTCTTTCTCAGCTCCGTCTAGCATTCCTCAGAGCGAAGAGACGAGAGCCGAGCTCAGTAAAATTGCATAGGTTGCGAAGCAGATCATCTCGCCGCAGGCGAACAAACCTGTTATGGGCATTGTACAGGACACGTCGTGCGGTATCCGGAAATTCACTCTGCGGGATAGCTTCCTCGACTGGGTGCAGGTGCAAAACATCCTGCTCTGGGTGCTGGACTGGGATAGCACGATTCCGACGCCGGCGATCTTGAAGCGGAAGCCATTATGGACGGGCAAACAGATTCTTAGTATGACGATTCCTCGCGGAATAAACGCATATCGCTCGCCTGATCCGAAATCTTCGAGCCCCGTTTTCGACGATGGCATGCTCATTGAAAATGGCGAGATCGTCTTTGGTATCGTGGAGAAAAAGACGGTTGGAGCGTCGCAAGGCGGTCTTATCCACGTCGTCTTCCACGAAAAAGGTCCCGAAGCGACTCGTACGCTGTTCACTGGTCTCCAGCAGATTGTTAACTACTGGCTGTTCTACAATGGATTCAGTATAGGCATTGGTGATACGGTCGCGGATAAGAAGACAATGGCGTACATCACGGAGCAGATCAAGATGCGGAAGCAGAATGTCGTGCAGGCCATTGAAGATGCATCTGACGACTGTCTGAAAGCTGCACCGGGTATGACTATTCGCGAGTCGTTCGAGAGTCGAGTCGAAGGCGAGCTCAACTTTGCGCGTGACCACTCCGGTGTCAAAGAGATGGTTGTCGCGGGTTCGAAGGGTTCGTTCATTAACATCTCGCAGATGTCCATCTGTGCAGCAGTCCGTTGAAGGGAAGCGACTCCCGTTCGGCTTCAGACATCGCACACTACCTCACTTTACGAAGGATGACTTCAGCCCAGAGGTGCGCTGTCAAGACGGCCGAGACTGGTTACATTCATCGTCGACTTGTAAAGGCACTCGAAGAAGTGGCTGTCTGCTACGATGGGACTGTACGAAACTCACTGGGTGACCTGATCCAATTCGTGTATGGCGAGGATGGTATGGACGGTGCTTTTATTGAACGGCAAACGATCAAAAACGTTCGGTAGCAATGATCGCGAGTTCGAACATTGCTATTGGGTCGACGTCACTTTTTTTCACTGGTGCTTTGCAAGTCAGTATCGATGACTCATTCCTCGAGCTCCAGCAAAAACTTGACGAGGAATATGACCGTCTTCATGAGGATCGTAAGTTGCTCCCTGAATTCATTTTCCCGGGCCGCGACAATTCCACTGCCCACTATCTTCTTGTCAACCTGAACCACATCGTGCAGAACGCAACGCAGACTTTCCATATCGACCGTAGAAAACCGAGCGATCTGGAGCCGGTTTACGTCATTGAGCAGGTGCAGCAGCTGGCAGACCGCCTCGTCGTTGTGCGCGGCGATGATCTTTTAATAAGGGAGGCTGCCGAGAACGCTTCTCTCGCATGCAGCTCATCCATCGCAAGGTATGATCGTTGGGAAGGCTGCGTTACATCATTCTGACTTCCAATCCTTCTAGAACTTGAATTACCTTCATCTCGATTACAACATGAATCTGAAGCCGGTGAAGACGCTTACGACGAAGGAACGCAAAAAGTCTCGCTTTGGAAATGCATTCCATATGTGCCGTGAAATTCTTCGCCTCACAAAGCTCGTTGTCGATGCGCACGTCCAATTCCGGCTTGGCAATGTCGATGCCTTCCAACTGGCGGATGCATTGCAGTATATCTTCGCACACATCGGCGCGCTCACCGACATGTACCATTACAAGTACAAGCTTATGCGTCAGGTCCGGATGCGGATGTGCAAAGATCACAAGCATCTGATCTATTATTGCTTCAATGCGGGACCTGTTGGTAAGGGCCCAGGCTGTGGGTTTGGGGCTCCAGGTTGGCGAGGGTGGCTCTTCTTCATGCGTGGAATTGTACCGTTGCTTGAGCACTGGCTCGGAAACTTGCTTGTGTGTCAGTTCGAGGGTCGCAACAGCAAGGGCATCGCAAAGACGGTCACGAAGCAGCGTGTCGAATCGCACTATGACTTGGAATTACGCACTGCCGTGATGCACTGTATTCTTGATATGATGCCGGAGTCGATCAAGCAGAACAAGGCGAAGACTATCTTGCAGGACTTGTCGGAAGCGTGGCACTGCTGGAAAAGCAAACAGTACGTCGTTTGGTTGAATCTGGACTTTGCGTACTAAGCCTTATTCTACAGTTCCATGGAAGGTCCCGGAATGCCAACTGCAATCGAGAACACCACCTTGCGGTACATCAAGAGCAAGGCGGACTGGTGGTGCTCGATTGCGCACTACGATCGCGAGCGTATCAGGCATGGTGCGACTGTCGACAAGGCTGTGGTCAAGAAGAACTTGGGGCGTCTTACTCGACTGTACTTGAAAGCTGAGCAGGAGCGTCGGCATGCTTACCTCAAAGATGGTCCTTACGTTAGTGCTGAGGAGGCTGTTGCGATCTACACATCGATGGTCCACTGGCTTGAGAGTCGGAAATTTGCTCCCATCCCATTCCCGTAAGATTCAATTAAATACGTCTTTCAGTAGCTCTCACTGATGTTTCCATACAGTCCCCTTTCGTACAAGCGTGACGCGTACAGCGTCAAAGGTCGTCTTAACCAATCTCAGCGTGAGGAGCTTGCTCTCATTGAGCAGGCGTATGACAATACACACGAACGTATGTTCCTTTTCTAATTGATCGTAGGGTGTAGCTAATTGATTCGCATGCAGGTCTGTCTAGGATCAAGCGTCTCTTGCTCACTCAGCGAGCCTTCAAAGAGGCAGGCATCGAGTTCTTCGACACATATGACAAGCTCATCCCTTGCTACGACATCGAACCCGTTGAGAAGATTACAGACACATATTTTGACCAGTTCTTATTCTTTGAGGCTGACAAGTGCGGACACCGAACCTCCTCCCCTTCTGGTGTACAAGTGGTGCCAGGGTATCAATAACTTGACGGACATCTGGGAGACGAGCGAGGGCGAATGCGTAGTGATGATGGAGACCGTACTTTTGAAGGTCTACGAAAAGATTAAACTGCAACGTGCAAGTGAAATGGCGGGTCCCCCACGACTGCCCGACAATTTCCTGCAGTACGGTGATTCTGACACCGAGACACGCCATCCAGTCCGTCTCTATTCTCGTTGTGTTGATCGTTTGCATATTTTATTTCGCTTCGCCGCCGAGGAATCACGCGACCTTATACAACGTTACCTCAGCGAGAATCCAGATCCGACAAACAACAACGTTATTGGGTATAACAACGAAAGACGTTGGCCGCGGGATTGCCGTATGCGCTTGATCAAGCACGACGTCAATCTAGGTCGAGCTGTGTTCTGGAACGTGAAGCAGAGCCTGCGTCGTTCTTTGACGACGATTGAATGGGAAGATACGTTTGTGAGTGTCTACTCCAAAAACAACCCTCAGCTACTCTTCTCGATGAGCGGCTTCGAGGTGTGCATTCTGCCGAAGATCCGGTCGATGAGTGGAGAGCAGTTGTCACTCAAGGACGGGGTGTGGAACTTGACCAACGAGCAGTCGAAGGAGCGTACTGCACAAGCCTTCCTCCGCGTCTCCGACGAAGGTGAGAATATTAAAGCTTCCATGGAATATGTAACGCTGAAGAATTTCATAGGTGTTCATCAGTTTAACAACCGTATCCACCAGGTCCTCATGAGCTCAGGCTCTACCGCCTTTTCCAAGATTGTCAACAAATGGAATACGGTCTGATGACTTATTATCAGGAGGCTGTCATCCACACGAATGAGCTGCTTGATGCTTTGGTGAAGGCTGAGAACAAAATTCAGACTCAGTGTCGAGATTGGCTTGAACAGTAAGATGCCTTTGTGTTTCCCTCCAGTCGTCTTCTACATCCTCAAAGTAAGCATCGCAGCTCTTATGTATATCACGTCTTGCTGAACTGTTGTCGTATAGGAACTCGGTGGTCTTGGAATGTTGTCTATGAGTCGTGTGCTTATTCCTCAGAGCGATGATGTGCTACCTCCCCATCCCTCCTCCTTTACACTGCATGTTGTACATTAAATAATAGCATATAGAGCAATGACTGCTGTAGTTTTCCCTTCGCCATGAAGCTCATAATCACTATACTGTGATAGATACTTTTCTGCATTTGAAACTCTGCCAGTGGTTATACCGTCATTATACCAGACCAGTCCAGACTTATCTATTATTCTACAAGTGAAGTGATTGTTACCACCATAAATCAGACCTCGCAATTTGTATTTTTTCAAACATGGTGTACATTTTATAACAACCTCATGATCAATTATAATCTCATAATTATACAACTGCACAGCTACAACATTTGTTGACTCACTGATATGAGATTGTACATTGGTGTCAGCTGTATAATCTATTTGACATTGTCTACATGTTACTGACATTGAACCAAAGTAATAGTTAAGCCATTGTTGAATAGAAGGGTATGTATTGATGTTTTTATATTGACTGCTGAATAAATACCATTCAGGAGCTGTATTAAAGTCTTCTGTAAAACATGGAATAAATGAGGATAATAAAAGACTTTGTTTAGACCTATTACATTGAATACACTGGCTTTGCTTATATATTATAGGTTCTTTTGCTTCTAGGCATTTCTGCACAACAGAGGCTACAGCTGTTAATTTATGACCTAATGGAAATTGATGTCTGTTCTGGTTGAAAAGCTTGTTACGAATGGCATATCTTTCTTCTTCAAAACTACTTATTGAATTCATTACCCTCTGAAAATGATCATGCAATTTAATTTGATACTGTGAATATATATTATACCATCTCTCATAGTCTTCTATGTATAAATTGAATAAAATAGGCAATACAGAGTCATAAGCACAACTATAACTTACTGAATCCCATCTTAGTCCTAAAGGTGATGAGCTTGCACTGTTTTGATTATATTCACTTGCTTTATGTCGCTTACTTGGAGTATTTAAGGTAGAGCTTTCACTGTCATTATCACTATTTCTTTTCCCTAAATATGATGTACTGGCTAATGTGTCACTGGATATTTTAGTTTTATTATTTGGCATTATTTCTTCATCTTTTTTATCTACTCTCTGCTCATTCATCTCAGTTATATTATGCTTTACATGGCATGAATTCCATTGACTATATTTGTTATCTGAAAGAAACAAGCTCATCTGTCCAAGCAATTGCAGAGTGTAAATGAGAGGGCTGGTGATTTGATCCTTTGTAATTCATATATTGTCTCAGTAGTACACCTCTTGTATGTGCATTTACATGTGATGGAAGTCTTCCCTCATATCTTTCTTTGGTCAGTTCATCAAGTATCTCAAGCTCTCTGAATTCTTGTCTTAGATATCCACTAATGCCACCCATGATCTTGTTTTTATCAAAGCCCTGTAATATTATAGTTCCCTCTGCAGAAGAGCTTCTAGAAAGACAAGTATAATATGACTGATGATTCTGACAGTTGTTCAGATCAATTACATTATACAATCTTGTTCTACCTTGTGATGCATAGTCAGTCATTGCAAAGTTAGGTAGAATGCATATTTGATCTCTATTGATATTGATTGTTACAGACTCTCCATTTTTTATGAGCTGGCATTTTGTCTTAAGAGAATGTCTAGATAAAGGTACAACATTAAGTGGTAACCCTGGTAGTTGAATAGACTGTGGTGGATTATTTAACTTTACAAAAAGGACATCAATAGCCTGCTTTCCATCTGATAGATCAATTGCATCCCATCCAAATACAGTTGCTTCAGCACCATTGGTTACACAGCATTCAGTTGCTTCATTTCTTTTTATCATAACAGGCATTCCAATACAAAGCTTTAGTTTTCCAGGTCTATGTTCAGTACAAGTTGGAGGTAGATTCCAAAGTATTTTTTGGAGTTCTGGTTGAATTATTCCTTTGACAAATCCTTGCTTTTTAGGTCTACCTCTACTTGGTCTCTTAGGATCTGTACAATCATTGTTTATTGTGTCTATAGAGTAGAATGTATATAGTGGAAGATTGTGATCTCTTGCAAATCTTTCTGCACCAACTTCATTGAGTTTATCTTTCTGTAAATTTAGACCAACTATTACTGATACATTTCTGAATTCCTTTCTAGATACATCTTTCTTATCTAGAGTTTTACCAGCTATTAGAGTTCTTAAAAAACTTATATCATTATCAGTACATGCCTTGTATCTCATATTCTCAAGTGCAGCTCTAAGTTTTGTGTCTTGCTCTGACTGAGTCTTCTGTCTCATGTTTTGTCTAAGAATAACTACAGTATTTATCTGATGCCAGAGAATTTTACCTAAAACAGCCTCTTGCTTCCATTTAGTAGCTTTAGAATCTACAGTTGTACCCAAAGTACCATTGTATAATGTATTAGTATTATGAGCAGGGGGTAGCTGAGCAAAGTCACCAGCAAAGATCATATTTATACCTCCAAAGGGTTGCTCAGAGTTTTTGAATATATTTGCCAATCTAGCAGATATTCTTTGCATATCATTGCATGATAGCATGGAAACCTCATCAAGAAATATGTATCTTACAGATGCTAATTTTGATCTAATATCAATCAGTGAAGATATACTTAAATCACTTCCTTTCTCATCTGATACTTCTCTAAATCCTAGCAGAGAGTGATAAGTAGATCCACCTAGCAAAGCAGCTGCACTTCCAGTAGGAGCAACAACAACAAATCTATTTGATTCACCTCTCAGTTTAAAGAGTTCAATGAGTGCCTTAATAACCTGAGATTTTCCTGTTCCACCCATTCCTCCAAGATAAAACTTGAGCTGTTCAGGTTTGTCTGTACAAGCATGATTGCTAATTATTCTAAAAGCTTGCTCTTGTTCACTATTCAGTGAGAAAGAACTAATAATATCAAATATGAAGTTCTTATCTACATCTTTAACTCTTAGTGGATTGTCAGTAAGATATGATGCATCTAAAATTCTTACATCATTTTTTACTTGAACATGATTATTATTATTGTTATTTTCTTTACAGGGTATAGCTTCTCTCCTATCATGAAGTATCTTTTCTCTCATATTCTTAAGTAATGCAGTCCATTGAGATCTAGATGCTTTAGGAATATGATATATATCTGGATGCTGTAAAGGCACTATACCATCTTTTGGAGTATCATTCCAACCAGAACTTTGAATCACAGACTCCATCTGTCTTAAGATGTTTGCTCTGAATGATGAAACAATGTTTATTGAATCTTCAGAAAAGAAGTCAGTACTACTAGGATTTTTAAGGTCTTTATTATTGATGATTTCATCTATATGATCCTGTAAGTCAAGCTCTTCCAAAGCACCTTCATTGTCCCATTCAGGAGTTGATTCCATATTATCAAGCTTTCTTTGGAGACTATAATCATCTCTTGCATCTTGACACTCATGCTTGACATTAAAGTTATGGATAATCTTCTTGTGAGCATCTGAGAAAGAATAATTCTCAAAGATATCATCCCAAGTTGAATTATAATCTTTGAGATCAGAAGCTTGTCTCCAGGGTTTAAAGAAAGTGAGCATAGTTGCACAATAGTATTCTCTGTCTCCTTTGTCTGGTCTTGGGATACCTCCTATAAAATTAGGTACTAGTGCATCTTTCTCATTAGATAGACTGACACCATGAGAAGTATACTGTGGATGATCATCTGTAAACTTGTGAATTGATGCAGTTCTTGTTGTTGCAGGCTCATCCTCTTCTTTATCAAGTATATCAAGTTCATCATCAGCTTCATCTAGGTTGATCAGAAATAGTAGATGCAGTTCTAGAAAAATGCCTATTATATTGATCATCATCAACTTCATAACCTCCAAGCTCATCATTTGAAAGATCTTCATTGATATCCATAATAGATACATTACTTATAAAACTTTGATTTAAGTTTGATTTGACTTGACTTTTATAACTTAGCTTTGTGAGCAAGTCTGATCCAGTCATATAAAGAAATATTATTATAAATAGGTGGTCTACAGATATAGTCTGCAATGTAAGAATATCCATAATTACATCATCCTCTTCTTATAAGACTTACATTTTCATTGTTAGGATTCTCTATAGAATCTGGATCTTTAGGTACATGGGACTCAGCTTCAAAAAAGGACTTTGTAAATGCAACATAAGGACGCCAGTAAAAAGTAATAAATTTATGACTTGTATAATGATCTGGATTTCCAAGAAGATAGTGAGAAGCCATAGGAGCACCTATTTCAAGATTTGCAGATATTGAGTTGACCATCTGAGTAATGAATTTTTCTTCCTTTCTCTGCAGAGTTAGCATCACCTTGAATATACTCTCTTTGTCTCTCAAACACACCCTTTACTACATCAAATATTGTATGACTTTTAAGTGAGGGCTTAGTAATATAATCAGTCACATAACATGTAATTGCTTTAACTGCTGTGCTTGATTGAAGACAGGTGACATCATGATTACAGCGCAGAAGATATGACAATATAGGTGTAAAAGTATTAATCCATGGCTCAGTCTTCTTGAATTTTACTGCACCAGTATTTAAATCAGCTTTAGTTTCTTCACTGAGCTCTCTTGGAAAACGAGCTTTACATGTCTTGTGTTTATCATTATTACAGCCATTTTCATAAGTCCTGCGACATGTGCATGTCACGTGAAGTGAGCCGCGTCAGAGCCAAAATGTCGAAAAATTAGAATGAATGTCTATTTTCTCTGTGAATTCTGCACAGTACCTGCTCATTAAGTACTAAAAAAAAAGGCACGGTTCTCAGGAGAAGAAATAAGTAAAATAGGGAGCAATAAATTGACTGTGTAGGTGGGTGGAGATCAAACAAGTGCAGCTGGTCTGTTCTCTCACCCATTTCCACTGAGATTCAAAAATTATGGCTCCCCTACATCTATCTATAAAATTCTTTCCTGTGACTGTAAATTAAGTATATGACTATACCAACATCTCCTGCAAGTTTGAAGCCAATCCATTCAGTATTCATGGTGCAGCAGCAAGATTTGTGTTCTACTCTGCAAGACCTGTTGTGAGAAAAGGAGGGTGGAAAGAGCTTGAAGTGGAACACAAATCTTGCTGCTGCACCATGAATACTGAATGGATTGGCTTCAAACTTGCAGGAGATGTTGGTATAGTCATATACTTAATTTACAGTCACAGGAAAGAATTTTATAGGTAGATGTAGGGGAGCCATAATTTTTGAATCTCAGTGGAAATAGGTGAGAGAACAGACCAGCTGCACTTGTTTGATCTCCACCCGCCTACACAGTCAATTTATTGCTCCCTATTTTACATATTTCTGCTCCTGAGAACCATGCCTTTTTTTTTAGTACTTAATGAGCGGGTACTGTGCAGAATTTACAGAGAAAATAGACATTCATTCTAATTTTCGACATTTTGCTCTGATCGGCTCACTTCACGTGACATGCACGTGTCGCAGGACTTATGAAATGGCTGTAATACACTTTCCTCTCCTGCATCTATGAGTATTTGATTTTAATAAAATATCATCAACCATATACTTAAATTTATCCCACCAATTTGAATTCTGAGTACAAGCAGAACAGTCTTGACAATTCTCATTGCAGTTTTGAGGTACAGGTTCAGGTAAAACTTGAGTAGGATCACAATAGAAAAGTATCTTGAGAAGCTTGCTGAACAGTCTCTATTATTTCATCTTTTGTGCCTGTTAAGAAATCACCTGTATGACATGACTCAAGATATGTAATAAGTTCTTTCTGAAACTCAGACTGTTCTATCATTCTGTCTCTAATTTCTCTAAGACTTGGTGAGCCTTTAATCCAGAGTAGAAGATGTAAATGAAGTCTCAAACGTCCTTGCTGTTCAACAGTGCCATAGTATGCTGCTGTCTTTCCATATAAACCATCATGATCAGTATCTAGACCCAGTATATATTTTATAAATAGACTAACTACCATATGAAAGAAGCGACTGCCAGCAACAGGATTATTAGCTATAAGTCTCATTCTCTCATCATCTGTCTTTATCTCAGGCTTGAACTCTTCAGTTTGTATCAGCAAAATATAAACAGATAGGATGCTTTATATCTGCAGGTGACAATGTAATGAACCAGTTTGGTGTACCTTCTTGATACATTAGAGACCAAATTTCATTCCTCATATGTCTTTTGGATGTCAAAGACCCATCTACTTTATATGCAGCATGATCAAGATTGTTAAGTAACTCAAAACACTCTTTTTCCTCTTCTGACTCAGGTGTGACATGTTCTCCTGCACTTAATCTTGCAGAAAGCTGCTGTAGAGTATGTATATCAATTTTCAAAACTTTGTCAACAATATTCTGAAAGTTTTTTCTCTTAGTCATTAAGAAACCTCCAGTGGTAGCTTGCTTAATTTGTTCTTGATTAAATGCAGCTAGGACAAAGTGTTTATCAAGCTGAAACCTTTTATCATGATACATAAGAAGCCATTTCTTCCACTGAGCTGCAGAAATCATCTTTATCTTGCCTCTAGTATTGCAAACACCACCTAGGCCATAAGAAAATAACTATGGAAACATCTTAGGATAGAGTTGTGGGTTGTTGTATATACTCTGTGGATTCTCAGACCTTCCAACAGCCATTACACTCTTAGTGTTTCCTTGAATAAGTGCTTGTAAAGAAAGAGCTGCTAGTTCCTTTGATTTTTTGCCTGTAATATCTTCACTAGTGATTCCATGTACAATAAATGGACACTCTCCAGAAGTTACTCCCTCTTCAATCTCTGCTTCATTTGCAGCAGTTGACTCTGGATTTAAATTTGAGCCATCAGATTGACTGACATATTCAATTGAGCATGGAATCTCACCATCTGCATAACTGGCAATATTTCTATAAGAAATTTCAAGATCTTGATAGTCTATATGATTGAGCTTTAGCCATTCTAGTGCAGAAGTCACTTTGTATCTTCTAACAAGTAGAGGTATATATTTGAGCTCATCCTTTGTTGGTCTAGATAGTCCAGTGTGTATATAGGCAAGTACTTCCTGAAATTCTTCCTTTGGAGGAGAGAGGACATCATATACTTAGGAATAGGTGTCTCAAATGATACAATATTTGCTCTCATTTTACTGGTTCTAGCAAAAGTTCTAGCAACAAATCTATTATGTCTGACACGAGAAATAAGAATCTTTTCAGCATATGTTAGATCTTGTAGTTCTACTGGAACTTCACCAATCCATGTACCATTAGCAAGTGCCATTGTAGGAATTTCTCCTTTTAAAAGTTTAATTGAACAGGCAGTACAGGCAAAGTGACAGCTTCTATCTATAATAGGACCCTGGACCTCAGAGATTAAATCATTACTTTTAGATCTTTCAATATGACTGACTTCATGAATCTGTGAGATATTAGGATCTAATATATCTAAATGTTGCCCAATTTCTTTAATATCTTGTAATTCTTTCCTGTTTTTAAGCTGACCACATACTGCACAACCTGCCTCTGAAATTTGATCAGTATTAGTATCTTTGCACTATTCATTGACAATTTTTTCAAGTAAAGATTTTGAGGGAGGATTAGATGGAAAACTATCCTTGTTACTATATTGCAAGTTAGATGCTGTTTTTATTGATATTGTCTTCTTGAGATTTGATGGCTTCAAAGAGAAAACAATGCAAGCATCAGAATTAGATATATAGTTATGGTGTAACAAGAGAGATGAACATAGATTTTCAACAGAAGTTCTGTGCATACAGTATATACTGAGTTTACTGCATATATCTCTCAGAGCATTGCCATTGAGTTTATGAATCAGTTCATTGCAGGGTAAACTACATATTATAGAATTCTGCCTAATTGAAGTAGAGTTCTCTGAGTATATACAGTGATCAAATATAAATCTTGACTGCTTAGAATAGTCTGATTGCAACTTCTCATGTGAATGGTATGAAGAGATGATAAAGGGTATCAGATCAGCAAGAGTAAATGTTGATGAGCTGGATGTTCTAGCACCTCCAAAATATATACCTTTTATGTCGGAAAACTCAGATCTAATTACAGAACTACTTAAAATATTCTCTTTTTTGCAATGATATGGGTTCTCTGATTTGTACGAACTACTAGAGTCAAGCCTTCCTGGGCATTCTTATATGTTTTCTGACCTTCCAGGGTCTTTATATTGTATTTGCGACCTTCCAGGGTAAGCCTTCCAGGCAATGCCTTCCAGGGCAATGCCTTCCAGGGCAGGACCTTCTAGGGTCAGACCTTCCAGGATCAAGCCTTCCAGGGCAATGCCTTCCGGGCAGGACCTTCCAGGGTCAAGCCTTCCAGGGCAATGCCTTCCAGGGCAATGCCTTCCAGGGCAGGACCTTCCAGGGTCAGACCATTCAAGGTCAAACCTACAAGTAGATGAGCCACTATCAGTTACACTGCCATGTTGAAGTGACAAAGAGACCTCGCACCTTTCCTGGACAGTCATCACTTTCTTGTCGTCTTTAAGAGGCTTTTGAAGCCAGCAGTTTGTGCCTTGATTCATTATAGCCCACAGCTCAAGATTTTTGAGAACACGAGCAAGCATGGTGGAGAGAGATGCAGCAGCAGTTGTTAGCAGTGGTGGTGGTGATTGTGTGAAAGCAAGTGGGCACGATCAAGAGTTGACTTGGACTCGTGCTGTGTTGATCACTTTGAGCTCACTTGTTAGACACGTCCTCTTTCCTCTTCACTTGTACGTGCATGCGTCGGGGAAGCATGCTTATCACTTCTTCATGCATGGAATTGTACCACTGCTTGAGCACTGGCTCAGAAACTTGCTTGTGTGTCAGTTCGAGGGTTGCAACAGCAAGGGCATCGCAAAGACGGTCACGAAGCAGCATGTCAAATCGCACTATGACTTGGAATTACATGCTGCCATGATGCACAATATTCTTGATATGATGCTGGAGTCGATCAAGTAGAACAAAGTAAAGACTATCTTGCAGGACTTGTCGGAAGCGTGGCGCTGCTGGAAAAGCAAACAGTACGTCGTTTGGTTGAATCTGGACTTTGCGTACTAAGCCTTATTCTATAGCTCCATGGAAGGTCCCGGGCATGCCGACTGCAATCGAGAACACCACCTTGCAGTACATCAAGAGCAAGGTGGACTGGTGGTGCTCGATTGCACACTACGATCACGAGCGTAGCAGGCATAGTGCGACTGTCGACAAGGCTGTGGTCAAGAAGAACTTGTTGGAAGTGTGATTCTGACACTTATTTTATGTTTTCCATGCTTTTCTTGATTTATTCCCACGCCTCTGTTCGCACATGCGCGCGCATGTGCGAACATCACGTGATTTTTGTCTTATGTAATATTAGCTTCAAAGCGGCTGAGACAATGTATGAGTGTCCCTATCTGTTGCACTCATCCATTGGACTCAGGTGTGAAGTGTGACCCCTTTTGGTTCACTGCTGCTAATAGGTTATGAGCCTTGCGCTCTAACTTCGCACACTGGTTCTGGACTTCGAGAAGCACCCCCTGCTTCAATTATAGACTGATCGGACCTGATCTGCACACCCTACACACAGCGTTTCGCCGATTGCAACGTTCCTGGTGGTTGGATTGAGCTGGATCTTTGTTGATTGGAAAATCGGTGTGTCTGCCGCGTCTCTGCCAAGTTTCGTGCCACCACATCCACTTCCCATCGCACTACACTGCATTCATTCACCACCTGCATCCAAAACCTCTCTATCACCCATCACTCGATATTGGCTTGACTGTTCGCACTATACCTTGGCACATTGTTGGGGTTACATGTGATCTACGTTTGTGCCAACTTACATTGATATTCGACTCAATTTGAGTGTGCTGCAACGTTTTACTGAGCAACCACTCTTATTACACTCTGCACTTTGCTGCATCGCGTGGTTATCGCATTTTCTGCGGAACCCTTGGTCCGATTCTCTCGAAACTTCGTCTGCGTGCTCGTGTTCACGCCTCCTCAGTGTGTGTTGATTTGCATTGCAATCGCACCACTCGTTCTCCCTCAGTGTCCCATTTTGCACGGTTACCAGCTCTGGTGTGAGTTGATTGAGGCCCATTTCACTCCATCCTGTTGTTGTTGGATCAGACTAGCCTATCGTCTGTGAAGCTCAACTGCTCAGCCTTAGTTCGCTGATTGTGATGCTCTTTTGAGTGTCACTTAAGCCTAGAGCCTCTCTCAGTCAGCGGTGCCTGTGGGGTCTTAGCAGACCAACAGACCAGCACTGTCTTGCGGCGACTCTGTGTATACTTCGACGTTTTGAGTGTCTGGTAACCTTCATTGGCTTGCATTGAACTGTCATCTGTAATCGTGTCATTGTGGTCTGTACACACTTTCCTTCACTGTGTCCCACTCACACATCCAATTCCTCCCAAACATCACACACACGTTGTACCCATCGTCCCCTACCTGCCTGTGAAACATCATGTCCGAATCTGCCCCTGCCGACTCACTGTCTTCATTTAACAAGTTGGGTGAAGGCAACTATCCTACTTGGAAATTCGACATGCAGGCTGCCCTTCAGTACAAGAAGCTTTGGCGCCTCGTTTCAGGCAAGGAGTCGAAGCCATCTTCTCCTCCTGATAAAGTCGAACTCTGGGAAGAAAGGGCTGAGCAAGCAGCCGGCCTTATCTACCAGAAACTCGAAAACAGCATGCAGATTTTGGTACAATCACACATGGGTGACCCTGTAGAGATGTGGAAAGCGCTTGAGAAACTGCACAAGCAGGACAACCCAGCTGCACGTTTTATTGCCTATGACGAGTTTTTCGGTATCAGCAAGAAGAAGGATGAGTCTTTGACCGCACTAGTCAGCAGAGTTGAGCATGGACTTCATAACATCAGAAATACGCGCACTAGCACTCTCAAACTCGAAGAGTTTGAGGATGAGCTTGCATGTGTTGCCCTGGTTCGCTCCCTGCCTGAAGAGTACTCATCCTTCCACTCTGCACTCTTGCTCCTGACAGATTTCAAGTTAAAGACGCTTAAGGAAGCATTTATGCAGGAGCAAATGAACCGTCAATTGCGTGCTGGTGATCAGTCCATGGCCCTGAAAGCGTCCTCTGCTCCCTCTAAGCCTTCCTCATCGTCTCAGCCTGTTGTCTGCGAATTTTGCGGCATTAAAGGTCATCCAGAGTCGAAGTGCTTCAAGAGACGTGATGCAATTGAGGCAATTAGGGCCAAGAGGAAGGATAACAAAGGGAAGACTAAGGAGAAAGCACAATCTGCTCAGCAGGACGACTCCGAGTCTGTCCAATCTGCTGAATTTGCTGGAAATGCAAGTACCTCAGACTTCACCAACCCCCATACACCCCTCATTCTCGATGCAGGAACTGATTGGATCGTTGATACAGGTGCCACTTGCCACATGACACCCCACCGACACTGGTTTCACAAATATTCACCAAATCGCACCCCTATACGCCTTGCAAACAACAAAATCATCTATTCTGTTGGAGTGGGCACAATGCGATTTCAACCAGTAATCAATGGCAAAGATGGACACTTACTTGAATTTGAACGTGTACTTCATGTCCCTGATTTGCGAAACAATCTCCTCTCAGTCCTGTATTTAACTCGTGCCAAATTGTATATTGTCACCATTCAGCGTGATAAGATTCTATTCAATCGAAATGGCACTCTCCTCTTCACTGCAAATGTCACTCCCAACAATGCTGCATCACTCAATGGCCAAGTCGTACCCATGAGTGCATTCTCTGCACTTACAAGCACTTGTCCACTTGATTTGACTCTGTGGCATCGACGTTTTGCACACCTACACCATGGTGATGTGAAGAAACTGCTCAATGAGCATTTAGTTGAGAGAATGGTGATTAAGTCAAAGGACTTGCCAGATCCGATCTGTGAGCCTTGCATTGCAGGCAAACAGCATCGTTCTAATGTCTCAAAACTTGCATCGCATCGTGCATCAAGTCTTCTTCAATTGGTTCACTCAGATGTGCATGGTCCTCTTCCCATTCAGTCAAGGAATGGTTACAAGTACTGGATCACCTTCATTGATGATTTCAGTCGCTTCTGGGCAGTTTTGCCTTTGAAGAAGAAGAGTGACGCTTTTAGTGCTTTTAAGCATTTTAAGGCATATGCAGAGAATCAGTTAGATTTGAAGATTAAGGCCACTCGTGATGATAAAGGAGGAGAATACATGCCAAAGGAATGGGATCAACTCTGCGAAAATGACGGCATTCATCGCCAGCACACTGTCAGAAATGAACCCCACCAAAACGGTGTTGCTGAACGTGCAAACAGGACGTTAGCTGAGGGCATCACCACTATGCTGAATGAAGCACACTTACCTGCTACTTTCTGGTGGGATGCAGTTGCTGCTTTTGTTCATGTCCATAATCGCTCTCCTACATCTGCGGTGAATGACAACACACCCTATCAACTCTGGTACAAGTCTAAACCAGATGTTTCTCATTTTCGCATTTTTGGCTGCACTTCATATGTGCATGTCCAGAAAGATCAACGCAAACAGTTGCAATCCCACACACAGAAATGTGTCTTCCTTGGCTACCCTGCAAATTACAAAGGATGGCTATTCTGGAACCCTGTTACACGCAAGGAGATCATTAGTGACTCTGCTCAGTTTGATGAACGCGTGTTTCCAGGCAATTCTAGGACTCCTGTTGATTTGCGGGTACAATCTCCTCCAGAGGCAAAAGATCTGCCAGAACAGGTGGGAGTAGAAAGTGATGATGATGATGATGTTCTGCCATCTCCTCCACCTCCTGTTCGTCCAGTGGACCCTCCTGTACCTCCACCAACTCGTTCCCCTTCTTCGCTTTCTTCTGCACGTAAACACACTGTGTCTCCTCCACCTTCTCAGACTCCTCCTGCTAAGAAACCAAGGAGTGAGCACCCTAATCAGACTCAAACTCCGTCATCAGCTCCTCCTCCCAGGCCAAAACCACGCACTACCACTGGTGCATGGGACAGAATGATCAATCCACTTATGGATTATCCAGGTCGACGCATTCCTAGACCTGATCCTGTTCCCATACCTGAGCCTGAAGTTGTGCATCAGCCAGAAATGGATGTGCACATGGAGGATGCTGAACAGCACGATGAACTTGATGTCATGTCTGAAGAGGAGATGCAAGCAGAAGCGCTCATGTTCAATGGGCTCATGGACTTTGGCACAAATGCAGGTCTTGAAGACAAGTACATTGCTTTTGATGATGCATTTGACTATGTCTTCAAGTCTACAAATTGTCTTGAGCATGTATTCTCTGCAGAAGTGCGCAAGCAATATGGTCCAGAGCCCTACCAGTGGAAGGATATCAAGGGGCGCCCTGATGCCCATCTTTGGGAACAGGCTGCAATCGAAGAGTTCATCAGTCTGATTGAGAATGGCACTTTCCAGCCTGTCAGACTTCCAACTGGTCGTAAAACTATTGGTTGTCGCTGGGTGTTCAAACTCAAGCGCAAGGCAGATGGCTCTGTGGACAGGTACAAGGCAAGACTGGTTGCAAAGGGATACTCACAGCGACCAGGATTGGAGTTTTCACAGGTGTTTGCACCAACTGCAAAGTGGGCGGCACTACGTGCAATTCTGGCTATAGCTGCACTTGAGGACCTTGAGCTTTACAGTGTAGACATCTCCACCGCTTTTCTCAATGGTGAGATGGATCATGATGTCTACATGGACCAGCCTGAAGGGTTTGAGGAGTATTATGGTGCTGGATTTGTTCTTAAGCTAGTAAAGTCTATCTATGGACTGAAACAAGCTGGACGCCAGTGGCACAAGAAACTCGATTCAGTACTGAAGGGTATGGGCTTCCAACTGGTGCGCTGCAACAACAGTATATGGGTCTATCGCAGAGAGGATGTGCGCATTATCATTCCTGTCTATGTTGATGACATGACCATTGCTGCAAAGTCAAAGGAGCAGTACCAGTTTGTGAAGAGTGAGTTGGAGAAGCACTTCAAGCTACATGACCTCGGGCCAACTTCATTCCTCTTGGGAGTTCACATTGAGCGTGATCGCTCTCAGCACTCTTTGTCTATATCTCAGTGCCAGTATATCATTGACATACTTGAGCGTTTTGAACTTAGCAATTGTGGCACTGTGACAACCCCACTACCTGAAGGTCATAAGCTTAGCAAGTCCATGGCTCCCAAGAATGATGAAGAGACTGCCTTCATGAAGACTGTTCCTTACAAGCAGTTGGTGGGCGCTCTCATGTATCTTGCTGTGGCTACACGCCCAGACATTGCTTATGCAGTGGGAGTTCTGGCACGTTTTAGTGCTAATCCTGGCATGGCTCACTGGAAGGCTGCAAAGCACTTGTGTTGTTACCTTCAAGGTACCAAAGACTACAAGTTGACTTATGCATCTGACCCCAACTCAGCTGAGCTGTTCACCACATTCTCTGATGCAGACCATGGTGGTGATGAGGATGACAGGCGCTCTACAAGTGGCATGGTGGTTAAAATGGGAACTGGTGCAATCAGTTGGGCAAGTCGGTTGCAAACCATTGTGACTCTCTCTACTACTGAGGCAGAATACATTGCTGCTGTACAATCAGGACAAGAGATCATATGGTTGCGCAACTTGCTCACTGAGTTTGGGTATCATTTTGATGCCCCATCTGTTCTCTATGTTGACAACCAGTCTGCATTAGCAGTTGCCAGAAATCCTGAACATCATGGGCGCATGAAACACCTGGATTTGCGTCATTACTGGCTGAGAGATGTGGTTGAAGCAGGCTATGTGGATGTGAGGTACTTGCCCACTAAGTCTATGCCAGCTGATATCATGACCAAAGCCCTTGGGCGCTTGAAAGTGGGAGAGATGTGTGGGATGTTAGGTCTTAGGTGACTTACAGATGTGTCAGATCAGGTGGGAGTGTTGGAAGTGTGATTCTGACACTTATTTTATGTTTTCCATGCTTTTCTTGATTTATTCCCACGCCTCTGTTTGCACATGTGCGAACATCACGTGATTTTTGTCTTATGTAATATTAGCTTCAAAGCGGCTGAGACAATGTATGAGTGTCCCTATCTGTTGCACTCATCCATTGGACTCAGGTATGCACTTGTATATTAATATATATCTATCTGTTGCACTCATCCATTGGACTCAGGTGTGAAGTGTGACCCCTTTTGGTTCACTGCTGCTAATAGAACTTGGGGCGTCTTACTCGACTGTACTTGAAAGCTGAGCAGGAGTGTCGGCATGCTTACCTCAAAGATGGTCCTTACGTTAGTGCTGAGGAGGCTGTTGCGATCTACACATCGATGGTCCACTGGCTTGAGAGTCGGAAATTTGCTCCCATCCCATTCCCGTAAGATTCAATTAAATACGTCTTTCAGTAGCTCTCACTGATGTTTCCATACAGTCCCTTTCGTACAAGCGTGACGCGTACAGCATCAAAGGCCGTCTTAACCAATCTTAGTGTGAGGAGCTTGCTCTCATTGAGCAGGTGTATGATAATCCACATGAACGTATGTTCCTTTTCTAATTGATCGTAGGGTGTAGCTAATTGATTCGCGTGCAGGTCTGTCTAGGATCAAGCATCTCTTGCTCACTCAGCGAGCCTTCAAAGAGGCAGGCATCGAGTTCTTCGACACATATGGCAAACTCATTCCTTGCTACAACATCGAACCCGTTGAGAAGATTACAGACACATATTTTGACCAGTTCTTATTCTTTGAGGCTGACAAGCACGGACACCAAACCTCCTCCCCTTCTGGTGTACAAGTGGTGCCAGGGTATCAATAACTTGACAGACATATCTGGGAGACAAGCGAAGGTGAATGCGTAGTGATGATGGAGACCGTACTTTTGAAGGTCTACGAAAAGGTTGAACTGCAACGTGCAAGTGAAATGGCGGGTCCCCCACGACTGCCCGACAATTTCTTGCAGTACCGTTATTCTGCAACCGAGTCACGCCATCCAGTCCATCTCTATTCTCGTTGTGTTGATCGTTTGCATATTTTATTTCGCTTCACTGCCAAGGAATCACGTGACCTTATACAATGTTACCTCAGCGAGAATCGAGATCCGACAAACAACAACGTTATTGGGTATAACAACGAGAGATGTTGGCCGTGGGATTGCCGTATGCACTTGATCAAGCATGACGTCAATCTAGGTCGAGCTGTTCTTAGAACGTGAAGCAGAGCCTGCCTTGTTCTTTGACGACAATTGAATGGGAGGACACGTTTGTGAGTGTCTACTCCAAAAACAACCCTCAGCTACTCTTCTTGATGAGCGGCTTCGAGGTGTGCATTCTGCCGAAGATCCGGACGATGAGTGGAGAGCAGTTGTCACTCAAGGACGGGGTGTGGAACTTGACCAACAAGCAGTCGAAGGAGCGTAGTGCACAAGCCTTCCTCCGCATCTCCAACGAAGGTGAGAATATTAAAGCTTCCATGGAATATGTAATGCTGAAGAATTTCATAGGTGTTCAACAGTTTAACAACCATATCCGCCAGGTCCTCATGAGCTCAGGCTCTACCACCTTTTCCAAGATTGTCAACAAATGGAACACTGCGATCATTGGTCTGATGACTTATTATCGAGAGGCCGTCATCTACACGGACGAGCTGCTTGATGCTTTGGTGAAGGCTGAGAACAAAATTCAGATTCTGCAGCATCAACGGCGAACATGACGCCCGCCACAGTGCTGCTCAAGCCTAAGGTCGATGTCTCTGCATTCTTCTGTGGTGGTGGAAGCAGCGCAAAACCCTCTTCACCTGCAAATACTTCCTTTTCCGAGAGCATGGCTTCACTGCCAATGTGCTCGAACACCCTATCTCCCACTGTGCCGCTCGCACAATCCCAAAACACGCCCAGACCAACTGGTCCCGGTCCTCATCCTCATGCTCACCCACATCAACAACCTCCACAGCCGTACCTGCAACCCTTTGTACTCACAACTTTGCGAAATCAAGGTGTTGGGAATAGCCCTCACTCAATGTCTTTTCAACGCACCATGCCCAATGGCATGGCAAATAGACTGTCCGTTGCTGATGGACGGACAAGGATGAATTTGAGCTACCAGATGAGGTCGAACCATTCCTCTCGGATAAGGCTTTGGAGAACGAGAGCACTGCGTACAGTATTGCCTTATGGGCGCTGGCGCCTTGCAGTCGCCGCTCGGGACACTTGCGCCGCACGCAAGATGTACCACTGGTGAAGAACCGGTACTTGGAGTACTGTCCACCGAACCAGCCTGTAAAGGTCCATGTGTCATACCAGAAGCTACTCAAGTGCTTTGTTTTCAATGAGCTGAAGACGAGGCCGGGGAAGCCGATGATGAGTCAATATGCATAGAAGAACCTGATGGAAGACAACAATGTCAAACAGATGGTTGTCGCGGGTTCGAAGGGTTTGTTCATCAACATCTCGCTGATGTCTGTCTGTGTTGGTCAGCAGTCCATGGAAGGGAAGCAAATCCCATTTGGCTTCAGGCATCACACGCTACCTTGCTTTACGAAAGACGACTTCAGCCCAGAGGCGTGCGGTTTTGTTGAGAACTCGTATCTTTGTGGATTAACTCCTCAAGAGTTTTTCTTCCACGCTATGGCTGGTCGCGAAGGTTTGATCGATACCGCTGTCAAGACGGCCGAGACTGGTTACATTCAGCATCGACTTCAAGTTGTAAGGGCACTCGAAGACGTGGCTGTCTGCTATGACGGGACTGTACAAAACTCACCAGGTGACCTGATTCAATTCGTGTATGGCAAGGATGGTATGGACAGTGCTTTTATTGAACGGCAAACGAACAGCAAACAATCAAATCATTCGGTATCAATGATCGCGAGTTTCTTCCTGGTGTTTTGCAAGTTGGGATCGATGACTCATCCCTCGAGCTCCAGCAAAATCTTGATGAGGAATATGACCGTCTTCATGAGAATCATAAATTGCTCTGTGAATTCATTTCCTGGGCTGTGACAATTCCACTGCCCACTATCTTCCTGTCAACCTGAGCAGCATCGTGCAGAACGCAACGTAGATTTTCCATATCGACCGCAGAAAACTGAGTGATCTGGAGCCGGTTTACATCATTGAGCAGGTGCAGCAACTGGCAGACCGCCTCATCGTTGTGCATGGCGATGATCTTTTAATAAAGGAGGCTGCCAAGAACGCTTCTGTTGCATTCCGCATGCACCTTCGGGTGACTTTTACTGCGCATCCAGTCCTGGAGGAGTTCCATCTCAACAGAGAAGCGTTTGATTGGGTCTTGGGCGAGGTGGAGACAAAGTTCAACCAGTCAGTCGCTCATCTGGGCGAGATGTGCGGCACACTTGCTGCCCAGTCAATCAGTGAGCCAGCGACGCAGATGATGCTAAATGCCTTCTATTACGCTGGTGTTTCGAGTAAAAGCGTCACGCTCGGTGTGCCGCGTCTTAAAGAAATCATAACATCGCTGCAAATATCAAGACTCCATCACTCACAGTTTACCTGGACCCAGAAATTGCTGCTGTCAACACAAGGGCCAAGTCGGTGCAAACAGAACTTGCATACACATCGCTCCATACCGTTACAGTGGCGGTCGAGATCTACTACAATCCTGATCCAAGTACGACGATCATTGAGGAGGATAAGGAGTTTGCTGATGCATTCTTCACCATCTCCAACGAGGAAATTGTGTCGGGTCTTCATCTTCAGTCGCCTGGTACTTGAGCGATGCGATGCTCGAGTTCCTCCGTCAGTCACAAGGAGTGGTGCATCTTCAGAAGTTCTTTGGAAAAATGACGGTGACGATGAACTATCTTGGGTACCAAAAGTGCAGCAGCATCAAGAGCTTTGGTTCTGTGACTGCAAAGAAGATGACGTTGTCTTGCTGGAAGTGGGGATGATAATATTCTGGTGTGAAATGAATCCAATGGCACTTCCACTGAGTTGACCGGTCTATTTATCTAAATGGGTCCTTCCCAGGTGTTCAGTGAAGAGGGACAGAGATTGGTGTGATAGCTGTGTGTGGCTGTTGGAGATTGCAAGCTTGCCTTGCTGATGAATCTAGGCTGTGCTAGATAGGGTACCAAACTAATTGGTAGTAATGAATATAATAGAGTGACAGTTTTAACTGCTGAGTTCTTAACTGCTGAGTTCCTAACTGTAGTCTGACTAAGAACCCTGGTGGTTCTGTGCTTCTGAGATCTAGAGGGGAAAAATGTATATTGATTTCTAGGGTAGCAAAACATGCCCTATTTATGCCCTTTGGCAGATACAAAGCTGTACTACACTACTAGAGACCTGATTCTACAAATGACTACATATGATGATACATGACACTCTCTGACTATCCCTTCTGACTCCTTGTGACTCTTTTTGACTACTTCATCATGACTACATGGGATCACGGCTGACTGATCTATTGTGACAGTATATGACTCATTGCTGATCATCATCATGCTCTGATGTGATTGCCACTGATTAAGCCA